>OX451219.1:79808741-79967733 GCA_949628195.1 Phasia obesa | reverse complement strand
GGAAGTATTTCCTAACTGGATTATCAAATTAATGATGTTATCTAATTCTTCAGAATTGGTTACGTAATGCATTTTTTCTTGATTTTAAATAATGAAGAAGGTAACTTAGAAATTTGGAAATTTTTATTAAAATAATGACTGTAACTTTCTGCATGTCTATCTGTCTGATATGAAATAAAAAATATCAATGAATTTTAATAAACTTTTATTAAAATTGAAACGAATTTTTTTATCCCGTAAAAATATCTCATTTCCAAGAAAAAATAGAGAAAAACTACTGAAATTACGGAATTTTTCTGATTCAATGGTACTGCAAACTTGGTAGCATCTTTTATTTTTGTTAGTGGGAAATTGTTAACACTATTTACAGAACTCTATAATAATTATAGAATTGTATATAAATTATAGAATGTTATATAAAGCCTTTGTTTCTGAGCAATTACCCAGAGATGGGTAGCTGTATAAAGTAAATACGTAAGCCATATCTGAGGCAATTTAAAATATTAAGATATTTGGTATAGATTAATTTAAAAGCAAAATCGCACAAAATTTTTCCAGGACGCTGATGAAGTGGCGGGTACAGGTAGTTAATTATATTTGTGGCATATTTTAAGATTTATCTGCATTTAAATACCTTAATGGCTTACAACTGACATTGTATTAAGAAATAAAATAAAACAGATATTTACTTAAAACGAGCCACACACAACAAGTGCTCTTTTTTTAAACAACATATTCAAAGTTAAATATTCTATACCGATGCAACAACTTTCAAGAGAAAGAAAAAGTCAATATAAAAATATTTATTCAAATTTCACAACAGAAGATCAGCGCTTAAAAAATGTTGTAATTTACTGTCAGTGTTGTTTAAAAATTAAAAATTACGTAACCCCGAGACATGATGGCAGTACTAACAAAAGAAAACAATAAAAGATTAATGACAATTTTTTTTGTTTACATTTTATTTATTGTTTATTTTTATTTAATCTACACACGCTGGCTTATGCAAACTTAAATTATTTTATACATTCTTAAGAACAGACTAGGCTAAAATGTGTTATTTTATGTTAATTAAAATTGATCTCTCATTCTATTCTAAACTTTAACAAGAAATACATAACAAAGAAGTAACGAAATAAAGAATTATAAAAATCGTAAAATGCTGATCAAACAAAATCTGAACAGCACAAAACGCTATTAAAATTAAAATTAAAACTAAAATTCTGTTTCACACTTTTAGTCTAACGTTATTCACAGTGTTTTTATTCGCATTTTAGTTTAAAATTTCTCTTTCTTTCTTCTGTACTTTGACGTATTCTTCCTCTTTGGGTAAATCCTTAGCAGCTTCGGCTACAGCTGAGATTTCTTCGTTAATAGTCTTACCATAAGGCACAAAACCATTTACGCCGGCTGTATAGAAAACTTCAACTTCTTCGCCATCTTCATCGATGTATTTATAGGAACCTTTAATTTCCAAAGCTTCGTCTTTCGTACCAGCATTTGTGACAACAGCGTTTTCTTCGCGTGTAGTACCATCACCGCTTTCGTAGTTCAGTTGATAGGAACCGTCATCGCCTTTGTTGATTTCCGACTTTAAAATTGGTATAAATTCATGTTCCTCCTTAAGTTCATTGACTGGCGCAGCGACGGCAACGGCAGCAATGCAAGCAAAAATAATCATCTTTAGGCCATTTAAAAAAAAGAAGAAGAAGCAGGAAAAGTTTAGCATTAATTAGTAAAACATGTTTTAAGAGAAAAAAATATATATTTTATTGCTTTTCTAGATAAATTACATATTTAAAATTGATTATTATGTTTTATTATTATAAAGACGAGTTAATATAAATAAATAAGTCAAGTGTGAGTTAGTCTCACATACGTAGAGTTCCGTACTATGTTAAATAAGACTTTAAAAATTCAAGCTGTTAATTTTTTTATGTCTTATGGGGTACCCTTTAATCTTAAAATTAAAGTCATATTCGCAAAAATTGCAACATTGTTGGAACACCCTTTAAATTTTAGTAATTTTTGTTTTAGCGGCCATGGTAATAAAATTTCTATAAAAATATTAGGATCCTACCCATTGCGGTTCAAAACAGAAGATAATATACGTGAAAAAAATGTCACTGATAGCCACCCTTAATTTTGTAGTAATTCTTATAGCGGCCGAAGTAACACATCTACTGTAAGTATTTCAAGAGTCTACCTATTACGGTTCAAAAAATAACGCTATTTACGTACAAATTATGTCACTGTTGGAACACGCTTTATTTTTATTATTTATTATAGCGGCCATGGTAATTCCCATTCTATGAATATATCAAGAGTCTACCTATTGCGATTAAAAAAATAAGTCACTACACGTGAAGAACATGTCAATGTCGGAACACCCGTTAATTTTTAATAATTGTCATAGCGGCTGTGGCAACACATCTTCTGTACAAATTTCAAGAGTCTACCTATTATTGTTCAAAAAATAAGGCGTTATTTACCCTTTAATTTTTACTATTTGTTATTGTGGCCATAGTAATACACCATAGTAATACACCATTAATTGGCGATGTTTATGCAAATCACGCCACTGTTGGAATAGCCTTCAATTTTTACTATTTGTTATAGTGGCCATAGTAATACACCTCCTGTTAAAATTCATGCAAATCACGTCACTATTGGGACACCCTTTAATTTTTAGGTTCAATATTGTATACTTGTTTATAAAGCGAACATAGTTTTAATTGCTGTCTGTCAGCTTAAGAAATAAAAACATAAACGTAAATAATCACTTCCAGAGCTCCCTATAAGTTTTAGTATTTGTTGCTATAGCGGCCACAGTTAAACATATTCTCTGAACATTTCATGCGTCTACCTATTATGGTTCAAAACTTAGGCCTTATACATGCAAATCACACTACTATCGGAACACCCTTTCATTTTTAGGTTTATTTTTTAGACTAGTTTATAAAGCGATATAAGTTTTAATTACTGTTTGTAAATCTTTAGTCTATGCCTCCTACAGTTCAAGAAATAAACACATTATCGTGAATAACACCTCTCTATCGGAACACCCTATACGTTTTAGTATTTGTTGTTATAGCGGCAACAGCATCTGTGAAAATTTCAAGAGTCTACCTATTACGGTTCCAGAGATAAAAGGCACTGACTGAGGGATAGATATTGTAGCGAAAACAATAGGGTACGTTTTTACCCTTTGGGTAGGGAATACTATAAAAACATCTCCTTTAATAATCACATTTGTTTTATAAATTAAAGAATTTGCCTTTGCCTCGATCAAGGCAAATCCATAACAGGTGATTGCTGTGGTGAAAAAGCTCATCTATCATATGTTTGAAATCGAAATGTGAAACTTTAAGCAAATACGAGTACATTACCAGGTTATCTGATAGAGCATATGACTCTTTTTTGCTTTCGAATGTTTTTTCCTTCTTCAAGTGTCAAAATGTTTTCTTTAAGTTGTGCCGTATTTGTAATACAAACTAAAAAGTTAAAACGAGACCCAAGGCACATTTATCAGGTAGCCCCACTACGAAGGGGAAATATTGGCTAAGAATTCGGATTGAGAGTATACCTATGAATTATGAGAGTTTTTAAGATAAATTATAAGAGTTTATTTGCAGGGCTGCCAATTTTTGCCTTTTACTTAGATTTATTTGTACGTACTTATTTGAAGCAATTTGTTGATTGCAGACTTGGTAACCACATGCGCATGGCGTAATCTTGTCTTCTATCATTCTTCTTTAGTGTGATAGTAAAGCATCACTTATGGCAACACTGCAACTGCACGTTATGATTATTTTTAAAACAGTATTGCAGCGCCTCTGGTGTTATGTAGACGTATTAGTTCGAAACTAGCATTGTCAATTTATAATTATTTTACTTCGCCGGCGATTAAGTGTTATGTAATACCGGCGAAGGAGGGCACTGTGATATGCATTATTATCATACTATCCTCCATGAAAAACCTTAACCTCAACCTATCCTTTGATCTCTTTCTCTGTGTGCCTTCATATCTATACAATTGATAGTGTTTTGAAGTAATTGTAAATAACTGAAGGAGATGGACAATTAAGCCTTCCAAGTGGCGCAGTGGTTTATCTTTGAGATAACTACTTATAATATGGAGTCAAAGCAAGAAGAATGGGCGAATATTTCCAAGAATAAACTAATCAGTATCCATAATGACAACCCTAAATAATATCTGCTGAGAGAGGAAAAGGGTTAACAACTTTGTAGAATTCGAAAGGCGACGCTGCGTCACGAAATACACAGGTGCACAGGAAATGATATGGTGTGACTATTTGGGGCTACAAATTTAAAAATATGCCAAGAACGCCTATTTTTAGCAAAGTTTGAATGATACTGAAGGAGCTCTTAGACAGAGGCGTACAATCCCAGTACTATAAGCTGAATAACAGTGCTTGTAAAAGAACTAAGGAATACCAAACAAAATCTGACAGAAATCCGTTAATTGGTCTTTGGCTACACTGAAAAAACTGGTTGACTTATCATCAGGTCTGATTATTCAAAGTTACTTAAATTTGAATTTTTTAAATAAATAAAAAAGCATTAAAAACACATATTAATAAGAATTGTCGAATGCATGAACGGTCATGTAAACAGTTGGAATATAAAGAGCCAAAACAAGTTAAAAAACAAGTAAATATCCGAAACAATAAAATATCCTTAGAGAAGTTACATTCTTATAATCATGTTCATAAAAACTAAAATATATTTGAAATCTATTTTAGAACAAATTTTGTATGCCAAAGTTGTTCTAAAATACTATTTGCAAATTAAAATAAATCATGAATATAAATATCCAATATATTATGCAGTTATAATCAAGGTTTCCAATCAAAGTTTCAACTACTAAAACTTGTTATAACCAGGAATTATCTAATAAAAAAAATAATATATATTTAAATAAAACTGGAGTGGCCTACACTCAACTTTACCATACCCAATGGAAACAGATATTTTTATGGATACATTATATAAAGAATAAAAGTTCAAAGTATATTCGAATCGAAAAATTAATTATTTTCGGTTTGGTATGTTAAGTAAACTACCCCTTGCCCCTTCCCGATTATGCCCAAAACTTACACAGCTCTTCAGGCACATACTGAATTTCATTTTGATATGTCATACGGTATGACCTGTACAAACTCTACAAAAATAGTGGCATACACACCCACCCACCCACAGACATCATCGAAAATAGTAAAAATGAATACAGGAGACCACAAAACATATACATAAAACCGTCGAAATCCCGACCTCGATTTTTTTCATGATTACTATACTTTACCTTATACTACGTATGGTAAAGTAAAAATTAAAAATTATCCGGAAAATAAAAAGCAACACTAATTTTTTAAAATTTCGAATTAAGTTTCGAAAACTAAGCATAATGGTCAAACCCCTCACACAAAATTTCACACAAATAATGTCAAATAACCATTGCTACCAAAGGTATTACTTATAATAGATAATTAACTAAACACGGTTTTAAGTAACTTCGCTTTTTATGTACAAAAAAATTTATTTTTTATCAATTAAAACACTTTGCATAACTACAGATCACTTGCTTCAATACCAGTTAAATTAAATTATAGAATTAAACTTCACGTAGTAATGAATTTATTTTATTTTTTTCGTAATTTTTATATTTATATTTTTTGTTGGTTCCTAATTTAACCACTTACAAATTTTAGCATTTTGACTTAGATTTGTTTTTCGATGAACACGTACACGTTTCGTTAGAAAATTATGCGAAAAATGTGTTTTGATGATCGCGAGAACAACAGTGCTACAACTTCTGCATCTATGTGCAGCTTTTATACCAGAACGCAGAAAATATATATATTTTTTTCTTTAATAAAATTTAAAATTTTGTCATTTTAACATGCCAAACATGTTCCGCATCCTATTTAAATTGTTGTTGCAGTATCTATTCTATTTGTTCTGCTTTATTTTAACGTTTTGCTCAGATACAATTCAATTTAGAATTTGTTGCGATCAGAAGACACAAGACTTAAACTAATAATTTAAAAATGTTACCTTTTATGCATTTTTGAAGATTTTGTTTGAAACAAAATGCGAATTAGTCAAAAAAAAAAAAAAAAATACGAATATAAGCACCAATTTTACCAGAATAATATGTAGGTATGTTAAAAGGTCAGGGTGAACAACAAAAAGAACAACAAATTCTACCAAAACTAATAATATAAAATTACGAAATGATTGAAGCAAGGCACAGATAATTGAAACAAATATTCTCAAAAGCTCCAGGATTGTCTGTAGAAAACACCGAAAGTATTTGGCGGGATACGTACACTCGTACACCTGCAGACTAGTAGAATAAATCACTATCAATATGCCATTGGCCAATTCGTAAGTCGTAATATAACAATAAAACGATGGATTAAATTTATTTTCATTAATTTTATTAATTTTCCGTCTTTTACAAAACACGCATCAATATCGATGGTTTTTTCTTATATACTAAAAAAACAGTTTTTTTCCTAACAAAATCAAAAATTAAATTTTGCAATCTATCTCACCCAACTCTTCGTCGTATCTTAATTCGTTATCTTTCGGCTTGGCATCATAAGTTTCCTTTTCTGCCTCAATAAAATCCTCCACCTCGCCGTCTTTTTTATCCCATCCTTATCTTCTAAAGCATTCCGATTTGCTTTCGAATCATTTTTATACAACAAATTACCTATGAAAAATAATATTCACAAAAATAAAGCAAAAAAATAATAAGCCAAATAAGTTTTATTCCCTTACAAAAAGTTACACACGTTGCAATCTTGCCAGACATTAGGCCAAAAATTAAATTTAGAAAATATCAAAATTTAAGTACGCAGCTCTACAGACAATAAAATTCTGCATCGTATAGTTAATTTTCAAGGCTTTTGCATGAGATTTGTCGTTTTGGGACACTGTTAAAATCAGGAAAGTTAAGTAAATTGCAAAATACCGAAATGTTAACTCACTGTTCATTCATGTATGAATGCGATGGTTTTTTTCTTTCTGTTCAAAATTGAATAAATGAGAAAATATTTGAAAATGTTTTCTTATGCTCATTTATAAGAAATTTTATAAATGTTCAACGTTCATAATGGACAGTATTATCACTCTTCATGTATGTATATTACAAAAAACTAACAGGTACACATATTCATGTATGAAAATCGGCAAAACATTTTTTGTTGTTCGTTCATGAGCCTGAAAAATAAATATAAAATTTTAGATTTCTCATTTATGACAAATATCATGAATGCTGATTTTTAAATGATCATAAATAAAAAATTCAGAAGCCTGGTAAATTACATACCTTTTTATTGACTTTTTACGATTTGGAGAGGTTTGCAGTATATTTTTTGTGACTAAACGAAAAATACTGGATGAATTTTAATAAAAATTTATTTTTAATAAATTTTTTTTTTCATATATATGAAATTTGTAGTCAAGCTCATGTTCGTTTTATTCTCTCTAAGAAAGAATAATATAAATTACAAATTAGGTGATCAATATTAAAGAACGAATTTAATTTTAGATACCAGCAGAATGGAATGCATTTTCTAGACAGTTACGTCCGTCATCATCACTCTTCGTATCTATCTACTTTGGGTAGTGTTTAGTTGTAAGCATCATCTATTTAACCAACCAAACTCAGATAAAGGAATACGAGAAAACTTGTATTCAAGTCTACCACTACCTTATGTTTAAGGTAGTGGTTATTTATGTTTAAGGTAGTGGTAGTGGATGGAGGGATAACTCCCTCAGGCTATAATTTTATGGTATTAATAATTATATTATTTTTGCATATAATATTTTATTTCACCACCCACAATAGAGGGCGGGGCGAAAAATGGTATCTTAGAACCTCCAGGGTCCAAGTTTTAGGTTTTTGAACATTCGCTAAACAAAGGTGTGGGAAAAGTTTAAAATAAAATTTAATTTTTCAGAGGTAGGATTTGTTCTTTTAAGGGGAAATTTTTTCTCCTTGGTCCGTTTTTTTCTTATTTTATAGCTTTAACAGCCTATGACCACAGGAAATTTTTCTGCTAAGTTTCATTAATTTAGGTGCACCCAATAAGTTTTCAGAGGCTATATAAGCTAAACAAAAGTAATGTCCGGCTAGATTGCCAAAATACCCCTACGTGCGTTGGTCTCACGGACCGAATGTTAGTGAAAACACGTGATAAGCCCTAAAATAAAGTTTGTAAAAAATCCGGTAGCTCCACTTTCTAGCTTTTCTGAAAAAAAAATAATGACAGACCAACAAAAATTTTTGAATTAAAAAAAAATTTATTAAACAATATTTTAAGCAACCTTGGCTAATAAAAATTTTTTAAATCAAAATATTTTTTGATGAATATGATCGTTATGAAAAAAGTACTGATTTTGCCTTAAATATAAGTTGCACATTATTTTCCTCTTGTAAAAGTACAAGTGCCAAATTTTGAATTCCTTCTTCCACTTGTTGTTGAAAAAAAACATCAAATGAAAAAATTAAAGAAATCAAAACAGCAAATACTTTTTGCCTGTTGAATTTCAATTAATTTTGTTTAATTTTTTTCATTTTTATGTTTATTGAACTGATGTCGCTTTTATTAAAATTTTTATATTTTTTTCAAGTGTCTTACAATAAAAATGGAATTAGTCATTCAGCGTTTATCGAAACATAGTAATTATATTTCTTCTCGATAACATATTATGCAAGAAGAAAAATGTCATCTGAAAAACAATTGCTGACATTTGTGTTTTAAGCTCCTTTAGCTAAAAAATAGGCGAAATATTTCTAATTTCTAAGGCGAACTAACTCCAGACTATTGCAACTTTATTGAAGAAATATTTTTGTCAAAATTTATTTATTCTAATCGGATGTAAAATTACGTTCTGGACACTTGCTACTCTAAATGAAATGAGTCACACGTCTTTAAAATTTATTCATAAATTTTGATTTAATATGCATTTAAGTGAAAGATTTGATTTTTATAGAAATTTGTAGTGACTACGACAAAAATCTATGTACTGCTACCCCATCCAGCATACTCTCCAGATTTAGCCCATTGAAACTATTTCCTGTTTCTAAATCTGAACAAATTGGCTTGGTAGTAAGAAATGTACACTAGGTGTCATAAGTCGTCGCTCTCGCAGTGTTTAATATTCTGAAGTTAAACAAATAAGAGTGTTATATTCGGCTATGCCGAATTTTATGTACATGTATTGCCATAGTATTTCTAGATATTGTTTTCTCCTTTACTTCTTTGACAATTTTTTGGGAATTTTTTTGAAATTTTTTAAAAGAATTTTTAAGAAAATTTTTAGTAAACATTTTTTTTTGAAAATTGTTTGTAAATTTTTATTTTAAAAATTGTTAGTAAAAAGTAAATTTTTAAAAAAAAAAAAAAAATTAATTTTTTAAATAAAATCTTCCTGCAATTTATATTGCTTTAGAACAGTCAGACTAAAGCAAAGAAATCTTTAAAAAAAATGTTCGCATATTGAACAAAAACCACATTATACACGGGAAATTAATGCGTCAAAAGTCTACCTACGATCATAGCAAATGAGTTACAGTTTAAAAAACGATAAATAAAAAATTAATTAAAACTTAGAAAGCCACTTTAAGGCTATTCAGAATCTTCAACCCGTTGTCTTGTTAGCTGGCGGATTTTTCTCCCAAGTAAGGCCGATAGATGACCTATTGGATTCACATTTGGAGATTATGAGGGAACACATTATGTATGAGCCAAAACAAAAGCCGCATGTTGATAGTAAAAATCGGTAGAAAGAACCAAATTTTCAGCACTTTGCTTTATATTTTCTATTTGAATATAAAAGTAAGCAAATCCCTTTTATATTCAAATAGAAAATATAAAGCAAAGTGCTGAAAATTTGGTTCTTTCTACCGATTTTTACTATCAACATGCGGCTTTTGTTTTGGCTCATACATAATGTGTTCCCTCATAATCTCCTTGTTTCCAAATATACAGAACTTGCTTGCTTTCGTCAGGAAAAATAACTTTTTCAAAAAATCTGGCGGCATGTTTAAATATTTGTTGATTTTTTTTGCTATTTTTTACCTTCCAAATATTAAACACTGTAAGAGCGTAGACTTTTGACACCTAGTGTAGTTCAAACGAAAGGATTATCATTGAAACACACGCTTATTTGGAGGGCCTTGAGAAATCTTATTATTAGACGGGAATCAAAGAGTTTTTAAGACTTTGTTAAAAAATAAAACGTTTTCTGCCGAAAAGCATCGCTTAAATTGCCCTCGTATTTGGCTTTTAAACATCAAATATAATATTTTGTTATTATAACATCAAGTAGCAAGAAGAATTTGAATATTGAAAACGTACATATCGTTAGCTGAAATGACACACCACGTAACTAAAGGAAATATATTTGGTTAATAGACAATATAATGATTGATGCATATCACAATCAGTCATATCGTCATTGATTTTTGTTTCATAAAAATTAAGAATTTTAAAACCGAAAATCGACAGAATGATACTGCAGGTGTATGATCAAATTAAAATTGTTTCTCCACCTGTAAAAAAGTAAATATGTTAGATACACGATTTTGCATTTCAGATAACGACATGTATATTTGTATATGGAGAAAACGTTGTCTCTTTTATATTATTTGTGTTCTCCTTTTCAGAAGCCTTAACAAAACTAATTGTTTGTTCCTGCTTTAAATACGAATATTGATATTAATAGTGATTACTGCAAGCTGCTTATCATGAATATTAAATCTTAAATGTCCTTGAATTCATATTTTTGTTTCCAATGTTGAGTTTGTTGAGTGAATGTTCTTGCCTTGATCCACAATATGATTTTAGTATCTTTTACGATATAAAATTATAACAAAGTTCATTTCAATTGAAACCTTAATATTATTAATATGAAGTTTGGAGGACATTATTTAAAAATCTTGATTTCAAAACTAGTTTTTAAGTGGTCATCTATTTAGTTCAAGTTCATATTGTTTTCTGAGTTAAGCCTTATCATCATACTCGTATTGTTGTCAGCTTAAAAGCAATTCCTGAAACAGATTCTATTTATAAACCAGAATTATATGCAGATGATAAACAATTTTTATTGATTACACTGGTTAACAAAGATTTTGAAATAGAGACCTTTCTAACTGATCTTAGATGTATTTTTTGTGCTGATTTCGAATCTGTGCTTATATACTTTCTATCACGTTTAGTTTCTTTGGGACAGCTGTATGTGGAATCAGTGATAGGACCGCTCCCTCACTTAGATTTATCAGTTCCGGAACCACCGGCAAAGGCTCAGAAAGTAATCAAGAATGTGAGTATGAAGGATACGAAAATTCGAAGGACCCAAATAGCGGACCTAGTACATGATGGACGTCATTTTATAATTTTAGAACTAGTGGGTAATTTCAAATTTGTCCAAAAAGCAGAGTGAAATCTTAGTATCACGCGTAAAGGATTGGCAATTGCCAAATACAAAAATTTCTTTGTATCGATCTCTCCACGAAGAATTTAAATTATTTTTTTCTTTCAAAGAAAACCTTTTTTTTTGCAATGATGTCCTTTTTCAGCCTTAGGTCGATTCAGAAATGTTCTTTCGCCACCTTTATATATTGAGTTACGATTTTTTAGAAATTTTGTGTGAAGTCATAGACAAAAATTGGGCTGGTTTTACTTATTTGAAAGAAAAATTGCATAAAATTAGTTAGGAAAATTTTTATTGGGTCTAAGATTAGGGAAGTGCTCAATGATTTCGAATGTCAACAGCAATTGAGGTTAATAGTACCAAGGCAAAGCAATATATAAGCAGATTACTGCTGGGCACTGCAAAGGGGCTTGCCAGATTCGAAATATGCGATAAAATCGTAAGTAACTTTTTATATGCTGAAACCCCGTGAACCCCAACTTAATCATTTTTTCCTAAGAAAACTAGACGTAATAGAAAAAATCTGAGCTCAAACTTGGAATCATCCTAAAAATACATTCTAAAAATACTTTTTAAATCGCCCAGTAACATGTCTAGGAGAGAAAAAAATGTTTTTTTGTTGAACAGTGTTATCTTGTATCTGACTGTTTTAAAGTGTTCAGCGACATTTTATTTATCATTCTCAACAATTTTGTTATTTAAAACCAAATGCAAAACGCTTCAAAAATATGTGTTTTTATGCAATGCGCATGCGAAACAGTTGTCTCGGTAATCTTGGCTAACTGCATTCAAAATTATTTAAAAGTATTTTCTTTGAAAGACAATTGCTTATGAATCTGCTCTAAGTTATTTCAATAACAAACTACACACAGAAAAAACTATTTCTAAATATCTAATAAAATAGAACAAAATTTATAAAATATCTCTATGGTTTTTTTTTTCAAGAAGAAAGTCTTATTATTTTAATAAGAAAAACTTTTTGAAAAAGTCAAGAAGAAAACTTAGGATTTTTATTAGGTATTATTATTGTTTTTTTTTTCAAAAAGGTTTTCTTTTTGATTTTATTAGGCTATTTTGTTTTTTTATAAAAATAAAAAAAAAATAACAAAAAATTTTCAAAATGAAAATCTGAAAAAAATTGCTCTTTTGGCATCTCCTTTGAAATTTTTCAATCAATCAATCTTTGATTTCTTTCTACCTTTTATTTTTTGTCTAACATTTCTTTTGTCTTCATATTATCCTTTATTTTTCCAGGGGTGGAAGGTCAGGGGAGCTTCTTCTGATTGATTGTCTAGAGGGGGTTGAAGCCACTTAATTTCTTAAACCCGAAAAACCATGGTGAAAATTTTTTCGTCCAGAATTTTCAGAAGAAAACCTAATAGAATCAAAAAGTTTTTCTCTATGGATTGTTTTTTTTTTTTTTTTTTGTATAAAAATGAGTAAAAAAATGTGAATAAGAAGTTTTCTTATTAACTTAATGGGATTTCCTTATTGATAAAATTAAAAAGATTTACCACATGAAAATAATAAGGAATCCCTTTGAAAATATCTTCTTTTCTTTCTGCTGGCATTTTATAGAGAAAATCTTTTTGATTCTATTAGGCATTTTTGACTCTGTGTAGTTTCTTATTTTGATCTCTGTTCTTTTAATGGTCAACGTTTTTGGATAGGATCTTTGTATAGGATCTTTGTATTACTACTAGACCTAATCGCAAAGATATACAGTATTACCACGTCAATTTGAGGGGATAGTATTAGTCTTGTTTGGATTACTGAATCTTCGGGACTAACTCCAAACGTAGTTAAAAGAAAAGCAAAGCTTCAATAAACATTTATGCCCATATCTATACATATACTAAAACTGTAACAGGAACATTTCTGTAAATGAAATATTTTTTGAAAATTTTGTTGCTCTTGCAGAGAGTAATCGAGACTATCTGATCAAATTTGTCCATTCGCTTTGTCATTATTTTCGCATTTATTCTTTCTTTTCATCAAATTCGATATTCACTCCGACATAATTAAGTTCCTCAATTAGGTAGCCATGTGCCTTTCCCATTTTCATTTTTTGAACAAAATTGTATTTGTAAATGGTATTTAGTGCCAATCTTTGCTGAATATTAAACCACTGTAGAGAGTCAAGCGTTATTTGTATTGGTGGATATCGATCACTTTTTAGTATAGAACGCATAGCTTTGTTTTGTAGTTTTGTAGAGTAGCTTTTTGAGTATCTGCGTGGCATTAGTAAAAAATTGTTGACCCGAATTCGAAGTGTGGTTTTATCATTATCGCAGTCATTACCGAAACTTTACTTCTTAATCATGTAAACGTTTAGTTCTTTAGTTATGAATTATATATTTACTTTATATAAAGGGTCTCATCCCTACTAAAATATGCGCCTTAAAGTATGCGTACTTTTTCTGTTTTTTCCACTTTCGCTTGGAAATAAGATATTTTTGAGGAAAAAGGTATCCTATATTTGAATAACGACACTAAGGTATCTCTTCACAAAATCTTGTTAAAATCCATCCAGTAGTTTTTAAGTGATGCAACCACAGACAGAGAGACAGATAGCCAGACAGACAGACAGACATAAAGACAGGCAGGCATGCAGATATGAAATTAGTTATTGTTTTATTATATGTATAGAGGTTGATTATATTTCATTGATTTTAAAAACTGTGTCTTTTCATATTTATTTTAAAAGATTTGTTTTACTTTCATTTGATTTCAATTTGTTTATTTCTATCCATTTATTTATGTTTCTTCCATGTCATGACTTTATTTATCTTCACATTTTTCTCTGTCTCTCCTTCGGCATAAAAATGTTTCTAAAATATTGGGTAAATCATTTCATACCATATTTTAGACAACTAAATAAATATTTTTTTTTTTTTTTGCATCGACTGATATTTAAGTTTACTGAATACACATTACCTGATCCACTGAAACTTTCAGACATACCACTAATGATAAGTAAAAACGATTTCTAAGCTGCCGAAATTTTTGAATAGTTTGCACTAGTGAATAGTCTAGACTGGCGAGCATCTGGATTATAGTTGTTGTTCTGTAATTAACAAACTGAAAGCTCCAAATGTATATGCTCCAAATTCCAAATGTAGAATCACTTGACTTCCAAAATGATAAAACTCTTCTGGGACTTGTTATCAAAAAATGTTATCATTATAAAATATTGACAATAAATAATTTTATAACATAAAACAATTTAAGTTTTTAAAGAGAGGGCATTATTTCCTTGATATTAATAAAGCCCGTTTCACACTATAATACTTAGTATTAAGATTTTCATTGGGATTTGTAAGATAGAATTCAAATAGAATTCAAACGTAACATAACATTTCGTTTTCACACTTCAAAAAAAATTAAAAATATCAGCAAAGGAACAAGCCGAGACGAGACATTGAATGGCGTCGGCTGAGCATTTTTATGTGGATGGCAGAGGTGCCGGTTTGTTTGGCTGTCCAAGTTTTCCGTTAATAAAAAAAAAAAAAAAAAAAAATACGTACATTCAGCAATTTCTAGGCATGGCAGACACAAAGTACATATGTAGGCGATAAGACTGATGGCAATTTAAGGCAGGTGCAGGAAAAAGAAAAAATATCATTGGCGGCTTCGACTCACTCAGCTTATTAATAACTAAATATGCAACTGCTTGTGCAAACCTTGGCAACACTTGTTTTTTTTTCGATTCTCTTGCGAGAACAAAATTAACTTGTGTATGATTTTCATCACACCTTACGTCTGCATTCAGTGATGGCAAAAAACCATCCAATTGTAGAAGGACAGTAAGGAAAAATAAAAACGTGGTTTGTTTGTTGGTGTTTTGTTGAAGCTTTAATATTCTGTAATATTATTCTATTAACATCATAATTCTCATTGTGTTTTATAGAATTTTATTACTTATAGAGTATTTTGGGCTTCTCTAAAATTAGGAAAAAGGTTTCCTGATGATCTGGCCTGAGCAACCAGTGAAATACGTATGGGAACTAGCTCTTTCCTCCCAACAAATAAATTGCATTTTTATTATAAAACGTTATGGGTAATTAGTATAATATTAAATAATGAAAAATGTTATCGTTTAGAAAACTTTCTAAAAATCAAGACGAATTCATACCAGGTTGATTGTTTTTTGCTCTCTTTTTTTTGCCAATGTCTTGTCAAAAATACATTGTTTCATATCTGCTAATCTAATGTCAAAGTTGTTGTTTTGTTGTAGGTGTTGCTCTACTGCTCACACCTGGTATGAATTCGCCGTGCTAAAAATGCTTTGGTATTATGGGATGTCAAATTTCTTTCCGTATTATTTCACATTTAGATAACATACTGCTTTCACACTATCACACTTTCTCATTGGATTTAAGTATTTGACAAGTCTACTCAGTATAATAGTGTGAAAATGGCTTAAATGATATGAATTTTCCATTTGTATAATAAATGGGATAAATGAAAAGCATAATACACTAAGTCATATTTCTGTTCTTTTTTCTTTTTTTTTAAGACAACACTAACCCAGAGTCTTTGGTGGGAATCGAACCCTCAACCTCTAGACTGATAGACTAGCACACTACCAATCAGTCTATAGAGGCACTCAAACTGGAAATGAAGTTTCTGAGATTTAGAAACTAATTCTTAGTTACTTTCTAGCATAGACCTAAAGAGCAAATAAAATTTGTTTTATTTTTCCTGCATTTAATTCTCAATTCACGATTGCTCAGTATAACCAGTCAAAATCAGCATGTCATGACACATAATCGAAAAAGTGATGCAAATCAATAAACCAACAATTTTTAATAAATTTCAAAAAATTCGACAGTCTTGTCCGTTTTATAATCAAATCTCATAAACTTTTTAAACAAATCGTTTGTGTCTCAAATAAGACACACTTGCAGCATTTCAACAGCAAATTCCCATTCGTTTCATTTTAAATTTATTGATTGTAACACGACATTTTAAAAAGGTTCTTTTGTAGAAAATAAAATAAAATAAAAAAAATAAAAATAAACAAAAACTTCAAAAGTTAAATTGTTAACTGTGATTGGTGGAGAGAAGCATTACAATTAATTATAGACAAATGCCGAACATTTAAAATAATAATCATCAATAGCAATTGTTCAAATTCTGATTCAAAATGGAATTCATCTGGGGATTGGCCAATTCCAACAGCTGACAGGCAACAGCAACAGTAACATCTACTAACAACGACAACAAAACATATCCATCAATTCAGTTTTGTTTGTTTTTTTTTTGTTCTTTGCAAATGAGGAGGATTGACTCTCAAACAAGTGTAGGTGAAGATTTAAACATACGGCAAAATGTTTTGTAAAAAAATAATGTAATAAATTTTATATAAAAATCCGCAACACATTCTCGCACCTACAACTTAGAACAAACATTGAATGTATTGTTGGAGTTTTTACATTAAAACTTTTCAATTGTAGTTTTAATTTTTGTACATTTTTATTATGATTCGATGCACAAAGTAAATGCGAACAAAAATACTCGCGCAAATTTAAATTGAGTGTTAATTTATATGAGAATAAAACAAAACATAAAAGTTGCATAGAATTACAATTATTTTGTATTTCAAGGCGCATTGCAAGTTTTGCATTTGACACTTTTGACAAATGATGGTACATTACGTCTGTTTATATATAATATAATTTTATATACTTATGTATACAATTATTATTTTATATACTAATTTACTTATCTCAGTGACAGCGATGCCAATTTAGCTCTTTTCGCGCTATTTTTAGCTATTTTTGACTACCATGAACGCGAAATAATTCCCTTTAGCACTTTTTCAGAAAAAAGAGCTTAACATTGCTCTTTTATGCCTCAAATGTAAAAAACATTATTTTTAATACTGTTTTTTTATATGAAGTTTGACTTTTGTTAAGCCAAATAAATGTTGGCTTATCGTCGCGTTTCTTCTTAAACCACGTAAGCGTCATTTTTTCAAAATTGTCTTTTTTGGTTTTTATGGTAGAAAATAACATTTGCCACCAGACTAAATTCTCATCTTAACAAGTTTGTATGAAAAATAAAAAAATCCATTTTCAAAACCTCGTAAGCGCCATACAAATGACATTTGCATGCAAAATATAATGGTTTTTATATTTCAAGTTGGAAATGTTAAAGACTCAACCACTAAGTTTTTTGTATTTAAGAATAAAAAAATTATGAAAGAAGCAGGCCAATTGGAGCATTTTTGGTAAAGTTAAAAGTTTTTTTTTGATAAATACAAAAATAAATGTTAATTTACACACAGCAATTTGCGATTTGCTGGTTGCTCCAAAACCACGTAAGCGACAGATTTGGCTACAATTAATTGTAAGTAACAAATTAAAAAAAAAAGTTTCTATACCCTTCAGAGAGTCACACAGCCATGTTTTGTAAAAAAAATGTTTTGAAACCCATATTAAAGAAGTTATTAAGTTTTTTTCGTTTTCTTAAAAACGACTTTTTAGTGCTTACGTGGTTTGAGAATAAACGCGACGTTATGTAGTTATGTTGAACAAATTTTCCCTTTTTACCCTTTATTCTCTCATCTTTGTTGTAAATCATATAACAATAAATTCATATAAAATAGGGCTTACAAAGATGTAATAGCTGCAGCTCAAGTTATGTTTTAGCACCAAGCGTATTTGGAATAATAAATTCAAATAAAAGATACATCAAGTCAAAATCTACCATTTCTCTACATGAAATATATAAAAAAATTTTGTTGCTGGTGCAGTTAGTAATCGAAATGGAATACAAAACAGCATCTTTTGAAATTTTTTCTTGTCTGTCTGTTCGTGTTCGCATCACGTAAAAACTACTGGATAAATTTTAATAAAATTTTGTGAGGAGATACCTGGGTATCTTGGTGCAAAAATATCTCAATTCCAAGAGCAATAGTAAGAAAGTATGCAATTTACCGATTTAAAGGTACTGCAAACTTAAATTCACCTTTTATTTTTGTAAACAATTTTTCCGTACTTCAATATATATTTTTGTAATAAATATAGTTACTTATTGTTTCAACTTATCTATCAAATGCCTATATTTCGCTCAACAACGTACGAAACAAGAGACTCTGCTAACCAATACCAGACAAATGCATCACTAGCAATAGGATTTAATGGAGGACATAATGATTTATCACATTTTTAAAATGATGCAGCTTCAACTATCAAACTTCCTCCCTTTTGGCAAAAAAATCCAAAAGTATGGTTTTTTCAAGTTTAAACCATTTTCAGTTTGCAACGAATTAATCCAGACGTTAAAAAATTTCGTAATTTAGTGTCTAACATTGATCGAGGTACGCTTGATCTTGTAGGTGATTTGTTGGATGATGCACAACCAGGAAACAAGTATGAGAAACTCAAATCGAGAATTATCTCATTATTTTCTGAATCAGATTAACGTTAACTAAAACGACTTTTGAGTGGCCACTCCTTAGGAGTCTAGAAGCCTTCACATTTTTTACGTACAATTCAAAATTACGGACAAGGACAGGTCGGAGAAATAGTAATTTCTTGACCAAATGCCTGCAAATGTTCGTGCTATTCTTGCCATAAGTGAGTAGTTCAAGCGAAATAAAGAGAAATAAATCCTGCTTACAGCTGGGCTGGTATCACAACAGATTCGGTATTAAGGCAACAAAATACATTAAATCCTGTTCATACCAAAAAAAAACTAAATTCGACATCGGAAAACGCGGCTACAGATGACATTTGCACAACCTCCAGCCGCCTATTTATTAACGATTTATTATCAAACAGAGTTTAACCGGGGCCGATATTTCTGTGATTCCCAAGGACCATCGTTTTAAAGGTAACAATTTTACTTTTTCACACACACTTTTCGCCGCAAATGGTACACTAATCAAAGTATTTGGCGCTGTCGTTCTACAATTAACTCACGGCCTAAGGAGCATATTTTCTGGTTATTTACAATCGCAGACGTGAATAAATGCAATATTGGCTCAGATTTTTTAAACCATTTCAATTTGCTACCTGATTTAAAAAATAAAAGGTCTGTTGACGGAACAACACTTTTATTTGCTATTGGATTTTTAACAAAAGAACCTTCGCTTGGCATCTCCACTATTGTAACGATTTCCAGAGATTCACGTCACTAGGAGAAAAAAATTGCTGTTTATCATTGTATTAAAACAATTGGTTCACTTGCTTATGCTAAAGCAAGGCCCTTTGAAAAAAAAAACGACTTAGCCTTGCCAAAATAGAATTAAAATTTTTGCTGTTCCATAATATTATATGTTCGTCCTTCTAAAAGCAACTGGTCTAACCCATTGTATATGGTTTTAAAAAAGAATGGTGACTGGAGTCCTTGCGATGATTATAAATTTTTAAACAAAATTACTGTCCCGGATAGATATCAAATACCAAGTTATACAACTGCAATTTATGGTTGCAAATTTTTTACAAAGCTAGATTTGCATTGATTGAATATAAATTAAATCTTTGTTCTAATATTTCTCTTATGTATCATCTGTTATTTTCTTTTACTTGATGTGTTAAATTTTTTATTTAAAGTTTTTTTCTTTTGTTTTTCTGTATTTATAAAATGCAGAGTTAAAGGCTAAAGATGCTGAAGCTCTTTGCTTTTTTATCTTATAATTTTCGTTGTAAGCTAGTACGATAATAAATAAATAAAAATAGGTGTTGAAAAGTGTTTTAAGGCTGCGGAGCCGGGTACCGCAGCTAGTAGTTAAATACATCAAAAGTTGTTCACCTTCTTATTTTTTGAACTTCTAATAATTTTTTTTTTTGATTTCTAATAAAGACAGACACAAATGACAAATATTGCCAACGATTTCATTAATTATTTTATTTGCTTGGAAGACAATGTTCTGTATATTTCTTATTAATAATTTAAATTACTAATTCAAATTAAGGAACGTTGTTAATGTGGTATGAAGCAAACTCTTTATACATTCTGTTTTTTCCTCAACTCTCAAATCCCATTTAAATTTAGAATTTATTGGCCTCTGATTTGCAAATTTTGGCAGTTATATTTTTTGTTTCATATATTTTTTGTTTTATATATTCGTTTTTTGCCAAATATTTTAAATGTAGCACACGTCCAATATTTGATTTTAACGATTTTTTAGATGAATAAATTGCGACATGCGAAATTTGCTAAATGTTTAAAACATCAAAACAACATGCAACACCAACGCATTTCATGCATTGTTATTTCAGAATATTTTTTGTGTTTTGTATCAGAATTACATAATTGTTGTTAACAAAATTGTTTAGTTAAATGTCATAAATCTAAAAATCTTGCGACAAAGTTATTTTGACAGATTTTAAAGTGAAGAAACGCAAATATTTTTTTTTTAAAGATAACACTGCCTGCGTAGCTTTTGGCAAAGGCTGCAATAAACACCCATAGTCTAACCCGCACCTCCAGACTGATAGAGTAGGGGACTACGAATCAATCCATCGGGGCATTCACTTAGATGTTAAGTGAAATTATCTATAAAATTAATAGGCAAACACTATTTTTGTAATCCCTTTTACATCCGTAATACTACACCGATTTTGGAAAGACTTATATGGTTTAAAAGCTTTTTCCTCACAGATGTGCACAATCTTAATTTTATTTAATGGGTCTCTCTTCGACTCCCTTCTGTCCTCAATGATTTCAGAGACCTGACTGGTAATTTACGACTTCCTAACTCTCGTTGAGATTCGTGCTAAAACTAGCCTTTAGAGACTGAAATTACTAATGTCATTCGTAAGTTGTAATTTCAGACTGTCGACTTGTAACTTCTTCTTCGTCACATTACCTCTTGTTGCTGGAAGAAAATCTCTGATAAATCGCCATGTGCTATGTGTAAATCGCCATGTGCCTAAACCTTATGCTAGGCAAGGCTCAGCATTCACACACAATGTGCAGATGATAAGTAAAGTTTTCTGATTCGCGTTCCTAGATGCTACTTCCCAAGAGTGCTTCAAGGATTAACCTATCTACCTCATGCAGAGAAAAAACATAATTGAGATAACCTTAATCTAAGAGCAACATATAATGAATAAACTATACATCGATAGAAGAAAACAATCAGTATTTTTCCTTAATCTATTACAATATTATTGTTGTCGAAGTAAAACAACGACAATCTAATAAGGCTGATTATATTAAAATAACATTTATGAGAGAATGTTTGTTAAAACAAAAAATTAATTTCCAAGTTAAACTCATTAGCAATAAATTATGTTGGCAAATTAAGTTAAGAACCAAAACATGAAACAAAGTTTAAAGAAAAAAGATTAGTTTAATGACCCCTCTTTGTCATTGCAATACACACAACCAGAAGGAAACAGTTTTTCAAAATATTTATTTCCAAAATTTAGGAATCATTAAATATTCTTAGCAAAATATATTAAAGTTATGAATTAAAAGTACATTAAAATATTTCACCAATATTTGTACAGTGCCTGACAAAAGTCTACAAGCATTCAATTTGTTTGCAACCTGACGTATAACTAAGTGATGTATTTTCATTCCAAATGTGACCGCAGCTTAGAGAACATGTATTTGTATATTGGTGTTAGTAAGAACTTGATAGTCGTATTGCTCCTAAATTACTGAACAGATTTAGACAAAATTAGGCTTGTGCACATCAGTGTAGAAGAAGCTTTAAAACTAATAAATGTTCGCACTTAAAGTCTAAAATAATATAACATCTCCTTAGTCGATTTTGGATGTTGCAGGTTAGCAGGGTACCTTTAGATCATTGTAGATATTCGAGACTTAACTTCGCTTCTGTTATGTATTGGTGACTTGACTACAACTGATTTGTTTTTCTTGGTTAAGTAGAATACATTGTTACTTTGTTGCTAAAATCGAATATGGTAGATTGCACTACACATCCTTTTGAAACAGCAAATTTTGGTGAAACAAATGTTCTTCCTTTATATTGTGTATCAAACATCGATAAATTGCTGTTCAAATTGTAGTTTTTAAAAGGTTGTCGAACATAATGTTTCGTCCACTTCTGCGGAAAAGGTTGACGTTTTTTTTTTTACCTGTTTACTAGATGCTGCCATTGCCTGTTATTGCTGCCGCTTTGTTTATTTATGTCGCTGGTTTGTGTTTCCGTTGTCAAAAGAAGGCTCCGATATGCTGTTCTCTTGGGCTTTGTTCATTCTCACTACTATAGCATTGGTTCGCTTTTTTAGTTATTTCACGAATAATTATGTTGCACATTTCATCAGAAATTTTTAATCTAAACACGCAAAGACAAAACATAGTTGAGGTAACCATAATCTAATAGCAATATGTTATGTTTGAATTGGATGGTTATATTCAAACCATATTATTCTAAACCATAAAAACATTGTTGTCATTCGAACATATTATTGTCTTACATAAAAATAACATTGTAAAATACAAACATAATTATGTTTATAATATAAACATACTATAATATAATGTGAAACATGTAAATTGTTATATGTGACAACGTATGAATATATTTATTAAAAAATAACAAAAACCAAAAATGTACACGAATATTTCCTTTAGACTTACATACATATTTTTATATTTTCTGGTTACCTTTTATATGTTTGATATTTTTAATTTGAAATAAAACACAAATTTATTTGTTGACAACAAATAATAGTGGGAGTGGTACCTCCCATACAAAAGGGAGATCTGCAATAGGTAAAGTCTTGGAACTTCGCACAAGTAACCCTCATACTAATGTGCATAGCGTAGAAAAATACAAACTGTATTGGGACAGTGGTACCTCCCATACAAAGAGTACCTCCCATACATAGAGAACAATTATTATTGTGTGCCTAGAGAACTACAATAGGAAGAGCTTCGAAACTTTGCACAAGCAACCCTTAAACTAATGCGCATAATCTAGCAAAATACAAACTTGGTTAAGAAAGTGGGAGTAGTACGTCCTATAAAAAGTAAAATATTATTACGCATAGCCTAGCGAAAAAACAGATTGGATGGGGACAATAAAAAGATAAGCCATTCTGTTTTAAACATGTTGATTTACATTTTTACGTCACTCTTAACAAACATTAAAAAAGAAAGCAAAAAGAGAGTAAAGAGTCTGAAGCACAACAGTGTTTGTGTTACGTTTCGTCAAAGTAACGTTCCGCTAAAAAGGCCTTTAAAATTATTAATTTGAGGCATTACTCCATAATTTAACACTATATTGGCTTAAATATCGAATTATAATTACTTCTATTGTTAAAACCGTAGTCTTGCTTGCGGCTTAAAGCAGAAATTGCATTGCAATTTTCAAAAGCTAAAGCCGAATGCCTTTGGGTGTAGAGTTTGTTGAAAGTAAATACATACATTAGTTCGTTGGATTTAGATCTGGTGAGAGTTGGAAGATAACTATATTATTAAAAAGCTCAAGTTGCTACAGGTTGAAAGATTAATTGATTCACTGAAATCCGCGACGAATATTACAAACCCACTCAATGATCGAACTTTAATGGCATTGAATACCTGGAGGAGATTCTCTAATTCAAAATTATGAAATATATGCCCCAATGCTAAATACGAGAATAATGGCAATTACAATCTCCAATAAATTTAAAAAAAATTGGTAGTCTGAATGACCAGGAGTCACGTTATTATCAGTATCTTAATTTGGAAGCAATCGCACAACATTAACAACAGCGCTTTCTTTCTCTTCTTCGAGCAGGTCTTCTAAAATACCTACATGTTCATGTTGTCTTTAAGTTAGCTACAAATAACCAATGTTTCTATATATGGACAGGCAATGTACTACTTCGTAAGATATCTCATGAGCAGAAACAGCTTATTGTAGACATAGATATGTCCGTATAGTTAATTTGTATGTAAATAACTTAATTTTATTAATGAATTGGACGCTAATGTATTAATTCCATCAATATGTTTAGATATAATGAAATATTTTTTTCAGAGAAATTTATATTGGACTTATGCTTCTTTTACAATTATCAAACTGTAGCATTTCCGAGTTACAAAAATCATATTTCTTGATAAAAAGTGTTGATTTCGTTAGTTCTTTGGAAACAAAAAATATTACGCTGTCTTACTATTGATGAACAATATTTAATTTTCTTTAAAGGCAAAACTAAAAGATATTAATCTAAACGTAAATGGACTTACGTCACTTTTAAATTGACCTTCGCAGAAAATATTACAATTGTTGTTCATTACGGTTTGGTTTGTTGACTTTTGTCGGCACTGTATATTTCGATTTCAGACAAACTCGAATAAATAATTTAAAATTAAATAGCTGTCGTAAAATCGTATGTATATGAATAGTTTATAAAATACATTAACTATAAATTTTGTTCTCATAAAATGTTTGGCTCTAACATCAGCAGCTTATGTTAAGTTTTGTACCTTTCTGAAGAATGTTAATGGAAAACTGTGACGGTGGCTGTTTTGCATATTGTTATCAAGGTGATAATGACTCCAAATGGCATAGTGGGAAGAGCTAAAAAGGCAGGCACCTCATAAAATGAATTTGATCGAATCAAAGGTTTTTATGTAATACATTGTCAATTAGAATGACATGGCTTTCAACTCCAAGTATAATACGTAACTTACACTATAAAACTGTTTCATGAAATTTTTTCTATTCTCTTTTGAACTTCATGTTTTTCCCTCGGTTTTATGCAACTATTTTCATGAAAAATTTCATCGTATAATTTAGCTATAACACATAATTTTACTTACCTAACTTAAGACTAGAGTTTAAAATAACCGGCCATTTCAAGAAACCATTTTTCGGATTAACCGAATTATTGCATTTAGAAAAAGGTTTTAGGTTTTCGAAATAAAACTGGTTAACCGGCTATTGTTTTCGCTACAATGTCTGTCCGTCTGGCCGTCTCCGCCTGTACGTCTGTCAGCGCCTTTTATCTCTGGAACCGTAATAGGTAGACTCTTGAAATTTTCACAGATGATGTATAGCTGTTCCCGCTATAGCAACAAATACTAAAACTTATAGGGTGTTCCGATAGAGAGGTGTTATTAAAGAATATGTATTTAATTATTGAACTATTAAAAACAGTAATTAAAACTTAATTCGCTATATAAACAAGTATAAAAAAATTACCCTAAAAATTAAAGGGTGTGCCGATAGAGGCGTGATTTGCATGTATAAGGCTTAAGTTTTGAACCATAATAGGTAGACTCTTGAAATTTTCACTGTGGGCACTATAGCAATAAATACTAAAACTTATAGGGTGTTCCGAAAGTGATATTTGCCTTTATGTCTTTATTTCTTGAGCTATAGGAGGCAACCACTTAAAATTTGCAGACAGTAATTAACACTATGTTCGCTTTCTAAACAAGTACATAAAATTAAACCGAGAGTGACGTGCTTTGCGTGTATATGGCATAATTTTTTAACGCTAATAAGTAGACTCTTGAAGTTTTTACAGGAGGTTTATTACTATGGAAACTATGACAAATATTAAAAATTAAAGGGTGTTTCGACAGTGATGTGATTCTTATGTATAACGCCTTATTTCTTGAATCGTAATAGATAGATTCTTAAAGTTTTGTACAGGAGATATGTTGCCACGGCCGATATGACAATTACTAAAAATTAAAGGGTGTTCCGACAATGACATGTTTTTCACGTATAGTGACTTTTTTTTAATCGTAATAGTAAACTCTTGAACCGTAATAGTTAGACTCTTGAATTATTTACACTAGATGTTTTACTTCGGCCACTGTAACAATTGCTAATTACAAAAGCGTTATCCATCAGTGACGTGTTTTTCACGTATATTACCTTATCTTTTGAAACGCAATAGGTAGGCCTGATATTTTTATAGAAAGTGTATTACCATGGCCATTATAACAACAGTTCCTAAAATTTAAAGTGTGTTCCAATAGCGATGAAGTTTTCGCGAATATGACTTTGATTTTAAAAATAAAGGGTGCCCCATAAGACACCGTCTCCACTAGTCATCGATTTGAGCAAGACATAAACTTAACGGCACACAGTGGTTGGAAAACGATTTATTTTGGACATAATTCGGTATTTCATAAACCACTGAAGATATCCTAATGAGTTTTAACTCAAATGTTAAGATTTTTTAAATTGAAGTAGACCTTGAAAATATCAATAATTAGTTTGAGAGGAAATTGGGTTACAAATTTTTTGGCTTAATAATGATCGGATTATTATTTTAAGACATTGGCTATATTCCTGAAAAAATTTTGAATAAATTAGTTTCAAGTTTTGTGCTGATAGCGCTTTTCGTTAAAATGTAACAAGCCTCAGAATTGGAAAAAGTAAAAAATACACTTTTTTCGAGATTTGTCCCAAAAAAGTGGTATGATTTTTTTATTTACATATATAATTTAAACTTACTTCGGTACTAGTAAATTTGTTTGAACTATTTCAAATACAACCTATAGCAAATACGAATAAAAGAAAAATAAGGTCAAACATTTTAACGGTTCCCCCTGTAGCTCTATCCAAACATAGCTGATTTTAAATCCAAATTTATAAATTATTGTAAAATTCCTCGGAGTGCAAAGCACCGATTTAAAAAACGTAAACGGATTTTGCAAGCTTCAATTGTTGGCTACCTACTCCAAAAAGGTTTGACAGCCCCATGATTAATAAAGGCAGGTTAGCCACTTTTATAAAAAATAAATTTTTTTGGACATTTTTTACCCGTTCTGGGAATTTATATTTTAAAATAAAAACACTTCGAATTTTATTTTCCCATTTAACTAAAATCTCTTTTATCTATATAATTCTAAAATTTTGTAAGCATATCTCGATCCGTTTAGGCTTTGTTGCAATTCAAATTCATTTTTTTATTTGTCAAAAAACCGCCTTGATGTAATTTTTTTCAGTTTTTAAGGTAAATATCATTTAAAAAATTGAGCACGAAAAAAATCATTACAATATTTTTAATCTAGAAGCCAAAAGCTTTCCTCTGATACCACTTAAGTGTATATCGAGCTTATATTTAAGCTACAGGAGCTTCCTAAACCTCTCTTCCTCATGATTTTTTTCTCTGTGATTATAGACAACCTAAATGTTATTACGGCAACTTTATCCTCATAGAGGTCACGTTCTACAACAAGCCTTTAATCTGGAATGTCGACTGGTAACTGTCGGCCTTCTTTCTCATCACGCAGTCTCTGGTAATTGCTAGCATATATTCAAGGCTCAGATCCCCCATGGCATCCACATTTAACAAGCTTCTGCCGGTGGTCCTTAGTCTTTTGCTAGCTAGCCAGTGCTGGACATTCACACGCAATCTGCGCTGCTGTCTCAGCATCTTCCAGGTACAGTCTGCCAGTATCATCTTCTTCGATTTTTATACTGGCTAGATAATACTTAAAGTCACCAACGCAGTTATCCAGCTTAAGGTACTTCTTTTATATTTGAGCACTTGACTGACCTTTGTGGACCACTCGAGACTGCTTACTCCTAGTGGCCTCCCTCCACCTTTTTAGGTTTAGTGAATTCCCCCAATATAGAACTTTAGCTCTCGTTTTGCCACTACCCAGTGCTACTCTGGGTTCTGGTTCCACAGAAATTCACAGCAGATATTTTTTTTAAGTTGATTCGCCGCTCCATTCACACCTGTGTGTCCCTTAACCCACATTAATGTTAAGTTTTGAAACTGAGTACTCCCCAAAGGCAGACTACAGGATAAGTTCAACTCAACTGAGTATACACCTGCTCCTGCTCCTGCTCCTGCTCTATCGTCTATAAGAGAACCATCAATAAAAATACTGATGTCGTTCTCCATACACTTATTGTGCATAAAATTACCAACTAGCTTCATGATGATCTTATGGCCGATATTCGTCCCAAAGCTATGCCAAATGGCTTCGCTCTTCATACGCAACGCTAACACTGAATCCGTTGACAAAATAAAGAAGTCCAACGGCACCCCTTCATCTTAAAACATATGAGCGAAATTTTTGAAAATCAAAGTTAATATCACTGACAACAGCTATTGTCATATCAAATAGAGAGCGTGTTATAAATAAAATCTAAAATATGTTAGGAAAATAACATATGTATGTTATGTCTCAAGAGGTTCACACTAGGTGTATAGTTTTACATACGAATAATGTGAAATATGTACTAGCGTGCCCGCCACTTCGTCAGCGTCCTTGCAATATTTTGTTCGATTTTGCTTTGAAAGCAATCTACACCAAGGACCCTTACTTTTTTAATGCTTCAGTTATGGTCTATGTATATTACATAGACCATACATAAATCATAACTGAAGCACTAACCGAAATTAAGAGTTGAAGCATATCGGTTAGTGCTTCAGTTATGGTTTATGTATTTACTAAATAAAGGGTCTCATCCTTACTAAAATAACTGCGTACTTACACTGCTATTACTCCACTTTCTCTTGGAAATAATATATTTTTGTGGAAAAAGTATCCTATATTAGAATCAGGATACTAAGGTACCGGCAGACAGGAAATGAGTTACTATAGATAAATTAAAATAAAACGGTTAACTGGATTAAAAAATCGAAACCAACTATATTTTTAAATTTTAAAAACAGTGAAATCGGTTTCCGGACGTTAATGCTCTACTCAAAAAGCTCATTAAACAAACTATAAGTAAAATTTGAAATTATTAATTTCGAAGCAGTTTACAATCTCAAGAAAAAAAAATAAAATAACTCATCTGTAATTCACGGATCAATAAATTGTATTTTTGTGGTATTTCAAACTAATTTTGGTAATATGAATAAATAACATAATGACCGAACTAATTTCCAAATGTCAAAATCATTAAAGCAACATCAAAATACATGTAATATTGTAACCTTTATTTTGTAACAAAAAACTAAAACAATGCAAAGACGACAATCATAAATGGCAGAAGGTTTAAATTTAACTGTGATGAAGGTTTCCATGACTTATTTATGTCTACTAACAACAATAACAAGTGTAATAAAATATTTGTTTGTAACACCTGAAATTTCAATGATGTCTGTTCTTTAGAAACTTTACAGGCAAATTATATACAAAGACACCATTAAATTCCAAACAAATTTCGTAAGCGAAGGCGAATTAATTTTTACAGATTAATAGCTGAAAAATAGTATATGAAACTCATATTCTGTTGTACATTACACTTGTTCCTTTAATACCCAATTGAAACTGAAAGCAGAGAGTTGACTTAAGCTAAGTATTCGATTTATTTCAACACAGAAGGAAGGCAAATTCATTTTGTTGACTGATTGATTATGTTAAGGGCCAATTTTTTACTTCTTAAGCTCTGTACAGACGGTTGTCAGATTTTAAAATATTGTCAGACCGATCAATGTACTGATAATGACAAGGCAATGAAAAATTGCCACCACATTACAGATTGTCAGTTCACACTATTGCAAGACATTTGTCACAAAACTGACAATACCATTGTAAGGCAATTATCTGACAATAACTTTATCTAACAAAATGGTCAGAAAAAAAAATTGTCAGTTCACACAGTAGTAAGAGTTGTCAATTGTCAAAAATTGCTCAATTCATTTTGTAAATTTTTTTAATTTCAATTATAATAAAAAATTTAAGTTGTAAATATTCTGACAACCGTCTGTACAGACATTAAGCAGTAGTTTTTCATTTTTTACGGCACTTTATTATTGCAATTGTTTTTTTGACTCAACACATAATTTTTATCTCGTTAAAAAAAAAAATCAATCAACTTTAATTATTAACAGTACTAGAGCATAGAACTAAAAATTCTATGTATATATCTAGCGTCTGCCAATAACGTTTAGGAGAGAAAGCTAAATTCCTCAAATTTGCCACATCTAGGGCACACCCTTTAATTTTTTTATTTTCGTTTGCTGTTATTACTGTAGTTATTCTAAAGTATAAAATAAAACATGTACATATATATTACTTTGCAAATGTAAGATCAGAGCAAAATCTTGTCACCATCAAAACACCCTTTAATCTTTGGTTGAATTTTTTTTAGTTATTATACTTTGTGTAGATTAAAGGTGTATACTCATTCCGGTTCAAAAACAAGGCTACATGTATGTATGTACGTAAATTTGTGTCACGTTCGCAAAACCCTTTGATTTTTAATAATTGTTATTATATCGGAAAATATCATGAGTATACCTACAACAGTTTAAAAAACAAACACCCTATAAGTTTTAGTAATTGATGCTTTAGCGGCCACAGTAATGCAACTTGTGTAAAAATTTCAAAAGTCTACCTATTACGCCTCCAGAGATAGAAGGCGCTGACATACGAACGGGCACACATTGTAGCGAAAACAATAGGGTTACGTTTTTACCCTTTGGGGACGGAAATTTAAAAATACATAAAGAATTATTTATTTTTTATATTATTACTATTATTTTCTTTAATTTATTCACTTTTTGTCTTATTTTTAATTTATATTTGTTTTGTGTTAAAGGGGCTTAGTTTGTTCTTATTATGACTTTTTTCATTTTTATTTTGTTTAATTTTATCTACCAATAATGCCGTTGTCAGATAATTAAATCTTCACACATCTTACGATATTTGTTGAAATGACAACGCCTGTCAATGTCCTGACAATGGCAAAGAAAACTGTTCACACGATTGTCAGATATCTGACAATATTATTGTCAGGTGAAGTCTGACAATTATCTGACAATGCTTTTTCTGGAAATATAGCCAGACAACAATTGTAAGTTCACACGATTCCACAGTGGGGCAGAAACAAAATATTTTGGAAATAACCTAGTAATTTATAAACGGCTAGGCCGATTTGATATGAGCTTAGCAGAGGAGTTTCTGAACCTAAGTTTTAAAGGTCGCTACCAAATACCCTCCACGGGTGGCGCTATGTGGTCTCAAAGTTGGGAACCTCGCACCTGGAAATTTTTTTACAGCTTTCCATTTCTTCAGTTTTATTCTGAAAATTTCGAAAAATTATGGTAAAAATTGGCAAATTTGAGAGAAGGATAAATTTTAAATACGCAATAAAATTTATATTAATGAAGTTGATCAAGTCAAATGAAATGGCAATAAATCTGCAATATTAAAAAAAGGATATTTCACAATTTCCAAAATAAGGACCAAAAATCCCAAAATTGGGATTTTTTACTCTTTTGCCCATAAAGTCTACATACGGACCAGGGCTCATTAAATATTTTCAGAAACAATTTAGGGCATATATAGCTTTGTTACAGCAGTCTTCTTTTTTCGATCCCAGCTTTGGCATTTTAGAATATATTGGCTAAATTCAAAATTTCGATGTAAAATAGGTCATATTGTGGGAACTCCATCTTCTACAAGGATGATCAGTATTATATGAAATTTGTTTAAGCTTACAAAAAATGTAAAATTTTTATATATTCCTCAAAAAAAATTTTTCTATGAAAAAAATTCGTTAACGGCCTTTTTTGGGCTAAAGTACACAAAAATGCAATAATTTTGGATTTTTTAACTTAGTAAAGATACAATCTTCAAATTTATTAAAAATATTTAAAATTTGGCTAGCTAACTACGATAAAAAATTTAAATAAATTTGGTAAAAATTGTATCCAATATTTTGAAAAAACTAGACCAGGGTAGTGAAAAATCCCTGGAGGGTGTATGGTATCCATCTTTAAAACTGAAGTTTAGATACTCCTCTGCTATGCTCATGTCAAATTTTGGATCGGCCTAGCCGTTTATAAATTACTAGGTTATTTCCAAAATATTTCTCTTGCAAAAGTCAAACCAAGTCAAAAGTCAAAAATCTAAAATTGTTCTAGTCGAAGCGCAATTACGACAACCGTAATATGGCTGATTATCTATAATACTGTGTTTTTTTCTTATTTACCATATGATTTTGACAATTAGTTTTTGTTTTGCGAAATGGAGTAAAACAAGTTTGACCTCATTACTAAAAACAATTGTTAATTAGTTATAATTAGTTGAGATGAGGAAGACATAAGTGACTCAGAAATGTGTGATATATTAAGTGTACATATATTAAGTGTAAGCGTTTTCCGAAAACCACGGCGAAACATTAACACCCGTCTACTTTAGCCATCAATTTGTCTTAACAAAGGTCAAAGTTTATATAAAAAAAACATTACTTTTAATACTGTTTTTATATATGAAGTTTGACTTTTGCTAAGACAAATTGATGATCAGCTATAATATTCTAGAGCTTTTTTTAAAACATCGCCATCTGTTACGCAACCGTGTATAAAATATATCACTTTCAAAAATAAAGGGTTCCTTCTGAAAGTATTTTTCATATTTTGTCATTATGTATTTTTAAACACCGCCATCTGCTGCGAAAACGTGTTTAAAATGTCCTACTTTTAAACCGGAAATTGCATACTTTCATTGTTTTTCTTCACTTTCTTAGTAATGAGATATTTTGCGGAAAAAAGGTATCCTATATTGAAATCAGGATGCTAAGGTACCTTCTTACATAATTGTGTTAAAATCCATCCAGTAGTTTTTACATGATGCGAACACAGACAGAAAGACAGACAGATAGGACAACTATTATTTTAGTTTTGAACAAAAAAGTCTTTAAAAAAACTTAGAATAGCAAAATGTTGTCAAACTGTCACGTTGGATGCTCTTTCGGTACCACCTACATGAATATAAATAAATCTGCTATTATAGTTAACTACGATCAACAGTTGAAAAAATCGCCTCCAGAATGTGGAGCAGTAAGTTATTCTGATGTGTTTCCCATCAATTGAACCCAATGTTTGTGGAAGACTTCCACCTATCTTGAAAGGCTTTAGTGATGTGTTTCCATTTACATAATTCTAAATATTGTCCTCTTACCTAAAACCATTCGTCCGGTAGGGTCTTAACAATTGCTTCACAGCACTTTTGACACAATCTGCTCATTGCTTCTCTTGAGACTAGGGAAAAATTCCAGGAATCGCTAAGAGTCTCCTGTCGCTTTTAAACGAAACATGATTATGAATGCACTCTTGATGAAAGGGAAAACCTCACAACAGAATCCCTTTTTCTTATTTTCGATTCAAACGAGGTCACCTGTGCGATTTCGAGGCTTCTATGGCCTCAGTATGATTGCAAGAAGACTGCAAGCCTACTGAGAACCCCTCGAGGACAGATGGGCACACTTGCAGCTGTGCTGACGGGGCACTGCATCATGGGTGTCCACACTAGGAGATTTAATCTCCCATATAATGACTTCTGCAAAAGGCTGCAAGACTTTGCAGACATGTCGGGATGCGACATAAACAGGATAAATTCATTTCGGGATGGTTTGGCACTAGGCCAGGTGCGGATCCACAGGTAATCTAAGGATCCTCCTGCTTATCCCTCTTGCAGGTGTCACAAAGGGATCACTAGGATACAAATGAGTCGGTTTTCTGGTCTCTGATCACAGAATTGGCAACCTGTGCAATCTAAAATAACTTATTTTCGTGTCTACCCACAAAAAAGACTTTTAACAAAAATTCATAGAGGATATTTCCTGCCTGTTCGACAAAAAAGGATAAACTCAACATCTTCGCTTAACTCTCTCAATCTTATCCCTCAAATGCTTTTTAAGGACTGTTTCAAGAATCAATAAATTTTTACTAATTAAAATTTTTTAGAAAAATTTTATTATTTGGACATTATTTTATGCCTTTCGGTTAGCCATAGAATAAATAGATTTTTTATAGTTTGTTTTTCTACAAACTTTACTACTCGACGGAAAAACAACAAAAAACAACATTTGAAGGAAATTAACAAATTGGATGTACATATGTAATTAATTGCTTTTTCTTCTTGATAATGTTATAGCAGCCAAAAAGTAATTGAATAAAAACAATTTAAGGTATGAATTTTAATCCCAAAATAATAAGTTTCTAAAAGCCAACACAAAGTAGAAGTCAAAGGTGGAGGCAAGAACTGAATTCGCAACTGAGCGTGTTATTAAAGTAATTATTGTGCATTTGGCAACTTCACACCTCAATCATAAATAGTAAGACAAGAATATAATAATAGACCAAATCAATTCTTCGAAATAAAAGAACACAAAAATTTGCTTACTAATTTAGAAGCAGTTGAAGGTGTTGAGACATAGAAAAGGCTAAACTGAATTACAGAATTTGTGAAATAAAATGATGATGCACCACCTGTATTAATAAAAAAATATTTTTGTTGAAAATATGAATACTTGTTTAGTTTAAAAACAATTACTTGCCTCTTAAATACTACTCGTACACAGTAATTATATATGAAGAATACATCTATACCTAACTGCGGTATTACAATTCATACGTTCATGAATGTAAAGTAAATGAGCGCTTTATTATTAAAGAAAAAAAATTTATTCTCATTTAGCTGTTGCCAAGGTAAATGCCAAAATACAAAACCAACCTTTAAATCCAATAGTAATTCCATTCATTTTTACGATTCTTTGATTAACCCACCCCGATAATCTTGATCCACAACACTTGGACCGCATCTTCCATCGTTGATTTGATACACGTGTGCGTGTGTATGTTGCTGTTTGCTGCTTCGGAAAAGTTGTGCAAATTATGATTTGAAATGGCAGAAATTATTAAGTTGCAATATTCATAAATGTTAGTACATTCTCAGATGGAAAAACCATAAAAAACAGAAATACAATTAAACGCAATCAAACAACAATTTAAAAAAACACCCACTTCACTTAAGAGCGATGTATTGTGAAACTTAACAGGACCAACGGTAAACAAAAGATCTGCCTCTACATTGACAATTCGATATTGCAAGAAGCAGGAGATTATATTACAGAACTTTATATTTTTGAATAAAGGGAATCAAGAGGCTAAATATTACAACAAGAATTGAAAACGCTTAAATCTGACGATTTATTATGCTTTTTTTGAGAGGTAATTTAAAACCGTGGATACTTAACCCTAAACGTACACGATGTTATTTTTTAAATAAATTTTTAACTTAAAGCAAATACTACTAAGTACAAGTTTGATCTTATAGTTCATATCATTTCTTTTCACGGAATGATCCGAAAGCCTCTAGTCAAAAAAGCCATCTTAGAGAAAAACATAAAAAAATCAGTAACGCTTCCTAGAACTATATGGCCAAATATCCTTTAGAATAAAGGAGAATTTTTAGGAAGCGCTGCTTATAGCTCCTCTTTGCCATCGACGTCTTCGTACTTATACTAAGACCCTGCTTCAGTTGTCCGAAGTTCGATCTATACTACCTCATGATGGCGACTGGAAACGGTGTTCTAGTAAAAGCGTTGATTCGGGAATTCTACCTCATGATGGCGACTGGTTCTAGTGCAGGAGTAGATTATCGAAAATGTTATGTCTATTCCTGGGAAAACGGGAAATGAAAAGTACAAAATATTAGTTTAAGTATATTGCCTTTCATTTAGAATATTTTTCGTGTATTTTCTTGTGTTGTGTTTACACTACTAAAAAAATACTATAGTCAGGGTTTAAGTCTTCATACGCGCCCAAATTTCAGAATACTTAGTACTAGTCAAGGCGAATTTATACAAGGTGGAGCTGATAGTCCAGATGATTGTTTTTTGCTCTCGTATTTTTGCTGTTTCATATCTGCTAATCTAATGTCAAAGTTGTTGTATTGTTGTAGTTGTTGGTCTACTGCTCATACCTGTTATGAATTCGCCTTGGTACTAGTCGTTAAGAGCTAATGACAGGGTTCGCTGCATAAAAGCTTTTATATCTTGGAAAAATAGAAGATTTCGTCTTATTACAGGGATTAATTTCTAGAAAAAGGTTTTTGTTTACAGATGAAATGTAAATTTAACTTATACGGAAATGATGTTTGAGAAAAGGTTTAGCGAAGAAAGAACTTAAATCAGAATTTTATGGCTCCAACAAAAGTAATATATTAAAACTAGCTATTCCTAAGAAAATCTCCAAATAAATTTTATTTTATTAATAACTAACAAAAACCACCACGTTGTCAACGTCCTGGCACTATATTGCTTTGAAAGTAATTCACACCAAATTTTATGACGCTAACTTTCATAGTTTATTTATATTTAAAAAGTTTTTTTTTTGCATAATTTATTTATTGTATCTTCAATATTTTTGAACTAACAATAATTACTCGTATCTTAAGTCTAAAATAAAATATTCTTTTTAAGTCCAGCCAGTGCTAGACAAAAATAATGTTTGTTTCACGGATTTTGCAATCATTTGCGGGTCATCCCTCTAATGTACGACCAAGAAAAGCAGTATCTCTTCTTTTTAGTCGAATATAACCAGGTTCATTCAGCATGTTACGCGCCAAAGGGTTTGGATGAGATTCAAGCCTCTTTAGATATGTGACTGCATGTTTCGCTATTTCTGCTTTAACTGATGGCATGTTTAGGTCTTTGTGGATGAATTTTTTATATACCAGGGAGCAGATGTAATTATACGAAGAATCTTATTTTGGCGCCTTTGAATTTTTTCTACATAACTGGCTGAGAAAGTGCCCATAATGGAATCCCATAACACCAAATTGGTTTGAGGATCGACTTGTACAGTAGAAGTTTACAATCTAAGCTCAGGGTGGAGTTTCTGCCAATAAGCCAATTTAGTTGTACTGCTTTTAGTTTCATTTGTGTTAACTTGAAGTCAATGTGGCTTTTCCAAGTAAGGCGACGGTCAAGATGTATACCCAGGTATTTAACGTCTGAAAGCTGTGGTATCATTTGGTTATTTATGCGAATAGGAGGGCATGAGTCCCTACGCAGTGTGAAAGTTATGTGAGTACAATTTTGTTCATTCACTTTTATTCTCCATTTTTCTAGCCTTTTTTCCAAATTGAGTATGTGGTCTTGTAAAAGTTGTGATGCTTCTTGGGCAATTTCATGAATACTTAAAAAAGCTGTGTCATCTGCAAAAGTTGATGTGTGGATATTTAAAAAGTATCAAAACTTTCCCGTTTACAAAAATGAAAGGTGCTGCCAAGTTTTCACTACCATTAGATCGGTAAAATGTCTGTAATTTCTCTTGAAAATGAGATACTTTTACGTCCAAAAACTATGCTATATTTGAACCGAGGTACTAACTTACGTTCTCATAAAACTGATCCAGTATTTTTTACTTGATCTGAACAAAGATAGTTAGTTGAACAGATGCAAGATTAGTGTTTCGTTGCACCAGCTACAAATATTTCAAAAAATATTTTATGCACAGAAATGTAGAGACACAGTCTTGTTATTAGATGTATAGTAAAGCACAAAAAACATCATAAGACGCTCACTATAATCTTTCATTAAATTCATGTGTGTTCATTGCATGAGTAACAATGAGTGGACAATTATAAAAAGCGAAGACCAGCGAGATGAATGCGATGAGCCCGCAGAGTTTTGATAAGCAAGTTTGAATAAGAACTAGTTAATTGTTCGTGTTTTCCCCGTATATTTTATTAAAAAAAAGATTACTTGTTTCACATCGTCTTCATGTAGCCTCTTTATTTGCACTTTTTATTTAAACCGCTAATGAGCTTATGAACACACTCATTAGATGGGCTTGCTTATGCAACTGTTTAATGTGCAGCTACCTGCAGCACTATAAAGGTAAAAGTCTTATTAATTTGGTGTGGGGTACTTTCAAAACCAAGGGCAAATTTCAATAAAATATAAAAATACTGTCAGGGTGCTGTCGACGTCGTGGGCACAGCTAGTAAAAAATACAAGTCTTAGCATTCGATAAAATAGGATTGCTGTTAAAAACGAATAATTTTGTTTAATGTATTAATAGAAAAAAGAAAATACTTTGATTTCAGTTGGTCACATTATTCACTTTGGCATTGGCCTTTTGAATACAGTGGCAAATATAAAAATTAACTAACATTTCTAAGATTTTGTTGGCAAAACACATAAATGTTTAGGAAATCATAAATATGGAAATGAACTGCAGTCAGGTGTAAAACTAAGCAACATCTCTCAAATGAAACAAGAATTTAAAACATATAACAAAAATACTTTAAGAAAATTTACATCTAAAACAATTTCAAATTTAGAAATGTCAAATAACACGCTCAACCTCAATCGAAAAAAAAAAATTATTAAATATGATTGCTTTTACTTCAATGTTTTAAATTAATTTTTATTAACACTTTTAGTCTTTTAGTGATACGTTCAATTTAAACCAACTCAAAATGCCACATTTTTGTCTACTCGTATATGGCAAATGTCACTTGATATTATTAAAAGAAAAATGTGAAGTTTTAAATTTTTATTGTACAACTATGCATATTGATTTATGTACATTTTAAAATTAACATTCAGATTCTTTTAATTGAATCATTTTTAGTCTCCTACACAAATCACAAATCACACTTCTCGACTTGCAAGCTTTAATTGTAATTACATACTTGCTCTTAAGCAGAAAGGCAGGCAGGCAGGCAGACAGACTATCTGGCAAAATGAATTGGTATTATTTTACATTTTAATAAAAATAATAATGAACACAGCAAGTAAAAGCCAAAAAACCAGCAAAAATTTTTGAATTTAAATGATTTTGTTCAACATGATCATTTACATGAACGTTTCTTGTCGTCATGTATGGATTGTGTGTAAACATTCAGATAAAATATTGAATTTACAAACAATTTACTACAAATTGCTTTAAAATAAACAAAACAATTTGTATTTAACTTATGTTCACAGTTGTATTTTAACGAATGTCAAATATTTTAATGTATTCAATCATACGTCACCTTATAGGAGCATAAACGTTGGTGGTATGAATACGATTTGTACAACAGTTAATCGTAATTTTATTCGAACATGAAAAAAATAAAAAAAAATAATTTTTAATGTATAAATACATATATCAAATTAAGAGAGTGTCAACATTACAGTTCTCTATATACATAAATAGGATAATGGGAGTATTCATTAAAAATGCCACGACTTCCTGTTATAGTTTCCAAGTTATACTCTGATAAATAATGGGTGATTTTTTTGAGGTTAGGATTTTCATGCATTAGTATTTGACAGATCACGTGAGATTTCAGACATGGTGCCAAAGAGAAAGATGCTCAGTATGCTTTGACATTTCATCATGAATAGACTTACTAACGAGCAACGCTTGCAAATCATTGAATTTTATTACCAAAATCAGTGTTCGGTTCGAAATTTTTTATCGACAAATTTTGTTCAGCGATGAGGCTCATTTCTGGTTGAATGGCTACGTAAATAAGCAAAATTGCCGCATTTGGAGTGAAGAGCAACCAGAAGCCGTTCAAGAACTGCCCATGCATCCCGAAAAATGCACTGTTTGGTGTGGTTTGTACGCTGGTGGAATCATTGGACCGTATTTTTTCAAAGATGCTGTTGGACGCAACGTTACGGTGAATGGCGATCGCTATCGTTCGATGCTAACAAATTTTTGTTGCCAAAAATGGAACAACTGAACTTGGTTGACATGTGGTTTCAACAAGATGGCGCTACATGCCACACAGCTCGCGATTCTATGGCCATTAAGTAAGTAAGTTGGCCACCAAGATCATGCGATTTGACGCCTTTAGACTATTTTTTGTGGGGCTACGTCAAGTCTAAAGTCTACAGAAATAAGCCAGCAACTATTCCAGCTTTGGAAGACAACATTTCCGAAGAAATTCGGGCTATTCCGGCCGAAATGCTCGAAAAAGTTGCCCAAAATTGGACTTTCCGAATGGACCACCTAAGACGCAGCCGCGGTCAACATTTAAATGAAATTATCTTCAAAAAGTAAATGTCATGGACCAATCTAACGTTTCAAATAAAGAACCGATGAGATTTTGCAAATTTTATGCGTTTTTTAAAAAAAAAAAGTTCTCAAGCTCTTAAAAAATCACTCGTTATTTACTTTGTATGGGATGTACTCGTGCCAGGTCCACTGTTCGAATCCGGCCAGTTTTTGGCTAGAATATGTACATTAATAAGGGGCAATTCGTACAAAATTTTAGCATCTTCGTGTTACAGATCCCTAGATATACCTTAAGAAGTTTTCGCTTTATATGGGACGTACCACGCCCATTATTTCTCTCTATCCTATTTTCCCGTGTACAATAATGATGTGGTTACTTGTAAACAATTTTAACAACCGATTCTACTTCTCTAGATACCCGATAATAATTCTTCACTTTGTATGGGAGGTACCACGACCGCTTTTCTAATCCCGCCTAAAATGTACTATACTATAATACGGAATTAATTATACAAATTAATTATACAAATAATTATACAAGTTAATTCCGCATAATACGGGAATTAATTATACAAATTTTCAAGATTTTACCTGTTATAGTTCCCAAGAAAAACGATGAGGCACTGCCTCGCCCTCTTGAAATGTCAATAAAATGCCGATAATAATTAAAATGTTTGTGTATAGAAAAAAATTCAAAAACTTAAAAATTGTCATAATTATTGTCTGGGCTCCTATACATAATACGGAGACAATTGTTAACATTTTTGACAACTAACACTTATTCTTTTATTGTCATGACATCATTGTCAGATGTAAATGTAGAGTAAGAAGTAAAAACCATTTTTTAAACTGAAAATTTTTAAGATAAAGACATGTGTTTGTTTGTTAGTGAACGAAGGTGCAGAAAATACCGAAAGAAACAAGCCAACATGTCAATTCAAACAACTTTTTAAATATTAGCGATATATTTGAAATTGATATATTTAAAACCGTACATGGTGGGAGTACTTTATGGTGGAGAGTGGTGGATACTTGAGAACACCTTTTCTTTATAAGGTTCAGAATTTAGCTAGTATTGTAAACACTGTTGCGATGAAGTTAATTCCTCAATCCAGTTTGGGGATGATACTGGATCTGAAACCCCCTAGATGTCTACATTGCATACGTATCTGCCAGGTGGGGACTAAGGCTCAGGGAGTTAGGCGAATTAAGGCATAGTCGTGTTCGACATGGCACCAGTCTGTGTCAGGTAAGTGGTAATATCTTGGGGGAGCAGACTGATTATCTAACCCCTATTGTGGACTTCGAAAAATCTTTTGTTGTGAAAATACCGAGCAGTGATGAGTAAAAGGAGAACTCCGTAATTTGGAACAATGTGGTTGCAATCGCTATGGATGGCTCCAAAGTAGATACAGAAACTGGTCGTCGGGGTATCACAATGGGCCTTAAAGGCATCCCAGTGAACATCTGGGCATCTCGCTTTGTGCGGGCGGCCCATTTAACCTAACCTTCTTTTCATATTTTTAGTAATATGTGGAATGGAGTACTTATTTTCATAAAGTAAAAAGAAAAATAAAATTGGGTATAAAATGCTATTTACTGCACTTTGGCAGATATTACTTAACTAGTGCTAGTATAAAATATTTTCAACTAGAGAATGGAATTATTGTTTTGATCTAATGGTAACAAGTAAAATAGGTTTTTTTGATAATTTTTATGACAAAGAATTTTTAGGGATTCATGGCTCATAATTGTTCAATTAGCTGCTAATAATATCAGTCCACAAATCGACCAAAAATTTTTATTGTTAGATTAAAAATTTCTTCTAAACGACATCGATTTTGGTGCTGTAGAAATAGTATAAAGAAAAAGGTGCAGCGGCTCAAGACTATCATAATGCAATGAAGGCTTGTCGATAAAAAATTCCTTTATTTTGTATTAAACGAAAAAATATGGACGGGGTGGCTGATAATATGAAGGCTGCATGCATGACCCTATGAAAAATTGCTCAAAAACAAAAACGAAAAATTGACAAATGAATTATCACCTTAAAAAATGAGAAATTGTCCAAAAAAGAATAATGTAAATTTGGCCGAAAAATTGTGAAAAAATATCCAAATATTAATGAATTATCGCCCAAATTTATTTATGGTTTTCCTATTAAATAAAAAAATATAAAAATGTCATTGATTTTGATTAAATTCATTGAGCAAGCTTGTAACTTGTGTATGTAATCTTTGATGAAAATCCAAGAAAGCAGCGACACCTGTTGCTCGTGGTGGTGCTGCCAAAGTAACTCTGCGTAACCTTAGTCATGGTCGCTTCATCCGTTACTAAATTAAACCGTTGAATTAATTTAATTAAACCGTTGATTTAAATTAATTATTCCGTTGATTTAATTAATCGAGCAAGGTTTCAGAAGAAGTTGTATATAACCTGTGATCACAGTCTGTTAGGAATCTTTTTGCTACCAAGTTAAATTTTACAATAAACACATTTATATCAATAATAATATATTTCAACTCATAACAGTAACTTATTTATAACAACATAGCTAGAAATATTTACTTGTATAAGAGAAACAAATCAGACTCTTCTTTTTCGCTAAAACAATTTACGTAAATAATCAGAAGCTTTTTGAAGACTGACACTGGTACAACATTAAATTTGATGTCTTTCAATATATTTTCTGCAATTTTATCATTTTTTCATTAATAAAATTTTTGAGAATTTAAATATTATTTATTTATTTATTTTATTTATTTATTCATGTAATACAGAGCCTAAATGGCCATACAAAATTAAATTACAAAGTAGAAAATTCCTGAGCAACAAAAATAAAAATACTGATATTGAAATTAAAATATAAATTAATAAGAAAAAAAAGAAATTAACTTTATATAAAATTAAAAAATATAAAACGATATAAATCTCCTAAATGGCTCCCCAGCCAAAATACAAAAAATATGAAAAAGTAGATGAAAGAAACAATAGAAAAGAATTAAATGGTCAAAATTAGTGGTAATATAAGAAACCAGTTAAGAAGCAGGTAAACAACATGAGTGAAGTTTATATACTCAAGCTATAAGCTCTAAATAATCACGTAATTTACGCTTGAAAACATTATTTTTTTTCGCAATTTTTATTTATTGTATCTTCAATATAATTGAACTATCAATAATTACTCATATCTTAAGTCTAAAAATATACTTGTTAAGTCCAACCAGTGCTGGACAAAAAAAATGTATGTTTCACGGTTACTGTAAATTGTGGTTTATCCCTCTGATGTACGGATGAGAGAAGCAATGTAATGTAACCAGGTTCAGTTAGTATGTTACGGGCCAGTGGATTCCGATGAGTTTCAAGCTTCTTTAAATACCTTATGGCAAGTTTCGCTATTTCTGCTTTAACTGATGGCACGTTTAGACCTTTATGGATGTTCGAGTTTTTTATATACCAAGGAGCAGATGTAATTATACGAAGAATCTTATTTTGGCGCCTTTTAAGTTTTTCTACGTTGGTAGCTGAGGCAGTGCCCCATAATTGAATGCCATAACACCATATTGGTTTTAGAATTGACTTGTAAAATAAAGTTTGCAATCTAAAGCTAGAGTAGAATTTCTGCCAATAAGCCAGTTTAGTTGGACTGCTTTTAACTTCATTTGTGTTAATTTTGTTTCTATGTGGCGTTTCCATGTAAGGCGCCGGTCAAGATGTATGCCGAGATATTTGACGTCTGAAAGCTGAGGTATCGTTTGGTTATTTATCCGAATAGGGGACAAGATTCTGTACGCAGTGTGAAAGTTATGTGAGTACATTTTTGTTCATTCACTTTTATTCTCCATTTCTTCAACCATTTTTCTAAATTGGATATGTGGTCTTGTAAATATCGTGATGCTACTTCGGGTCTTTCGTGAATGCTCAAAAAAGCTGTGTCGTCAGCAAATGTCGATGTGTGAACTCGGTTACTAGATGGCATGTCTGAAGTATACAATAAGTATAAAAAGGGCCCCAATATACTACCTTGGGGAACTCCGGCTTCGATTGGCTGGGGTGAGCTCAAAAAATCTCCTTCTTTCACAATAAATTTTCGTTCGGTTAAATAACTATCTAGCAGCTTATATAGGTTTACGGGCAAATTCAGTTTTATCTTCTATACATATTAGGCCTTCATGCCATACCTTATCGAATGCTTGAGAAACGTCAATAAAAAGCGCAGAGCAGTATTTTCTCTCTTCAAAAGTCTTCTTAACAACATTAACTAACCTGTGACTTTGTTCGATCGTACTATGTTTTTTCCTGAAGCCGAATTGATGGTTTGGAATACATCCTTTGTTACTTAGAATAGGGTTAAGCTTAGTTATTAACATCCTCTCAAACAGCTTTGACAAAAGGCTTATAGTTCTGTATGATTCAATTTTTGTGTGGTCTTTTCGTGGTTTAGGAATCATGGTAACCAAGGACACCTTCCACTCTGTGGGAAAGTACTCAAAACGTAAAATGGCATTAAAAATAAAAAGAAAAATTCTGCGAGCTACACGTGGCAACTCAATTAACATCTGGTTACTGGTTTTATCAACGCCAGGGCGTTTTTTGGTGTTCAAATCCGTTATTGCCTTTTCAAGATCTCCAAATTCAAATCTTATCGGTACTGCAGCACTAGCCTCGAGAACTGGCAACTCAACTATATCATTCGATATATTTGGGGTAAAAACCTTTTTCAAATGTCCAGCAAATAAATTTCCTTTTTCGGTATCACTCCTTGCCCAGCCTCCAGCTGAAGTTCGCAAGGGAGGCTTACGTAAGACTGGCCTTTTAAGGTTTATACAAGCACGCCATAACGAATAATCTGATTGAGGAGTTGCGTCTAGGTCTCCCAAATAGTTTTTCAGGGATGCTACTCTTCGAAATTCCAGCATGTCTCTTAGCCGGTTCGTGCATTCTTTAAGTCTTCTTTTTAGTTGAGGAGATCTCTGTGATTGCCATTCTCTACGAATTTTTCTTTTTTCAGCCAAGAGCCGTTCGATATCTGCAGAATAAATTTGATTATATCTAGCTAATTGTCGGGTTATTGTTGAATGTTGGGCAGCTGATTTGAGGTTTTGGTCAAAATCAATAAGACAAACATTATTAGAATATGAAAAAACCCGCAATTCAATCGGCAGAGCATTCCAAAGGCGCGCAATCCTTACAGAAAATGATCTCTCATAAAATGAATTTGCTATTCTATGTATTATAATCTGAGGATTTCGAGTCGAACGACAAAAAGTAAAACTTCTATAAATTGGAGCGGGGTTGAAAGTTTTGATAATTTTATGAAAAAGTTTCATAGACCTTACCATTTGAAAAGTTAAAAAGGAACATCCCAAAAATAAAGAAACAAAACTAGAAATATGTTCCCACCTTTTAATATTGTAAACAAAACGAACAATTGTATTCACGATCCGGTTCAGCTTATAATAAAAATTAAATTTATTTGTTGGGGGAAAGAGCTAGTTCCTAAACATATTTCACTGGTTGCTCAGGCCAGATCATCAGGAAACCTTTTTCCCAATTTTAGAGAAGCCACTTATTATCAAAAATAGGTGATCTTTCATTACAAAATTTCATTGTGAAAAATCTTCCAAAAATATAAAAATGAATTTTTCTCCAAAAACGACGAAAAAACACCCAACATTTTTCGGTTCCTTTTTATATGACATAGTACCCAATCTTGTATAAAGATTTCTTGGGCTATTTCTTCATTTATGCTTTTGGGCGATTTTTCATAGTGTCTAATATAAATGATGATGTTTTAAACGGATGAACCGCACAAAATTGTTAAACAAACTACTGTGGAAGAAAATGCTTTTTTATATCGAAAACAAGGATGACCGAAACCTACCCAAATATTGCGACTGTATTAAACTTTAGGACCTGTTGCAAGTGAAAAATATAACAATCTCATGAGTTAACTATTTTAAACTGTGAAGGGGATACAAGTTTAAAATTTAAAACGGGTGGTCCAAATACAATTATTTTTTTTTTTTAATTTATCTTCATAAAATTTTTTACACTTGTTTCTTTATATCGCCTTTTTATATATCTTAAAATAATTGTTGATAAATTTTGTTATTCGCGTATTTATTTAATGAGAGTATTTTTCCTCACTTTAGTTATCTTGTTTTTAATTTAAAAATTCAATTCAGTAAACCTAATATATATAAAAAAACTATTACTTAATTTTACCTTTTTATTTCTTATAATTTTTTTTTGTTTTACGTGGTACAAGTCCTTTTGAACCTGAAAATTCATATTTTTTTAAATTTAAAAGATATATAATATGGTAAAAACATTCCAAATTAGATGCAAGTGCCTTCCCATTTACATATTGAGACTTAAACAAATGGACTTGTAGCACTTTTAAAAATAACTGTTTATGTTTTGCTAGTTTGGTTATATACAGCGTTTTTTACGAAAGTTTTCATTAAAAAATGTAAGTAAGTATATAATGATCGAAATAGGTCATAGTTCTTTCAAATAAAGGCATGTGAAGTTTATTTGGTGTCTATCATTGGTCCTGTGCTGAGGAAGGGAAAAACATTACTTACATCTTTTAGAAGTCAAGCCAAACTGAAGCACTATGAAAGTAAGAGTCTTAAAATTTGGTGTGGATTACTTTTAAAGCAAAATCGAACAAAATGTTGCAAGAACGCCGAAAACAGTGGCGGGTACAGCTTGTATTATATATAAGTAGTTAAATACGTTTCTTATTTATATTTATTTACTTTGCTAATATCATATTTTATTATTTTTTATTTTATTATTTTGAGATTATATTTTTTGTGTTTTATTATTTTACCAATTTCCTTTTATAAATTTGTTTTTTATTTGCTTTTTTATGAATTTAATATACTCGTATGCACGAAATTATTTATTACTTTTATTGTTTATTTTAATTTTTATGTGTTATTATTTATTTAAGTTAATATTTGATTATTATAAACATCAATTTATTAATTGTACTTTACTTTTATTTAATTCAGTATATTTATAATTCAGTAATTCAGTAAATTAAATCATTTTTAAAGTTAATGTTTTTAATTATAGTTTTACTAGCTATAACCGGTGTGCTTCGTTACACCCATCCGATAAAAATTGTTCACTTTGTATGGGACTTACCGCGCTTACTATTCTAATCCAGCCTGTGTTGCGCGAAACTATGTATGTTGATTAATAAGCGGGTTACTGTTGCATAATTTTAAAGATCTATCTATATAGTTCTATAGCAACTCAAAAAGTAGGCGTAAAAGTGGGCGTGGGTAATTTTGGATAAAATCTGGGTAAAATTCTAAAATTTATAAAAAATGCTAAAATTCTAAAAATTATTGTAAAGCTCTGTAAGAGGTGTTTAAAATATTTTAATAACAATGTAATTCCACAAAGTAAAAATACAAATCAAACACAAATTTTATTCAATTGGCGCCATGTGGTGAGCAATTTTGTTTAAAATATCCGACTTTAAAAAATAAAAGGAGCGCAACCGTATTTAAAATATACCAGTTTTTAAAGTATCCCACTTTCAAAAATAAAAGGTGAGCATCCGTGTTTAAATTTTTACGTACTCGTATATTGTTTATATTTTATTTGGTTTGAATAAAAGTGCTTTCAGATTACTCCCCAGCAAAAAATTAGGCATTACCAAAAGAAGTACTTGCTACATAATGACTTACTTTTGGGATTACCAAATTCTGTTACGCGATTACAAAACACATTACATTAAACTTAAAAAAAAGTAATTTATAATTGAACTAATTCTTATATTTTAAGAGAGAACGCCTTAAAAATATTAAAAAATAAGTCATTATTCCAAATAAATTTTTTAAATTTCTAAATTACCTTCTTAATTATTTCAAAGTTACCTTCTTTATTATTTCAAATTAAGTTTTTTAGTCTCACGCCTTGTTAAAATCATTAAGTTAGTAATCCAGTTAGGAAGTAATGGGTGATTTTTTTGAGGTTAGGATTTTCATGCATTAGTATTTGACAGATCACGTGAGATTTCAGACATGGTGCCAAAGAGAAAGATGCTCAGTATGCTTTGACATTTCATCATGAATAGACTTACTAACGAGCAACGCTTGCAAATCATTGAATTTTATTACCAAAATCAGTGTTCGGTTCGAAATGTTCAAATGTGACAAATTTTGTTCAGCGATGAGGCTCATTTCTGGTTGAATGGCTACGTAAATAAGCAAAATTGCCGCATTTGGAGTGAAGAGCAACCAGAAGCCGTTCAAGAACTGCCCATGCATCCCGAAAAATGCACTGTTTGGTGTGGTTTGTACGCTGGTGGAATCATTGGACCGTATTTTTTCAAAGATGCTGTTGGACGCAACGTTACGGTGAATGGCGATCGCTATCGTTCGATGCTAACAAACTTTTTGTTGCCAAAAATGGAACAACTGAACTTGGTTGACATGTGGTTTCAACAAGATGGCGCTACATGCCACACAGCTCGCGATTCTATGGCCATTTTGAGGGAAAACTTCGGAGAACAATTCATCTCAAGAAATGGACCGGTAAGTTGGCCACCAAGATCATGCGATTTGACGCCTTTAGACTATTTTTTGTGGGGCTACGTCAAGTCTAAAGTCTACAGAAATAAGCCAGCAACTATTCCAGCTTTGGAAGACAACATTTCCGAAGAAATTCGGGCTATTCCGGCCGAAATGCTCGGAAAAGTTGCCCAAAATTGGACTTTCCGAATGGACCACCTAAGACGCAGCCGCGGTCAACATTTAAATGAAATTATCTTCAAAAAGTAAATGTCATGGACCAATCTAACGTTTCAAATAAAGAACCGATGAGATTTTGCAAATTTTATGCGTTTTTTTTTAAAAAAAAGTTCTCAAGCTCTTAAAAAATCACTCGTTACTTCCACTAAAACTGCTTAATTATACACTCGATTACCATTTTTTAAATTTTTTGCTAGGTCTCTTTTATATTTTTTGAAATTTGTGTTCTTGAAGGCCATGAAGGAATTACCATCGAACAACGTTATTCGTTTTCTTATTTAACAAGTTTGGGGTCCCGGAGATGCTGCATAGCGATTACGACTAACAATTTGATTCAACTGCATTCAAGGAAATGCAGACAAGCAAAAAGCTTCGCAGAGGTAGTGTTGTCTTAAAAAAAACAATAGCCTACCAACAGAGTGCACAACGATACAATAAAAAATCTGGTATTATAAAATTTGTTCTAAGTTAGTTAATTTACGGAAAGAGTTAAGCACCTTCAAACTTAACAAAAATAAATGAGATGTTGCGTTGGTAAACTAGTTTGGTAATAATATGTTCGTACATGGAATCACTTCAATGTAATCCGAATGTCCTTCGAAAGATTTATTTTTCTTAAAATCATCTAATTAACTTATGATCTTTAATTGATAGATTGTAAATAAAATAAATGAAATAAAAAAATATTATTTTCTCATCTATTTTGTTTTCATTACTTAATAATTTAAGAATCAATACCTATTTTACTTGTCCTACTGAAATTGTTGACGCAATTAACGCACCATTCCGCCTATATTGTATAAAATCTTTTTTCCTCCGATGTGTTTCATTCTGTCTTATTTATATTCAAAGTTTTCGGACTTATCGAAACGAAATATAGGAAATACGTAAGAGTTGAAGATACACTAATTAATTCTATTTCCATACCTACTGTAGATAGAAACGTAAATGGAAAAGATCTATAATAAATTAGTCAAGTGCGAGTTAGACTCACACATGTAGGGTTCCGTACTATGTTTAGTACAACTTTAAAAATTCAAGTTCTTAATTTTTTCATGTCTTATGAGTCACGCTTTAATTTTAAAATTACAGACATAATTGCATCACTGTTGGAACACCCTTTAAATTTTAGCAATTTTTGTTATAGCGGCCATGGTAATACACTATCTATAAAAATATACATGCGCCCACCTATTGCGGTTAAAAAATAAGGTAATATACGTAAAAAACATGTCACTAATGGAACACCCTTTAGATATTAGTAATTCTTACAGCGGCCGAAGTACAACATCTATTGTAAACATTTAAAGAGTCTATCTATTACGGTTCAAAAAATAAGGTTATTTACGTACAAATCATGTGTCTGTCGGAACACCCTTTAATTTTGTTATTTGCTATGGCGGCCATGGCAATTTTCTTTCTATGAATACACCAAGAGTCTACCTATTACTATTCAAAAAATAAGTTACTAAACGTGAAAAACATGTCACTGTCAGAACACCCTTTAATTTTTACTAATTGTCATAACGGCCATGGCAATACATCTTCTATACAAATTGGAAGAGTCTACTTATTACGGTTTAAAAAATATGTCGCTGTACATGCAAAAGACGTTGCTGTCGGAACACCCTTTAAATCTTTATTATTTTTATAGGGGTCATAGTAATACACCATTTATGAAAATTTCAAGAGTCTATCTATTATGGTTAAAAAATTAGTCAATGTTTATGCAAATCATGTCACTGTCGGCACACCCTTTAATTTTTACTATTTGTTATAGTGGCCATAGTAATACACCTCCTGTAAAAACTTCAAGAGTCTACCTATTATCGTTCAATACTTAGGCCATATACATACATGCAAATCACGTCACTATCGGAACACCCTTTAATTTTTAGGTTTAATATTGTATACTTGCTTACAACGCGAACAAAGGTTAAATTACTTTCTGCAAATTTTAAGTGGTTGCCTCCTATAGCTCAAAAATAAATACATAAAGGCAAATAACACTTCACTTCAGGGACACCCTATAAGTTTTAGTATTTGTTGCTATAGTGGCTACAGTTACACAGCTTCTGTGAAACTTTCAAACTTAGGCCTTATACTTGCAAATCACACCACTAGCAGAACACCCTTTAATTTTTAGTTTTATTTTATTATAGTTGTTTATATAGTGTACTAAGTTTTAATAACTGTTTGTAAATTTCAAGTGTATCCCACGTACAGTTCACGAAATAGGCACATATTCGTGAATAACACCTCTCTATCGGAACACCCTATAAGTTTTAGTATTTGTTGCTATAGCGGCAACAGCTATATATCATCTGTGAAAATTTCAAAAAATGTCTACGTATTACGGTTCCAGAGATAAAAGGCGCTGACAGATGGACAAAGTGTAAAAACGTAACCCTAAAAATTATATTTACGAAATGAGTTAAGAAAACTATAAATTTGACTTGCTATAATTCGTCTAGACTAGTCAGAGTATGGGAGTTCCCCACGATTGCAATTGAAAATTTCTACTGTTTTTGTAGCTAAGGGTCTTTAACAAATTCAAAAGGATTAATTTGTTTTCGTTGTTATTTTATATTTAGCAAGATTTATTTAAACAAAAAATATGTTTTTATTGCTTTTCATTTTACTAGTTTAGCATTTTAGTTCTTTGCTCTTAAATACTGAAATGCTGCTTACCCCCAAACAAAAAATACAAACTAAAAATTTTTTTATCAATTCTTGTATTTTGGCGTCGAATCTCTTTTAAATTCTCAAAATAGTTTCCCAGTCAAGTGGATCTTTCCACACAATTAACCAAATCACATTAAAACTTTTTTCTAATTCATCATATTTCATGCAATCGAACAGAAATATTCCCATCACACAAAATAAAACAAGTCAAAGAAAATTCACATAGAACTCATACGGATTTGAAACCACTCACACTCACGCCCACACACATTCAAAGTTGTAAATTTTAAAGTGCAACTACAAAAACCAAAAAAGAAAAAAAAAATATTAAATAAAAATAAAAGTGCAAAAACATCACAAAATAAAATTAATTGTATTGTTAGAAACGAATTTAACATCACTTTAGTTGATGGGTGTAAGCACTAAATATTTATAATAATTTCTTGTCAGAGAATACAGAAAAACCCAACAAAAATAAAAACAATAGTAAAACAATAGCTTCTTCCCTCATCAGGTAGACTGACTTTATGTCTATTGATTTCCCATAATGTCATCGTTGTAGTTTATAACTAAAGAAAAATCTCAAAAGATTAATGAATATTAAATTTTGTGTTTCGAAATTAAATTAAATTTAAATCTAAAATAAAGTAAATTTTTCAATTAATTTTATTATCAAATTGGTATTTTTATTTTGACAAATTCGTCCATTTATTTCTAAAGTTTTAATTGTGTTACCACGCTTCGGACCATCTTAATGCAACTTGTTACAGGTTTTGCAATAAGATGGGCAAATAAAAGCAACTTATTATTGTACCAAGCACTATGGGTAATATTAAGAAATTTCGTGACCAAAGAATTGTCTGAACATTAATCTTGTTCTGAATTCTGATTTTTGTCTAAATAAAGGAGCTTAGGAGGGTATCTTTACATTATTTGAGTTCTCATCTGAGTTGAATATTTTTTTTTTTTTTTTGGTTCATATTTTTATTTATTGCTCTTCAATATATTTGAACTAGCAATAATTACTCGTATCTTAAATCTAGACTAAAAATAAATATTCGTGTTAACTCCAGCCAGTGGTAGACAAAAAAATTGTGGGTTTCATGGTTGCTGTTATCATTTGCGGGTCATCCCTCTGATGTTTGGGCGTGAGAAGTAATGTCCCTCCTTCTAGACCAATGTAACTTTGTTCATTTAGTAAGTTACGGGCCAGCGGATTTGGATGAGTTTCAAGCTTTTTTAAAAAGGTAACTGCAAGTTTATCAATTTCGGATTTGACTGTTGGCACGTTTATTTCTTTGTGATTGTTCTAGTTTTTTATATACCAGGGAGCAACTATGATCATTCGTAGAATCTATTTTGGCGTCTTTGAATTTTTCTACCCCCGGGGGTTCCAACTGTCACTGCAGGAAATTGCAAATGCTTTGACGCGGTTCACTCGGGGAAAACAGGGGCACCAGACACTAGGGTTCCTGGAGCCCAAACTCTTCGAGTCCCGACCAGTGCCCAAAGGACTGGTACCACGGGAATCGGTGACCCCACAGAGACTCCCCTGTCTCTGTGACCGGTTATGGTGGCTGTGGTTTAAGATCGATGTATGCAGATTACCATCTGGTAATTTTAATCGTCTCGAAGCAAGCATCGAGACATTAGTGTATTCGTTAAACAATTTTATGAGCTCTATGAGCAGCATGATGCAAGAAATGGTACGCATACAATCTACTATGTTTCAGGCGTTACTTAACAAACCATGAACTGTTTAAAAATATGTTTCTGGAACGCAAACGGCTTGCGCCAACACAAAAATGAACTCGAGTACTTCCTTAAGAAGCAACAAATTGATGTCATGCTGGTTGCAGAGACTCACTTAACAACAAATAGCTTTTTTAAAATAAATGGCTATATCTTATATGACACCAAAGACCCCCGTGGCAGAGCATGTGGTGGTTCAGCAATACTAATAAAGGCTCGAATCAAACATTATTTACTGTGTGATTTTTGTGAAGATTACCTACAAGCAACAAACATCTGCATTGAAAAATTTCATCAAAACTTAGTTATTTCTTCGATTTATTCATCTCCTAGGTTTCATATATCAGAGAGTCAATACAGCGATTTCTTCAAATCACTAGGTCCCTGTTTCATAGCATCAGGCGACTACAACGCTAAACGTACGTTTTGGGGATCACGCCTAATAACTCCAGGTCGTGTTTTGTTTGACACAATTTTAAAAATTCGTCTGAATGTGATATCGAGTGGACAACCCACCTATTGGCCTACTGATCGACAAAAAATACCGGATGTTATTGATTTTGGCGTGATTAAGGGTATTCCAAGAGAAACGATTAAAGCTGAAGCGTCACTTGAATTATCCTCAGATCATTCACCCACTATCGTCTATATATGGGACAAACAAAACACCATATGACCAAGGACTATCACAAACATTAATTTGTTGAAATATAGAAAGTATCTTAGTACTCATTGTTCGGAAAACATCCCGCTAAGAACACCTGAAGACGTAGAGCGCAGTCTTATTGATTTTGGCCAAAACCTCAAATCAGCTGCCCAACATTCAACAATAACCCGACAATTAGCTAGATACAATCAAATTTATTCTGCAGATATCGAACGGCTCTTGGCTGAAAAAAGAAAAATTCGTAGAGAATGGCAATCACAGAGATCTGCTCAACTCAAAAGCAGACTTAAAAAATGCGCGATCCGGCTAAGAGACATGCTGGAATCTCGAAGAGTAGCATCCCTAAAAAACTATTTGGGAGACCTAGACGCAACTCCTCAATCAGATTATTCGTTATGGCGTGCTTGTAGAAACCTTAAAAGGCCAGTCTTACGTAAGTCTCCCTTGCGAACTTCAGCTGGAGGCTGGGCAAGGAGTGATACCGAAAAAGGAAATTTGTTTGCTGGACATTTGAAAAAGGTTTTTATCCCAAATATATCGAATGATATAGTTGAGTTGCCGGTTCTCGAGGCTAGTGCTGCAGTACCGATAAGATTTGAATTTGGTGATCTTGAAAAGGCAATAACGGATTTGAACACCAAAAAAGCTCCTGGCGTTGATAAAACCAGTAACAAGATATTAATTGAGTTGCCCCGTGTAGCTCGCAGTATCGTTCTTTTTATTTTTAATGCCATTTTACGTTTTGAATACTTTCCCACAGAGTGGAAGGTGTCCTTGGTTACCATGATTCCTAAACCACGAAAAGACCACACAAAAATTAAATCATACAGACCTATAACCTTTTTTTAAATATGTCAAAGCTGTTTGAGAGGATGTTAATAGCTAAGTTTAACCCTACTCTAAGTGAAAAAGGATGTATTCCAAACCATCAATTCGGCTTCAGAAAAAAACATAGTACGATCGAACAAGCTCACAGGTTGGTTAATGTTGTTAAGAAGACTTTTGAAGAGAGAAAATACTGCTCTGCGCTTTTTATTGACGTTTCTCAAGCATTCGATAAGGTATGGCATGAAGGCCTAATATATAAGCTAAAACTGAATTTTCCCGAAAATCTATATAAGCTGCTAGATAGTTATTTAACCGAACGAAAATTTATTGTGAAAGAAGGAGATTTTTTGAGCTCACCCCAGCCAATCGAAGCCCGAGTTCCCCAAGGTAGTATATTGGGGCCTTTTTTATACTTATAGTATACTTCAGACATGCCAACTAGTAACCGAGTTCACACATCGACATTCGCTGACGACACAGCTCTTTTGAGCATTCACGAAAGACCCGAAGTAGCATCACGATATTTACAAGACCACATATCCAATTTAGAAAAATGGTTGAAGAAATGGAGAATAAAAGTGAATGAACAAAAATGTACTCACATAACTTTCACACTGCGTAGAAAATCTTGCCCCCCTATTCGGATAAATAACCAAACCATACCTCAGCTTTCAGACGTCAAATATCTTGGCATACATCTTAACCGGCGCCTTACATGGAAACAGCACATAGAAACAAAGTTAACACAAATGAAGTTGAAAGCAGTCCAACTAAACTGTCTTATTGGCAGATATTCTACTCTAGCTTTAGATTGCAAACTTTATTTTACAAGTCAATTCTAAAACCAATATGGTGTTATGGCATTCAATTATGGGGCACTGCCTCAGCTACCAACGTGGAAAAAATTCAAAGGCGCCAAAATAAGATTCTTCGTATAATTACATCTGCTCCTTGGTATATAAAAACACGAACATCCATAAAGATCTAAACGTGCCATCAGTTAAAGCAGAAATAGCGAAACTTGCCATAAGGTATTTAAAGAAGCTTGAAACTCATCCGAATCCACTGGCCCGTAATATACTAAATGAACCTGGTTACATAAGACTAAGAAGGAGGGACACTGCTTCTCTCATCCGTACATCAGAGGGATAACCCACCAATTACAGTAACAGTGAAACATACATTTTTTTTGTCCAGTACTGGTTGGACTTAACAAGTATATTTTTAGACTTAAGATATGAGTAATTATTGATAGTTCAATTATATTGAAGATACAATAAATAAAAATTCCAAAAAAAAAACTCGGTGTTTGGAGCACCGTGGGATTAAGCCACCGTGGCAGGTACCCACGTCAATCTAGAACACATCTGTACAATAGAAGTTTGCCAGTTTAGTCGGACGGCTTCTAACTTCATTTGTATTAACTTGGATTCTATGTGGCGTTTCGAAGTAAGGCGCCGGTTAAGATGTACGCCAAGATATTCCCTATATTCCCTACGCAGTGTAAAAGTTATGTGAGTACATTTTTGTTCATTCACCTTTATTCTTCATTTACTCAACCATTTTTCGAAATTGATTATGAGATCTCGTAAATATTGTGATGCTACTTGGGCGCTTTCATGAATGCTTAAGAAAGCTGTGTCATCAGCAAATGTTGATGTGTGCACTCGGGTGCTAACTAAGCATATCTGATGTATACGGCATTGCCGTTTTCGGCATCATTCCTTGCCGTTGAATATTTAAAAGTCAATTTAAAACTAAATTGCTTTACTAAAGTAAAGAAAACAAAATTAATTTATTATACGAGTATTTGATTTCAGAAGTGGACTGAAATTACTTTTTAAACTAAATAATGAGGATATATGTGAATATAAATCGCAGGTGCATTTAGTAGTTCAATTCAGATGGTGTAAGGATAGCTTTAGTAAAATTCAAGCTAGTAAATTTCACTCAATTTTCTGTACAAATGACTATTTTTTGAAGAAAGTAGTAACCCATATCCTATTCCAGTTAAATAGTCTCTACCAGTGTTATTTTGTGTTGTTAAATGTACTCCACCAGTCAATAAAACAAAAACCGTTACTACTCAATCTATAAATGTTTAGTTGATGACAAGAAGTTTAATTCTTCTAAACAGCTGTTTTGGTACTTTACCAAGACTGTGCAATTATAGTACGGTACAATACTATTCATTAAACCAAGACCATCTACCAATATTGAGCAAGAGTAGTATCCAACGCTATCGGAGGTAGACAAACAGGCCTTTACGAGTTTAGACGGTCTCAAATTCCTTCTTAAACTGCTACTTGATGTGGCGATATGTGCACCAGTACTAAGACTATCGTCAGGTAGCTAAATAAATGTGTTTTAAAATCATTTGTTTATTTTTAAGAGATACATATTTGTTGTCATTTTTACAATTATTATTTTTTTTTACTTTACCATACATAGTATAAGGTAAAGTATAGTAATCGTGACAAAAAATCGAGGTCGGGATTTCGGCGGATTTATACGTTTTGAGGTCTCTTTAATCCATTTTGGCTATTTTCGCGATGATGTCTGTGGGTGGCCACTAGGTTCAAGGGGTAGTTTCCTTACCACCCAATACCGAAAATAATTAAATTATCGATTCGAATTTACTTTGAACTTTTATTCTTTATGTAATATATCCATAAAAATATCTGTTTCCATTGGGTATGGTATCGACCATTCCAATTTTGTTGGTAAATATATGACGATTACAAATTTTATGATTATTTTGCAAAAATTATACCTCATATTATTATAAAATTATATTAAAAATAACGATTTTACAAGCAGCTGTACAAAATTACATTTGAATATTATAGTTAAGGCAAGTTTATGATATTATTTCTTGGAAATTCCCTAGAGGGAATTTCCGTTTCCTAAATCCTATTCATCACCCTATCCCTTACAAAGGGAAGAACATTTGTGCCCGTGCAAAAAATAAACTTTGGCAACTCCATGGTATTTTTTTCGTATTTTTGTTTAAAACAGTGTTACTTCTTATAATTACAATTAGACTTGGAATAAACTGACCAATTCACTGTTGGTTATCATTGTTTTGTTTGCTTTGATACTTTTTTAAATTACTTTGTCTTAATTCTTATTTAAAGAAATTTTTCAACTTAAGGGTATCTATAGCTTATCTAAAATAAGCTCTTAGCGAAATGGTCCTAGAAACTAGCTTAACCCCTAGTAATCAATTTCAGTGAATTTATAATTTGGGTTAATAGCGCGTTATTAAATATAAATTAAAATTATTAATTTTTATAGAACTCCTACTAAGTTTTTGGTTTAAGTTCATACGAAATATTTTTGACTTTTCTGAAAATATAAAAACAACAAAACAAAAAAAGGCAATGTAAAAGTATAGAACAGAACTTTATATTCAAATCATTTGGATAAGCAGGTTTTTAGGGCTTCTTACCCAGAGGGTAAAAACTTAAAACTATTATTAATATCGCTTCGATGTCTGACCCTCGCACTGTGGTCAATATTTTGAGATAGCGGCCAAAACCCCTTTTGGTTTTTGTTCTCCGATTTTAAAGTTATTAGACTCATATGAAAGTAGACAGTAGTAAACCTCGGGAGCCAAAAAATTAGAACTCTATTTCAACTATTCCACTGAGAACAGGGTGGTCCAAAATGGGCTTTTTCAGAATTTAGTAAATTTATGATAATTTTAGTTAATTTTTAAAGTTTAAATGATCATAACTTTTTTGTTTTTCGAGATTTTTGAACGAAATAAATTTTGTGTTGTAACTTAACTTATTTCCTATTACTGGTAAAAAAATTGAAGCTCTACTGTTTTCAGAACAATTTAAATATTTTTTTTAAAAAAGGTCAAATTTCTAGGAAATTTCCTACTTCATAGAGCACAACTCCTGTGAGTCAAGCTGAGTCAAAACAGAAATTTACTATTTTGTAGTCCTAACTCTCCCCTACATTCCTATAAATACATGTCCATGCATCGGGACTGCACTTTTTGAGCTACAGCAATTTTTCTGACCCAAGGTAAGATATTCGGTACAAATGCACGTCATATTTTTTGAGAAGTTATTTGTATGTGAAAGTGGCTATTATGCATATATTTTGATGAAATTTTGTACAAGAGTTCTTATTGACCCAAAAAATAATTCTGTTGAAATTAAGAGAAGTTGGCCCATATTTGGACCTAGTCCAGATAGAAGGGTGTATCAAAATTTTGACAAAAATGACAACAGAACTCTCAAATTATGTGGTATCTGGCAATTTATTTGGAAAAGGTAAAAAATGATTTTATTGCCATCTAATATTACCTAACTTAAATACCTGAAAATTGCAAATAAATTTAAAACCAATGGAAATAACTGGTAAAACCATGTACCTTTTATATTATTGCCAGTACCTGTTAACTCTCAAATTATGTGGTATCTAGCAATTCATTTGGAAAAGGTAAAAAATTATTTTATTGCCATCTAATATTACACAACTTAAATACCTGAAAATTGCAAATAAATTTAAAACCAATGAATAATCCATTCTTCAAAATATGCGACAAACAAGAAATTAAAATTCATAACTTAAAAATTAAATACTTTAAGAAAACGGTACAATCAATGTTCCAGAAACAAGAAATTGTTTTACTCACGCAACCAAGAATGGCTAACAAAATAAACTTATTTTTAAAAAGCCATCAGTAACTACTACGGAAACTGGAAAAGGTGGTCGATCAGCAAAGCCAATTGATAATTGTAGTGAAAGATCACGAAGACGCAAGCTTAAACATATCAATGACGAAGTTTCTTGTAGCATCATAAAGGATTCATTTCTGCATCAAATTCAACCATCGAAAACTAATAATTTTTGCAAAAAAAAACCGACTTCAAAACAGATAGAAGGGCACCAATTCTAAACTAAAAATGTAAGAAGTAATCTGTAAGAATTAGATTTAAACCAAATAAAAGATGCGCCAAAATTAGAGGGAAACAAATTAAGACTATTGCATGTCAAGCCTCTCCCTATTACTGTTCAAAAGTTAAGCTATTTTCACCAGTATCCGTCTTGTATGGGGACACCATTCAAGCCTCTGTCTATAACGGTTTCAAAGATAGGGGCACACAGATCAAATAACATCACCTATTCGGACACCCTTTAATTTACAATGTTAAATTAAAGACCTGTTGTTATAGAGGACTTGGCCACAAAGATTCTTTGTAAATTTCAACTATCTGTCTATAACGGTTAAAAAGTTTAACCATATATATCAAATTACATGAACTATTGGGACACCCTTTACATTATAGTTCCAAATATTATTACTTTTTATCATACCAGAGAAAGTAGTGAACATTCTGCCTAATTTTCAAGTGTTTGTGTTTAACGGTTCAAAAGATAGGGTCATATAGATCAAATTACGTAATTTATGGGGACACCCTTTAATTTCTAACTTCAAATTGTATACTTGCTGTAGTGGACTTTGCAATACAGGTTCCTTGTAAATTTCAGCTGTCTGTCTCTAACAGTTCAAAAGTTTGGCCACATACATAGAAATACATTAACTATTGGGACACCCTTTTAGTTCCAAATTCAAAATTTTATACTTTTTGTTATAGCTGACTTAGCACTACAGGTTCTTTGTAAATTTCAGCGGTCTGTGAACAACTATTCAAAAGTTTGGCGATTTACATCAAATTAAATAAGCTATTGGAGCACCCTTTAATTTAAAATTTTGAATATTTATACATTTTATTATAACGGTCATAGTAATCGACATTCTGTCAAATTTTCAAGGTTTTGTCTATAACGGTTCAAAAGATAGACCCAAATAGGTCAAATTATGTCACCTATGGGGACACCCTTTAAATTTTAAATTTATTTTTATATTAATTTCTGCTGTTGGGAGCTATAGCGGCACGCAATTTTTTAAAATTTTAATTTGCTGCCATTTACGGTTCTTAATACACGTAAAAAACATGTATGTTGTATGGGGACACCCTTTAATTTTTAATATAATGAACTGTTTTTAAAATGGGACCAACCTGAAAGCATAACCTTTCAAATAAAGAAAAAAAAATTTAAAATCGGTTCAGAAATGGCTGAGTTCTGCGGTTACATACATAAACAAAAAAAAGCAACATTCAGACGAATAGATAACCTCCTTCTTTTTTGAAGTCGGTTAAAAAGAGTAAAATTGCTATCATTGAAAAAATACTGGAAGCAAGCCCCAGACGCACAAAAAGGATTTTAGAAAGTATGCCGACACCAACTGAAGAAAATAAATTTACTCCAGAAGAAGCATTTGCACTTACAATGATCGATGGAAAAGTTGCACAAGCTTTAACCGAAACAAAGTCTTCGTCAAGCTGCACCATATGCCAAAAAACATCAAGTCAATTGAGCCAATTACCAACACAAGACGATAGTTTTAATGAAGCATATGAATTTGGAAGTTCACCTTTTCATGCTAGAATTCGTTTTACGGAGCATATTCTTAAATTGGGATACAATTTGGAATTTGGCCCGTTAGGCGAAACAGTGAGAAACAACAAAGAAAATTTGGAAAAAAGAAAGCAAAAAAAAAGATATTCAAGAAAAATACCGTGAGATAGGCCTTATAATTGACCAGCCATCAATAATGGAAACACAGCAAGGAGATTTTTTTCCGATCCAGAAACTGCAGCTTCTATAACTGGAGTAGATTATGATTTAATACGACGATTCCAAATCATATTAGAAGTTATAGCATGTAGCAAAAAGATAGATGCAAAAAAATTGGTCAGTATGCTAATGAGACAGCAACCCTTTATAACCAAAAATATTCTTGGAGACATATGCCAACCACAGTTCACAAAATTTTGTTCCATGGGGAACAAATAATTCAGCACAATATGCTTCCAATTGGAGATCTCACAAAAGAAGCGCAAGAAAAAAGGAACAAAGACTACAGATTCTTTCGCGAGCACAATACAAGAAAAATTACCAGATATTGTACTAATGAAGATCTTATTAATATTTTGTTGTGCACATCAGACCCATATATGTCCAGTATTCGACAAAAATGGAAATCAACCTCATTAGAGTTAGATGAAGAAGCTAAACTAGCTAAAAAGCTATTTGGAAGAAATTTTTACTAATATTGTTTAATTAATACTAGTTTAAAGATTATAATTTGTTTCTAATTTTAGTATAAATTTTTATTAATACATTTAAATAAAATATATGTGCTCTTTAAATCAATAGTAAAAGTTTACTTAAAATTTTATCGATGTTGTGTTCTGTATATAATATGTATATACAAATAGTATTGATATTGTTGGGAATTTCAGTGTTATTTTTCAGTTTAATCCTCACAAGAATTAGCTTTCTTCCAAAAAAACCAACCTTTGGCCCCTGTGAATATTGAGACTAAAGAAATGTCAGGGGCCAAATGTTTGCATTTTCTGACAAAATTAAGTTTAGGAATAATAAATAAGTATTGGTTGTAAAATACGATTGAAGAAAATAAGAAATTATAAAAAAATACCTATTTAAAATGTCAAAATATTCAACTTTTACATGGAAACTCAACAAAAAATTAAAATGCATTTTTAACTCCACATTACTTACGTTCCTATCAGTCGATTTTTACGTTTGAACACGCAAATTGAAGCTTGAACAAAACAAATTGCGTAAAAAAATACCAATCCGGTCAAAAGTTATAGAGTTTTGACCGCTATCTCGCGAAATTGACCACTGTGCCTCGGTCACAGGTCTTCAAAAGGGGTGTTGACATGACAGCTATAGAAGCAAATAATGAAATGGAAAAACTACGAGTTGGCAGAAGCAAAAACAATATAGGTGGTTTCGTTCTAACCATCTGACTAAGGATCGGTAATGTTAAAATGGTAAACTTAATGAAAATTCTAAAACTCCTTGATCTTAATTTGTCTAGTTAAACCGATTATGTTGCAGCTAAGCTCTACCTATAAAGAATTCTGAAGAAGGATTTAGATCCAGAAAATGCATTACTGAATAAATTTTGATAGAATTTTGTGAATAGGTCCCTTAATATCTCAGTTTAAATATAGGATACTTCTTCCGCAGAAATACCTAGCAAACAATTATTGGCTTTTGGTAATCGGTAAAAAAACTCATGTCTTCCAAAAGCGGTTCTCATAAGCGTATTCGAGAATGCCATAAATGTAAGACAGAAATGTGTACTTATTTGTAAATTTTTGTTTAATATCAAACTGCATCCTCTCTTGCTTTTGACTTGATTTTGTTTTTTACGAGTTGTTTGTTTCAAACAAAATAAGATGATTAACGAATATCCAGTAAGATGACGCAATATCGTAGTTTCGTTGATATTGTATTCAAATAGTGCGCTAGAAGATACATTATATAACTACTTCTAGAATGGTTTGAAAGAAACTAATATTTAGTGAAGCAACGAGACCTACCAAGTAGGACATTGCAAACAAAAATCATAGCTTCCTGAAGCGGTTGGTAAGGGAGAGTCAATTTATCTCTTCCGTACAAAACTCCTTCGAGGTAAACAATATTTTTTTTCCGGGTATCTCAACCAAGAAAAGCAGTACTGAAAGTACGCAAGTTTACCGATTCAGTTGGCAGCACCTTTTATTTTGGCCAGCGGGATATTTTAAACACTATTAAGCGATCTCTACTCTTTTTTTATATAAATTTTAGAATTTTATATAAAGCATTTGTTCCTGAGTAAGTAAGCAGGGATGGGCACCTCTTTAAAAGTATATACTTAAACCATAACTAAAGCTCTATAAAAGCAAGAGTCTAACTGCCAGTTTTACAACGGAATGAATTTGTTCTTTCTTAAATTACATTTAAAACAAAAACAACTTCAAACATTTTTTTTGTTTTAAAAGTAATTGTAAGAAAGAAAGAATTCTTTCGACATTGTGAAACTGGCAGTTAACTCGTGCCTGCTAAGAATAATTAATTTGAATAAAATTAAATTTAAAATCTTATGCTTTAAGCTTTATAATACTAAAATACTAAAATACTAAACGAATACATATTCCGTTTTTTGAATTTTTATTGCAGGCGAATATATTCGATTCAATTCGCAACTACTATGTATTGTATTATTGGTTGTATTATTGTATTCCATGTCAAATCAACAAAAAAAAATTGTTTTCAATTTTTTTTTTAAATATAAGAAAAAAATTTATTAAAAATTTGTTATTTTCGTGATTGATATCATATTAAAGTGTATGAAATCCCCTTTAAAATGAGCTATTACTCAACTTTCTAGGGCTTATAGAACTGGAGTAGGAATATATTTAATCCTCGAGCTTATATGCAAAAAAGCGATATTTTCCTATTTGATAACTATATTGCTAAAAAACTGTAAGAGATAGAATTTTTTTTAAATGATATTGGCTTCAGAAAGTCTAAGAATATAAACAACAAAAGTTTCAATAAAATCGGAAGTAGTCATTTTGAGTTCCTTGTGAATTTGACGTGGAATTACCCCCTATTACAATATAATAGTGTAAACTTTGTTACTTCTGTCTTTCATTTCAAATGTATTTTGAAAATCTATAGCTGGGAGTTGCTTATTTATTTAGCTAACCACTTAAATTCTTTAAAACATGGAGTCATCGGTCTCAGAATTTGGCTTCTTCCGCAATGATATAATACAAAATTTGCACAATTTTACAAAAATATGTAGGGGTATTCATTGTATCCCGTGTAAGATTAAATTTCATGGTTTTGTTCTTGTGCTTCTTTGTGCTTCTTCTTTACTTTATTTGCTTATGCCGAATTGACTACATAAACTTAACGTTTGACGATTATCGCTACACGATTCAAGCGACAAACTTAGACTGACTGTTCACAAGGGTTTCTCCAAGGTGCATTTCAATTAACAAAATATAGGAGCTAAGAAAACGAAGGGGCACTAAGTTAAAGTGAGTAGGAAAATAGTAAAATTTGGAGAATTAAAGCACCTTATTTACTTACGAAACGCCTCTTTTATTACAGCTAATAATTTTTCAACTTTTAATGAAAAAATAACAGGTGGTGAATTCTTTCATTTTTTCACAGGCTTCTGTCGAATTTAATTACTTGATTTAAAGCATACGACCCCACAGTGCATCATTTGCTTATAAAAAGCAGTTTTATATTTCTGGTAAGTAGTTAAAAATTTAGTTTTTTTATATTCTTTTGTGTAATATTTTTAATTTTACCTGAGGCAAATAAAATTTATGTTTCTTTAAATAACTACCGCCAAAGATCAAACACAAAATGCCAAATATTCAAAAATTAAATTTTATTTTAAGATCAATGATCAATGAAGTAACATTTTGGCTAATTTTTTTAAAACGAATTATATTGAACACAAATAAAATTTAATGTTTTTCACTCATAATAAACAAAAATTTATTTTAAATATGGATGCTCTGGAGACTTTAGGCTTAGACAAAAATGTTAGCATTTACAAGAGTCTTTATGATGAGAAAAAAAGGCGACAATTATCACTCGACAGTCTGAAATCACTTATAAACTAAGTGAGAGGGTTGGGTGTCATAAAACATTTCTTTAAAAACCATTTTTTTGTATAAAATGTTTAATATTGAATATTTGAAATTTTATTATTTTCATACAGATGAAATTTGAAGTCAAGCTTAAGTTCATTTTATTCTCTCTAAGAAAGAACAAACGTAGGTGGTAAATATTAAAGTAAATATATTAACAAGAGGGATGCTTTAGGTAGTGGTAGACTTAGTTCTCACCAACTGACGATTGATGATTGAATACAGCTTTTCTCCTATTCCTTTATATGAGTTTGGTTAAATATATGATGCTTAAAACTAAACACTACCCAAAGCAGATAGATATGAAGACTGCTGATGACGGACGTAGGTGTCTAGAAAATGCATTTCATTCTACTGGTATCTAAAATGAAATTTTTTTCATTTTTTCTTTAATATTGATCACCTAATTTGTAATTTTTATTATTCTTTCTTAGAGAGAATAACATTTTTAAAATTCGTAAAAGCAGTATTTTAGTATAAAAAATAGTATATAAATTTTAAACTGGATCAACCCTAAAAAAGTGGGATGTCTGGTCACGTTTAGAAAGACATGTATGTATAGAAATAAATATTTGTAGTAAATAACATCCAATTAGGAATGAAAAGAAAATTACGTACGAATACATAGTTTTTGACAAAAAGATTGAGAGCCTAAAAGGGTAGCTAAAAATCCATACTTGGGATTTTTTCATTGGCATTGAATTTTCATTGACATTATTTCAAATAGTTACAATGAACAAAATTGTAATTACCATTTAATGCTACTGATTTATTTTTAATTACAATTGTTTTTACTAATTGTAATGGAAATGCAATGAAATTGTATAATTAATAATTATAATTGATGTAAAAATCATTGTTTTTATTAAACATTAATTTATTATTGCTGTAGGTTTTAATAACTTTACATTCACTCTAGTTTTGAAAATCTGTACTTTGAAATCTCCAACGGGTTAAAAATATTATATTAAAGGGGTTTATTATTCTTCTTCTGATTTTTGTTTGTTTTTATATGAAAAAATGTCGATAATAGGAGAGCAGAGAATGGAATTGTCAATTAATTACTCAAATAATTAATTAGTTCCATGTATGCTGAAAACACATGAAAACATTTTATTCAACAGTTTACGGGGCTTTAAAAATTCAGCTTTCTACTATACATGAACATTTCAATGGCTTTCCTGCTCATGGGCTCTTTGATCACCATTTGAGCCTGTAGTGGCCTCCCTCCACATTTTCAGGTTTAATGATTTCACCCATTTTAGGACTTTAGCTCGCATTATGCCATTACCCAGCTATACTCTGTTTTCTGGCCTACATAAATGCACAGCTGATCCCTCTTTTGATAGTTGGTCTGCTGCTTCATTCTCATATGTGACCCTTAACCCACATCCTGCTTTTGCTTACCACCCATAAGAGAACAATCAGTAAAAATGCTGATGTCGTTCTCCATACACTCATTGTGTATAACGCCGTCCTCAATGAGTGTACGATGCAGTCTTTCGACTATGTATTTTTTTTCTTCTGATGCGTTGCAAAGCTATGCCAAATGGCAGCCTTTGACCTAATAAATAAGTACAACGCCAGCAACCTCAACACTACCTCAATTGCTTGTGTTGAAACCATGCGCATCCAACTTATGCTTAATTGTACTCTTAGAGATTATAAGGAGAAAGTTAAATACTGTTTTATTCTTTTTTTTTTTAAGACAACACAACCGAAACTTTTTGCTTGTCTGTAGAAAACATCCAGAGCCTTTGACAGGAATCGACCCGCAACCCACAGACTGATAGACTACCACGCTACCAATCAGTCTATCGAGGCACCCTAAATTACAATATTATAAATATGTACAGTAGACGCTCACAAATTAGAGCTTTCAGTAATTCGAACGTCCAGAAATTAGAATCAGTGTTGGCAATACAGTAAACGCTCTGAAATTCGAATTTAAAATTCTAATTTCTGAGCGTGTTTTTTTTTGTTATTTGAACACAAGAAATCCCCAATTTATTTTCATTCTGTTTGAACAAAGTAAAATTAAAAAGAGGAATCACACAAACATACATATACAGTGGTGTTCCATAAAATAGGGACACCTTTTACTACATATTTCGAAAAAGAATAAAACATACTAAATAGTCATAAAAAATTTTAAGATTATTATTTTTGTGAGACCGAACAACTGCCCAACTAAATTACTATAGACCGGTTTTGATAAAAACTTAAAATAAAACATATACGTAAAAACATTCAAAATTCAAGATTTTAGGTGTGCAAAAAAATAGAGCCATCCCCTTCAATTATCTAAAAAACACAAAATTCCAAAAGATGAATAGAATAATTATGTATTATTTAATTATCTTTATGACCTTAGTACTAAGTGGAATATAATTTATTTTTGATAAGGGGTGAGCATCGTTTTGGCATAGGGTCAGAGAGTTTTTGGCATGTCTCAATTGGAATATTACGCCATGCTCCTTTAACTAATGCCCACAAGTGATCTTTATTATTTGCATGTTTTCCCTTAAGAGCTGATTTAACTATTCGCCACAAGTTCTTAATGGGTTTAAGACTAGCAACGGAGCAGGCCTGCTTAAAACAAATACCCCATATTTTTCAAACCAATCTTTTGCCCACTTCGATGTGTGTTTTGGATAATTGTCTTGTTGAAACACAAATCGAAGCGGCATTTTTTATTTTGCCATCACATATCAGCAGATTTGTGTAAAAAATAGCATCCATTCTTTCTTCCACTCGTACGGTAGACACCCACACCATAATATTTCCGCCACCGTTTTTAATGGTCTTTATGGTGCATTGAGGAAGACGTTTGGTGTTTGGTGACCTTCGTACACAATGGCTGCTTGTCAGAGTTAAATAAAATTAGTTTTGATTCGTCAGACCACAAAGTTTCTTCAAGTGAATTAAGTACAGTAAAATGTAGAAAGTGAAACTGGCTCTATTTTATGGAACATCACTGTATGTATGTTTTTCCCTATTTGTTGTTTTTTGTTGCATTTATGTATGTTTGTGGCTAGTTTATCTGTAAAATTTGATACGCGTGTACATATTTTGGCAGTCTCTATTAAAAAGTGAAAGTGTATCATTAGAAATGTCAAATAAATGTAAAAAAACACTTTATCATTGGAAACTAAGTCAACATATTAGAAAAGCTTTACAAAAGCGTTCAAGATAACCGGTTAGCCCTAGATTTTAATGTGACAACAGCTTCAATCAGCTAGATCAAATCACATAGAACAGCAATATTAAATGCTGTTTCCAACACATATCAGGAGGCAAGCAATAAACCTTTGCACAGCGCTGAATATCCAAATAAAGATTAGTTGTAAATTTGGCCATTGTGGAGTGCAGTCTATACCTCAAATAAAGTAATTTTACTCAATTTTTTATTTTTAATATGAAAAAAAGTCCAGAAATTAGAATAACTCAGAAATTATAATTGCCTCAAAAACAAAGCGGTTCTAATTTGCGAGCGTCTACTGTAATATAAATATATATACACTCAATTCTGTTTTTACACGGTCTTTTCTTACACGGTTTTGATTTAACAGGGTTGAAAATAAAAAAATATTTTTTTTACACGATTTTATTCCATTTAGCACGATTCAAAATCAATTGGGCTTAGATTTTATTTGTAAAATTTAAGTTTTGCCAAATATTTTTATATGAAAAGTTTAGTGGAATTCCCTTTTTGTGCATACAAGAAATTATACTTTTTAAAATTGAAATGTGTTAATATTTTGTGAACTATCAATGCATCTCTACAAGAACACGGCGAAAACTACAAATAAAAAACTACAACGTAAAGCCATTTGTTTAGAAAACAAAATTGAAATTTTAGATCGCCTTCGAAATGGAGAAGGCTCAACATTTCATAGCAAAATATTCGGTTTAAACGAAGTCACAGTAAGATCTATAAAAAAATTAAAATTCAATTAGGCAATCTTTGATTTCTGGAACGAAACTATCTATTAAGTCTTCATCATACACTAAAGATGCAAATAAACGGTGCAAATACACATTACCTATATGATTTAGTAAAATAAACATGAGTACTGGTTCTTAAAAAAATTCTCGTTTTTCACTAATTTTAACAGGTTTTAGAGATAAGGAACCCAGCACCTATTTTTGTATATGATCAATGTCTTTTTTTACAATCTACCGTGTAAAAACAGAATTAGGTATATATATACATATAAATATAATATTAAATAAATAAATTCTAAAATAGCTGTGCCCACACACGTTGTGTGCGTTCTGACAATATTTTGTTCGATATAGCTTTAAAGTAATCCACACTAAATTTGAAGACTCTTACGTATTTACTTTATTTTATCCCTGGATAAAATTCTATAATTTATATATAATAATAAAAAGCTCTGTAAAAGACAGATAGGAAATGAGTGAGAACAGCACCAGCTGTTGTGCAACATTGGTTAAAATATACTACTTTCGAAAATAAAAGATTCCAAGTATGCAGTACCTTTAAATCAGTAAAAAAAATCGTCGTTTTTTCACTGCTTTTTCTCCACTTTCTCTTGGAAATAAGATATTTTTGCGGAAAAAAAATATCCTATGTTGGAATCAGGTACCTCCTCACAAAATTTTGTCAAAAGCCATCCAGTAGTTTTTACGTGATGCGAACACAGACAGAAAGACAGACAGACGGGAAATGAGTTACTATTTAATTATATGTTAGATTTTATTAAAATCCAGCCGATATCTTTAAACAACAATCCGAGCATAAATAATTCCTCCGCGACAAAAATATAAGTTTGGCTCGGCATAACCACAACCCCTTCGCCTTTGGGAGCCGCCATTCGGCTGATCCACTTGAAATCACCTCTGTTTTGCGTCAGTGAAATTTTATTAAGATGTCGGACATTGCTAATATCAGACAATAATGATAGAAACAAGATTACGCCATACTGCACATAAAATTTGATTTTCTGCGCATGCCATTTTATTAACTTTTAATTAAAAAGTTGCCTCTTGTTGCATGTTACATACATTCATTTGTACATAATTATTTGAGACATTTTGTTGATTACATATTTGGCAACCCTTACAATAAGCGAACTATGTCATCTAACAGGAAATCATGCGCATGGCGTAAAATTGTTTCTATCATTCTTGGCATCAAATAAAAATACTCAGCTTTAAACTATAGAACTTAAGAGCAATTTGTTAAATTTTGTGTCTTACAATCTTTAAACAAACTACGAAACAAACTACGAAAAAAGCTTAGCCTACTTTTAGGCAGGTTGTTGGAAATGAAAATTTTTTTAATATTGAAATATTTTTTATTACAGCTTTACGTTTTGTTAAAAGCTTATTCAAGCTACAGCCAAACCTGCACACAACGACCAATTAATGGTAATTTGTATACAAAAGCAAGACATGTTATTTATTATTAAATTATTATATATTATTACATGTTTTTTTGTAAAAAAGATTCCTTTTCATATACAAAAAATTATATTTGGAATCGTGTTATATACATTATTCATTTTTAATCACGCATGATTCCTTTGCAAATTTATTAAATAAATATTTTATGAGTATAAAATATTTATACCAAAAAAATATAATAATCGAAATTGATTACTCTGGGGAAAGCCTATCCAGATAGTTATAAATATATAAATATTTTATACTCATAAAATATTTATTTAATAAATTTGCAAAGGAATCATGCGTGATTAAAAATAAATAATGATTCCTTTTCACATTACGTACAATTTATGCTTTGAATAAAATTCGAATTAAAAATATATCTTTTTATTTTCATAAACCGTCTCTTTTTTATAGTTGGGGCGGTGTAAATACTGGTTTTGAGATTTTTCAATCGATTTTCATTTCGCATATATGTTGTATAAAGTATTTAATTTGTGCTACTAATCTGGTGGAAGGATTTTATTTTTTTGTGTAAAAACAAAAAGTGTAACAACTTTTTCTTAAAGTCGGCTTAACATAAGCCAATAATTAAAAATTAATTTAAAAATTGATTGCGTTTTTAAGTATCATTTTTGCCCATTCTTCAAGGGAGTCTTACATATGACAGACCTTTTAAAGTTTCTACATGCGCATGCATAATAAATAATCCGATCGTGGAGTTGGGTCTAGCACCCAACAATTAATCTAGATACCAGAATCTCTCAAATTGTTATATCCTATTTGGCGCTGAGGAATTCAGGATTTAAGGATCGAGGTGTTCAGTAAAAGTTTTTGTAAATCTATATAGCCTTTTCAGTTAAAAATGAAGCCGTGCATATCATTTTAATTTTAGATTTTTTTTTTTTAATAGAAAAATTCATTTCTTTTTGTCACTAAAAAACTTGGTACAAGTCAAGCATTAACATGATGTCTTACTAAATCGACTACACTATCTCCATTTTTATATCCTTCACCACAAATGAAAAAGGGTATATATAAGTTTGTCATTCCGTATGTAATTTCCACAATATTCATTTCCGACCCCATAAAGTATATATATTCTAAATCATATATATCACATATAGAATTTGATTGAGCGATGTCCGTCTGCCCGTGTTGATTTTGACATGTCGTTTGCCAAGGCACCAGAAAAGATAAAAAAACCAAACATACCAATCTGAAAGGCATAGTTTCGAAAATTTTGGGATTGCAATTCAGCAACATTGGATCATTCTTTTGGAGGCTGCGGGCCAAAAACCACGCCCACCTTTCAGGTTTTTTTTTCGGCTTTAATGATTCAGCAGTTAAAAGCCACATGTGGGGGTCAATATGAAGAAATTTTTTAAGGGTTTTTTTTTTGATTTAGTCTAACCATTCCAACTCAATATGGATTGCAGAAAGGTCCTAAATTAAAAAAAATTCATTAAAAGTAACAAAAAAAAATAAATAAAACAAATTTTTGAAAACAATTAAGTTTTTTTCTTTTTTAATTTAAAAAACATTTTCAAACAGACATTTTTACAGAAAACTTTTCAAAAATTTTTTTTTTAGAAATTTAAAAAAAAAAATTATATTTTTTTAAAAAAAGTATTTTCGCAAAAAATTTTTACAAATAATTTTTCAAATATTGAACATTTTAATTATTATTAGTCGAACTGTTTATGTATTACATAGAATGAAATTTATAATCAAGCTTAAGTTCGTTTTTATTCTCTCTAAGAAAGAATTAAATAAATTACAAATTAGGTGATAATATTAAAGAAAAATTGAGAAAATTTAATTTTTAGACACTAGCACGAGCGGAATGCACATTTTCTAGACAGCCACGTCCGTCATCAGCACTCTTGCTTACAACTAACAAAAACACTACCCTAAGTAGATTAGATACAAGAGTGCTGATGACGGACAGAGAATAAAAACGAACTTAAGCGTGATTATAAATTTCATTGTATGTAATTTTTCAAATATTTATAAAAAATTTTCAATATTACTTTGAAAATGAAAATCATGAGTATAACATAACATATTTGTAATAGTTAGATTATATGTTTATACAGTAACGTATTTTTTTAAATGCGTTTGATCTTTGTTTTAAAACCAAGATGCATTAAATATATAGAGAACATCAGGATACCGACTACAAACTGTCAAAAATAAAATACACACGTTTATAGGTAAACGATTATTTTGAAGCCAGCAAAGCTACATGGCTACACGTCCACCATTGTGGCTGTAGTCAACTTAGACTAATTTCTCTTTTTGTATGCGACAATTTTATTTTGTTCAACAAAAGAAAATGTCACTAAATTGTAAATTACAAATTCATATATAAACAGAAAGTGTTGGAGGAAATATGTATATATTATTTTTTAAAAAAGTTATTTAATTTTATAAAAGCAAAATAGATATTTCTACAACAATGTCAATGTGAGTTTACGCTGTACCTGTCGTCTTCAATATCACGAAGTAGCTGACTACACGGCGACAATTGTAGCCAACGGAATTAAAATAAAGAGTTTTTTCTCATACGAATTTTTTTAATTTATGTAAAGAGTCAACAATATGGATAATGCTGTACATTATAAATCACCGTGGTGAGAAGGGTACACAAGATTCGGCACGGCCGAATATAGCACTTTTTTTTTTAATTTAAGTACCACAAGCTTGGAATAGCTCTCCTGTTTTAACTAATCTTTGTTAGAAAGTAGGATTTTTCTGCTACTAATAGTTTAATGTGCAAAATGGTTCCAAATTAAGCTTATGACACAACATCATTGATTATAACGAAAATTAATTAATCAGGTATTATGGATCTTTTAATTTTATGTGGTTATTTATATATATATTTTATATATATTATATATATTTATATATTTTATATATGTCACAATCACGTCCTCTATGGAGACACCCTCTACTTTATTTATTTATTTATTTATATTGGTACCTTCTACAACAAAACTTTGGTACACTTGTTATCACGAGCATAGTATTATATAATATGTTATAACGTTAACAAGATAAGCCTAAATTTGTCAAAATCTCGACTTCTAGGGAACAACTATTCATTTTTTTTTTTAATTTTTTTATACTTGCTGTATTAAAAGACAAAATAAAGTCCAAAAAAGTTATATACGTAAAATCTCGGAAACAATTTACATAATATTGCGGATAAAACTTTACATAACATACATACATAAGTATTTTGGTTCAACAAATTAGACCATATACTTTAAAAGTTTCTTTAAAATCACGAGTGTTGGATGGGAACACCCTATAATTTTTATTTTTTTAATGAACCCATTCGGTAAGCATTATCTTTCAAATAAAGAAACGAAATTCTTAATATACAAATATAAAAACTATACAAATTAATAACATTCTTCGTTTTTTTGAAGTTGGCTAAACAAACTGTATAAGAATTAAAAGAAATTTTTAATCCTCTTTTGCTTTATGTATGACTTTTTAAAAAATTCTGTGGTTACAAGGAAAAACTGCTTACGTTTTATTTTATATTTTTGAAGTGGACCACTTTAAGACTTTGCAGCTGGTTCTTAGTCACCTTAGCAATTATTATAGCGTCCCCTGAAAATAATAGTTATTTCTCAGGTATTATTTTTTATTGAAAAATAACATTTATTTTTTAGGTAATATTTTTTGCTTAGAGATTAAGGATAACTTATTAAGAAATTAATTATTTAGGCTTAAGTTCTTAATTATAAAGAGATAAAGAAAAATTAGATACCAGCAAAGCAGAATGCATTTTCTAGACAGCTACGTCCGTCATCAGTTCTCTTTGTATCAATCTACCCGGTAGTTTCAATTGTTATTATTTTCTATTTAAACAAACTTATCAAAGAAATATAATCTGAGAAATTTTAATTTTACATTATATTTCACAGTATAATATGAAAAATAAATAGAGTTTACAAGTGTAAAACAATTTCAAAAAGCTCTATCTTCTATGAAATATAATGCAAAATTAAAAATTTTAAATAGAAAATAATAACAATTGAAACTACCGGGTAGATTGATACATAGAGTACTGATGACGGACGTAGCTGTCTAGAAAATGCATTCTGCTTTGCTGGTATCTAATTTTTCTTTATCTCTTTATAATTAAGAACTTAAGCCTAAATAATTAATTTATTAATTCAAAAATAGTTCAAATAAAATTCATATAATAACTTATTAAGTTTTACTTTTTGCTTAAAAAATAAAATTTATTTCTACAAATGTATATAGATTTGCGCAAGTTTTTCATAATGATCATTTAACACAAGTTACTACAAAAGGAGAATTTTACGCCTAGAATCCATATTAATTGATTTATTTTCTAAGCAAAAGATAAAAATTAATAAATAATCTTTAATTTCTAAGAGAAAAATAAAACATAAAAAATAACTATTATTTTCCACGAAAGAAAAGTCATTAAAAGGTAATTTTTTAAATAAAACTAATAACCATTACAATTCCTGAAAAGACCGTTACATTCTGCTAGTGTCTAAAAAAAAATTCCCATTTTTCTTTAAAATTAATCACGTTATTTGTATTCCCGTTGGAGTAGTAGATTGAAAACGAAATAAAACCACAATTTGGCATTACCGTTGGCATTAGCGACACTTGTAAATATAAAATATGTAAATATAAATATATCGGTATTCTCTATTTTGAAACGAAGATAGAAATGACAATAAAACATTCGTCGTCTGAAGTCATCATCGTAGGCAACGAAATTACAACGACTACAAGAAAAAAAATTAAAAATAAAAAAAAGTACATTAAGTTCGAAATTCTAGTTTCTTAAATAGAAAACCATCCCGCTTATGCTAAGGGTTTTCGAAAGAGCATAAATCCCTAAAATTTAGTGATTTTTGAAGAGAAACTGCCAAAAAATTAATCCGTTTGGGCTCCATTTCTTGATGTAGAAGGTTGCCATAAAGTAAGTAAAACTAAATTAGGAGAAAATATCCATTAAAAATTTTTTTATTAAAATAAATCAAGATAAGAAGGAAGCTCTGATTCCAGAGCAAAAGGGATGCGATTGTCACCATTGGAGGAAGCGGTGTCAAACCTATTAAAATTTTAAAAACAAATTAACCCGAAAGGAAATGTAGTGGTATTCACCGACCATGAAGAAGTTAGATCGCTACTAATCGAGTTTCGTACTTAGAATCTGGGATGACAAAAATGTTATGGTTCTGTCGTAGCATCTTCCGATGTATATTTATATCCATTATGTCATCATCATCACTTAAACTTGAAAAATAAAATTCAGTACTCGCCATATTTTGTTAAAACTTATAAAGAAATAACAAACTTTTCAGAAATTTACAAAAATGCCATAAATAACAACACAAAAAATTGCAGTGCTACCATACTTTATTATTTTTCTTTTTGTTTTCGATAAGGTTTCTTTATCGCTTCAATATATTTAAAGAATATGAATTTAGGAACGAAGCGACTATAAAAACGACAACGACATAGAAACGACTTTTAAAATTAAAACGCCAACGGGATTAGGGCTGATTAAAAAAAAATATTATTTCAACTCAGAGAGAATAAAACTTAAGTTCGCTTTAAAAATTGTATCTGCATGTTAATAAATAGTTCGACTAATAAAATTTTAAAATATTCAATATTTTTTTCTATATTTAAAAAAAAAAAATTAATTTAAGTAAAATAGAATCGGACTCGGGTATCATTCTTTGACATTTATTTCATACAAATGGGGAATTTAAATAAAATGTAAAAATTAATATCTGAATAGTGAAAATTGCCTACAAAACCACTGTGCGTATTATAGTGGCAATATTCAATACTAACAAAAGTCCGAAACAGAATGCTCATAATGGCTGTCGTTAGACAAACATACCGTTGTAACTATAAAATACAGTAATGAAATATTAGTGATCTTTGTTTTAGCAGGACGGTACCACGTGAGAAATTTCCATGTCGCAATATTTCTCGATTCGACAATGTTAATTACCAACTGGTTCTTGTGGACTGTCAGCTGGACTTCTTTACATTTACATTTACAGCTGATGCACTGAAAGGCGAAATTCGGCGATGCATTGACAACATAAGCGAAGGGTTCGAAATTATGTGTAAAGGGTAGACATCTGGCTACGTTATAGCGGTGTACTTTTTATCGACATCATGTATGGGTATTACAAGTTCAAATATATTAAAGATACGATTTATAATAATTGAACACAAAAAAAAAATATGAGTATCGATAAACCCAAGTGTAGAAAAGGGTGTTTTTAGCCATGTAAATTCATGTCTTCATAACCTTAAATTTTTCGCTTATTTGCAATGCTAAGTTTTATAACAAAAACCTTAAATATAAAAACATGAAATTTATCTAAATAAAAAAAATTTAGCTTAATTAACTTTAAAATGTTTAATGTTCTAAAAAGTTCTTCATCATGTTTTATAAAACCTTTACAAAAAAAAATGAGGTTAGCTATTTTCACACTTCACCAGCCCTTTTATATATCAAAACTTAAATTGAACTTCATTAATCACTTGAGGAAAAGTCAACATGAATTAAGCAATTGCAGCATTAGCTAGAGATGTTTACACGAGCATAAATTATTAAATAATGCTTCCAAGTGTACCACACACTCGCCGTAATAATAATAATGAAAATAAAAATACAACAAGAAAATAACAATAAAAACAAATTTACAATCCAAGTCAAGATTTATTAATCATCATTTAATTAAAATTAAATTATTAATGGTTTCAATTTCATGTGCGTGAGTGTATGAGTGTGTGTGTGTGTTTCTTGAACAAGTACAAGTGAGTTCTCATGCACATGATTTATTTCGTGGATTTAAAGTACAACACAGGTGAGGAATCTTGTCAGCAATAAATCACTTTTATTATCCATTTAACATATTTGTATATTGTTAACTCATAGATACTCGTACCCTCACACAGATGCAGTAAGACATCATCTATTACATCAGTAAATCATTTGCGTTAAATAACTCGCTTAAAGTTAATGGTCTATAAATGTTTAGCTTGAAATTTGCAAATTGACAAATTGATTTAAACAATTACACTTTGAAATGTCTACATAAAGAATTGTAAAAAATGTGTCTGAGTAGATTTACATTTTACATTTGGGTTTGTCGTACGAGTAGTAATAATGCATTTCAATTCTAATTTATTTATTTAAATAGAGATTTTATAGTTACATGAATTTTTGTTTAACGTACGACTCGTTCATTAATCGTTATGGACGAGGGTGTGTGAGACCGATATTGAAATAAATTTCATGATTTTTTATAACGATCTACATATTGCTTACAGTCATATACCAACAACAAAGGAATCTTGGCGAAACGTTGAAGTTTTCCAAATTTATGCTCACTGAGGAGGTAAAACATATTTGGGTACAACTTCGGTTTAGCTTGAGTTATAAGAAGGTTTAAAGGACCACATTTTCTTAACGCATTTGTAGATACAAACAGGAAGTAATATTTTGAAAATTACTTTATTAAAGTCACTCTTAGAGACTAATTAACTATTTTACATCAAAAGACTAAACAAAATTTTCTTCATTCTAAATACATTCCTCAAAGAGGGTGGCAATGTGCGATGTCTTTCGAAACAACCTTGTGTGTTTAATACATTTTTCTACCCTTCACCAGGTGGAAAGGGAGGGTATATATTAGTTTGTCATTCCGTGTGTAATTTATACAATATTCATTTCCGACTATATACGAGTATATTCTGGTTCATTGTACATAGAAGTTGATTTAGCGATGTCCATCTGCCCGACTGTGTTCGGGTTGAAATAAATTTTTTCAAGGCATCAGAAGAGATACAGAAAATTTAAGCCCACCAGGCATAGTTTCGAAAACTTTTCTATTGCAATATAGCAACATCAGATCATTCCATTAGCTGCTGCGGGCCAAAAACCCCGCCTACCTATGGTTTTTTGGTTTTTTTAAGATGATAGGGTTTTTCTGCTTTGATTTGTACTAAATGCCTTTATAGAAAGCAATAAATATAGAGGTGACCAATAGGGTGACCACTGGGAACCAGGAGCGGTCAATGGTCTCCTTGGGGGCGGGGCAATACGGGCCATATTTTTTTTAAATGTTACGTTCCATTAGGCTGAGCATTCTAAGGCAATATGGATTGCAGGACGGTCCTACGGATTCCAGGGGGAGGGCGATGGACCCTTTACTGTGATGAAGGGTATATAAGATTCGGCACGGCCAAATATACCAGTCTTACTTGTTTACATTGCCAATGGACTGTCAAATTTTACCAATGAATCGTAGTTGACTTTGAAGATTCTGGGAGAAGTAGTAAAAAATGTCTACACTCACACCGGGAACACATAATGAAGCCTTATAACATCTTACATCGTATCATGCAGTGAAGATTTGAAATAAAATCGGATTATATGTCAGCGAAACTTAAGCTGATCCATATTGTTTCCAATCGCTTACAATCATTTCTTTTCGTTTTTGTACATTGTTCTCTGTGGAGGTCTTCAGTTGCGCCAACGTGCAAGTCAACTTTTCTGTTTCTTTGTAACGGTTCGTCATCACTGCTATCCTATTCTTCGTTGTCTGTGAACTCAAGCACTTCAACTCTCTCCGGAATATCATCTGGGGAAATATTTTGCTGGATATCATCGCCATTTTCTTTTACCAAGTCTATTGGAATCCGCGGGACTGGAGGGATTACCACTTCGCCTTAACTAGCCTCATAGTTATTACCAAGAGCCCCCACGTAAACCCCTAAGGGTCTATGTGCACATACACAATCTCAAAGAGAATCTCAGAAAGTGAACAAAACATGTACAAATTTTAATTCAGTAGCATACCAAATTTCAACAAGGTAGGTTTGTGTCACTTTGCTAAACATTTAGCAAACCAATGCATTTTAATTTTAACCACTTTTTTTTTGTTTGGGGGCCTTTGGTTATTACTAATGTATGGGGGATATTGAAGCAAAACCGCTTGCTTATTGGGTCCCTTCTCGAATAGCCTCAGAGTTTCAATGGTTTCCTCAAGACGTTGATAACTTTGCAAAGTTATATGTATGAGCTTCGTCACTGCTCAAGTCTTAACTAATCTGACTCGTATTTGCCTGATTTGTTTATAATCCTTTTAAAACTAAATGATATGAATACAGTAATTAAAATATTCATTATTGAATTGTAACTAGTCGAAATTGATCTGATATTTACAATAAAAATTTTTTGTATTCCTTTATTATCATAATATCGTATCTGTCTTCATGCTAAACCTCACATGGTTAATTTATGTAAATTAGTTTTCGTAAAAAGGTCTTAATAAGAACTTTAACAAAACCATAATAATTCAAGTACATTTAATGAAATTTATGAAAACCTTAACCTCTTCTTAAAATTTCATAAATTTTGTGTTTTTCCCAAGAAACCCAATTTTTTCTGTTTCAGTGGATTATCAAAGAGAGAAAAAAAACAATTCTTAATATTGCATTTTTCACTAAACAAAAATCTAAAATTTACATAAAACCAAAAATTTACAACTAGAGATCATAAAACCGCAATACAATGAATTTTAGATCATAAATTTAGAAAACAACCACAGACCACTGAAAGCTGATTGAAATCTTGGGCAAATATTCATAAAGAAAAACAACAAATGCTGCATCTCAAAGATTTATTTGTCCTTCCGTCACTGCTCAATAGAAAAACAATAAATATCTGCAAATATTTTTGTTCTTAGTTAAATGCAAATTAATGGTAATAAACATTAAACAAGATGATAAAGTTAGTGTTTACAACCATAACGAGGGTGAATTCATAATGAGATTTAGTCAAAGATAAGTTAAAAAGCGGTATTATTTTAATTTTAATGTAAAGTTCGTGAAAGTGAGAGCAAGCTTAATTTCTTTTTATAAAAAGACAATATTGACAAAAGTACGGCAGAGCAAGAAAATTAAATTTTTAGTATAAAATAAAAAGTTTTGTGTTTTGACAATTTTTAATAAAATCATTGCCTATTTTCTATAGAAATAAACAAATTTGTCACTAGATACATCAATAAATATTTCTCCTGAAGAAGTCGGAAAGAAGCCGACGAAACGTTGAGAAAAAAGGTGAAGTAAATTGTTTTATTTGCATCGCCGTATATAAAAGACTGACCATAATTAGCCCACAAAAAATTATTAAAAAACTTTTACTAAAAATAAAACATTACAAATTTTAAGCTTTGTACAGACGGTTGTCAGATCTTACAATATTGTCAGAAAAATATACAGAAAACATCTAAAAATCGTGTGAACTTACAATTGTTGTCTGGCAATATTGTCGAAAAAAGCATTGTCAAACTAATAATAATAAACGCCAAATATGTAACAATCGTGTGTCAGCACAATGCTAGGTCTGACAATATTGTAAGATCTGACAATCTGACCGAGCTTTACACTTTTTCTCTTTTTTTGCCGGGAACTGTTTCACAATTTGCCGCAAAGAAAAGTCATTGAATGCAGGAAGAAGACACATTTTATTCTCTCATTTAAGCAATTTTAATGTAAGAAAACGCTTTCCGCTTAGTCAGAGCTCGACGTTTTTAGCCTGATAAATTTTAGTTTTGTTGCACTATTTTATTTTCTTTATATTGATAAAAAATTGTATTTAATAAAAACTATTTCAAAAGCCATACATTTTCTCAATACCACCAATATTAGTTATAGCAAATTATCCTGAAAATCTAGTCATTTTAAGCAAATTTGGGAGGAAAAGTCCATCAACGGTAACATTGCTTGTAAAAATATTTATTTTCTTTTCACAGTAAGCAAAACATTGATACAATTGTACAATTTAAAAGCCTATTCACAAGCGATTTTACTAAAAGTTTATTTCAATAAACTTTAAACCATACAAGGAAGCTTGTGAATTCAGCAGTTATGTATATAAAAGTACATTTCTCACACATAACATTTTTCTTTGGAAAAAGTGATGCTAAATCAGTGTACGACACAGTGGTTTAAAAACGTTTATTTATGAAATAATTCAGTAGCTCATTAAGATATCTCGACTCGAGATAAATTTCACATAGGCAAATAAGTGGTGTTTTTCAGTAGTGATGAGGATGGGTACCTCGGGCGTAAAAAGTTTATTTATATTTCTCAAAAATATCCTTAAAAATGTGCTTGCATGTCTTGGTTACCTCTTTTACATTGGGACAAAATTGACTTAGATTTTTTTTTAATTTATGGCCGACCTTAAATTGGTATTTTTAATGAGGTGGACTTATTTGTGACCTCTCCAAATTGGGAAAATGTTAAAAGCATTTTCTCCAAAAGGGTGGTGTTGATTTTTTTCATATAAATTAAACTTAATTCGGTACTAGTAAATTTTTTGGAACTGTTTTACAGATAACCTATATCAAACGCAAATAAAAGCAAATGCAAAAAAAAAAAAATACATTGCAACGGTTCTCCCTACAGCCCTATCTAAATATAGCCAATTATAAAACAACATTTATGATTTATTATAAAATACCTCCAATGCAAAAAAAAGTAAACTGATTAAGAATCACTGGGTTAGTCTTACACAGGAAAACATTATTTATGCGAATGCACTGTTATAAAATATAAATTGTATAATGTAAGAAATTGTTGCAACATTTAAATATCAGAGCAAGGGCGATCTCTGAGTAAACTGATTTCACTAGATAAGGCAATATGGCTTCTTTTGGGCTTACAAAAAAAAAAAAAAATTTAAAAATTAAACAAATTTTGATCTATAAAATGTAGGCAATTTGGTCTAATTTTAAATGTTCGCAATCTCTTAAACTCCCTCCATAGAAAATATGATTGATTGAAACATTAGTTCAAAGTGAATTTTTATAAATATTTGAAATTTCTAGCAGTTGCATTTCTTCGTTTACCCTGAACAAAAACTTATTTAATTAAAAAACAGTAACTTTATTTAGAGTTGTGATATTTATTGCGATTTTTATATATTATGAATATTATCGATATGGCTGTCGATGTTATCAATAGCCAATTAAAAATAAAATATCAATGGCAATATTTTGAAAAAAATATAAATAATTTTTGAGAAAGATATTACGCTTTTGCTTTTTCCCTTTATACTTTTCAATTCTAATATCTAAAAAAAATAAAACTGGAGTGGCATACTTTCAACTTTACCATACCAAACGGAAACAAATATTTTTATGGATATATTACATAAAGAATAAAAGTTCAAAGTATATTCAAATCGAAAAAAAAAATTATTTTCTATTTGGGGTGTTAGGTAAACTACCCCTTGCTCCTTCCCGATTATGGCCAAAATTTATACAGCTCTTCATCTCCATAAACCAAAGGCACATACTGAATTTCATTTTAATATATATGGTATGACCTGTAGAGCGTTTACAAAATTTTGGAGTAAGTAAACTACCTCTTGCCCCTTCCCGATTATGCCCAAAATTTATACAGCTCTTCTTCTAATATGTTATACGGTATGACCTGTAGGGCGTTCACAAAATAGGAATAGGTTAGGAAACTACCCTTACACCCTCCCGATTATGCCCAAAAACTATACAGCTCTTCATCTCCACATACCAAAGGCACATACTAAATTTTATTTTGATATGTCAAACGGTATGACCTGTACAAACTCCAAAAAAATAGTGGCATACACACCCACCCACAGACATCATCGCGAAAATAGTCAAAATGGATTCAGAAGATCTCTAAACGTATAAATCCGTCGATTTTTTTACCTTATACTACGTATGGTAAAGTAACAATTTGTTTTATGGCGTTTTCTTTTCTGACAAAAATGTTCCATATATTTTACACTTATTAAGTTTTCGTGTTCTTTTCTACAAAAATTATCAGAGTGTGAATAAACATTATGTTCTTTTCTAAATATGTCGCACCAAAACCATGTAAATATGCTACATTTTTTACACTCAAATTTTATTAAGGGTGAGATATTGCCCTTTTTTGTAAATAGTTTTTTTATTGAAAGCAAGAATTTTGTTTTTGAATTAAAATTTGTATGTGAATAAATATTGTATTTTATACGTCATATAGGCATAAATGTTAAATGTAAAATCAGTTTGCTTTTGTGTTCTTTTGAAATCATAAAAAAGGTCACATTTTTCAAGGGCTGGGTGATCCATAAAAAGTATTACCTATTACAGTGCTTCAGTTATAGTTTATGTATTCACTTTATATAAAGGTACCCATCCTTGGACAAAAATCTAAAATTTATAAAAAATTCTAAAAATTATTGTAAAGCTCTGTAAAAGGTGTTTAATATATTTTAATAACAATGTAATTCCACAAAATGAAAATACAAATCGAATACAAATTTTATTCAACTGGCTATTTGGCAGTAAGTAATTAATAATTTTAAAACGGCGCCATCTGTTGCGCAACCGTGTTTAAAATATCTCGCTCTCAAAAGCAAAAGGTGCCTTAAAGTATGCGGTACCTTTAAATCAGTAAAAAAAGGTCGGCGTACTTTGACTGCTTTTTCTCTTAATTATCTCTTGGAAATAAGGTATTCTTGAAGAAAAAAAGTATCGTATGTTAGAATCAGTATACTAAATACCTCCTCACAAAATTTTGTTAAAATCCAGTCAGACACATAATTTCTTTTCATAAAGGTAGCCAGTCTTGGATAAAATTCTAAAATTTATAGAAAATTCTAAAAATTATTGGAAACCTCTGCAAAAGGTGTTTAAAATATTTAAATAGCAATGTAATAATCCACAAAGTAAAAATACGATTCAAATAAAAATTTTATTCAATTGGCCCCTAATGTTGCGCAATAGCGTGTGAAATATCCCACTATCAAAAATAAAAGTTCGTAAACCTTGATAAAAATATCCCAGTTTTAAGCCGGAAAATTCGTTTTTTCACTGCATTTTCTGTAGTTCAGGCAAACTATTTTTTCAGAAAAGAAAACGCCATTAGTTATAAAAAAGGTTCCTTAATTCTTTATTTGAATGTGAATGAAATGTAAATCAGAATTATATCCAAGCCAAGATGCTTCATGATTACTAGTATGGAAAAATATTCCATTAATTATAATAATAACACTAAAGCTGACGCAATTTAAAAAACTTATGAATTTAACCACCCGTATTTACATGAAACAAACAGCAGTAGCCAACAACAAAGTAAACACAAATTTACACATCGAAACAAAGATTAGAGAGATGCTGCTGCACACTTAACAACCCATGAAACATTCAAAACAAACCGGAAGTATGCAAAACTTTATTGATTTCGTTCTAATGCGAAATGATGTTTTGACAGATTACAACGCGCATGTGGCACTTTTATACCGCTATGGTTATAATATTTTTTAAAATTTGTTTTTGCAATTGAAAATTAAATTCTTTAAGTTGTGGCATTGTTAAGCAGCATACACTTACACTGATGTAAACAAGAATATGTACACGGGCAATTGTGTTTGCGATAGGGAGTGTGTGTGTGTGTGTGTGTGAATGCATAATTATGCAAAAGATTTAGTTTTTTGCGTATTTCTTTGGATGCGTTTTCCAAACAGATTCATTTTATATAAATACACGTTCTTTTTGAAATTCAACAATTAGTTTAACTGGAGGATTCACCAAGAAATTAACTCAAACGCTTTGTACGACTTCAAAAAAAAGTCTAGTTATTTTGAAAATCGTCATTAAAAGTTCTAAGCCACCGTCAGAGCTGGCTTCGCGTTAGTCGAGCGTGAAATAAATATTTGATTGTTTGCTACTTTGTCAAATACTCAGATTTTTGTTTCAGTTTTTATTGAGACGAGACAGCCGGAATTATTAACTGCGCCACAACATTGCTAAGTGAAAATAGTAAAAGTTGCAATAAAACGGATATTTATTTTTGCAATTTGTCAGTGAATTTATTTGAGAACTATATTTCAATTTGTAGTTTCCAGTAAAGTTTCTCACGCTTGTCTAATGGATAAAATAAAATATCGGGTAAATAATAAAGTGAAAATATTAAAATATTTAAATCTGAAAGTTTATCCTGGAACAATTTTTGAGAGTAAAGACTTAGTGTACAGAATTAAAAAAATAATAATAAATGGTACCGAAAATATTTATTTCGAATATAAGAAAAATGCAAAAACTGCTCTTTTAAAATATGCCTAGTGTTTTTCATCATTTGTGGTTCTCCAGCTAATAAGAGTCCTTCTTGACCTTCTCCACATTCGTTTCATAAAATTTTTTTTCTTAAATTTGCCCACCACTTCGTCAGCGTCCTTACAATATTTTTTTCGCAGGGGGCTGTAGCTCAAGTGGTTACCAGTAGTCTAGCTCAAAGGCTACTAAAGCATGGTCTCGAGTTCAATACTCAGCCGTGGCAACATACATTTTTCTGATATTAATTCTCTTTATAATAATGCATATCACAGCGTACTCCTTCGTCGGTATTACCCATAGCACTAAATCGCATGCGAAGTAAAATATGCTATTTTCAAACTAATACGCCTTCATAATAACAGAGGCGCTGTTCTAAAAATAATCATAACGTGCAATTGCAGTGTTGCCATAAGTGAAGCTTTACTATCACACTATTCCTATCCCTTTTTACGAGTATCCTATATCCTCCATTTTTTTACTACTACAATCAGAGTCTTCCGAAATAGACCAATTATTTTGGGAATTATCAATTTTAATCCTTTTTCTCTCATGGATTATGATTATGAGCAACTAAGGTTGCTTTCCTTGCTATTTTTCTAAATACATCAAAAAATAACTAAAAATTGAAAAATCCCAATTAGGGAATTTTAAAACTTTTGTGGGAATTATGGGATTTACATGAATCCATCGACTAGAACACAATAAGAACGATCATGTAGGGTGGGCATATTTTAACAGAAAAAACAACAATTTAAAAGCGAACAGACAAAAAGAAAAAATTAAAAACAAGTCTATAGAATTAAAAAAATTGTATTTTAATTGTATATAGCATACAATTAAAATAATACTCGTATGAAGAAGAAAACCTTATTTACTCAAAGATTAAAAAATTTAGTTGCCTAATCTATGGCCCATCAAAAATACTCACTTTTGTCAAGCGCCTTCATAAAGTGTTTCATTATGCAGTGTTTAATATGAAGTGGTGAAAGTATAATGCGGTCTCGGCTAACTAAAGGCACCTTAACCTTCATAAGGTCCTCAAAGTTACTAACGTTAACGTTCCTCGGGTCAAATTTGACCCAAATAAAAACTTTTATATATAGACAATAATTCACTTTAATTAAGTACGTTATTTTGAGTTTATATATTATTTCTAGCTACGCTTAATAAATGTAAACAGGATTTTTTATAAACATTTATTACAAATTATTTTTATTACATTGATTTTACAGATCATGTATACTCGTATGTTATATATTATTGTTATTACATTGGTTACATAGTAATTGTTTTAGAATGCTGTTTGCATACAAATTTCTTGCATGTTATACATACTAATGGTGTTTTATTATCTGTTTTGGGACATAACCGGCAACGGCTTCTCTTGGTTGTATTTTTTATTGGTTCACCTACATTTTCTTCGGATTTCTTTGATGTTGACGGCTGCTGTTCCTGCTCATTAACATCACGTAGCTTTTGTACAATTGCTCGTGAAAACGATGCTCTTGGCAAAGTTTTTCGCTGAATTATGTAAGGCGTGGCAAGCTGTATACCTAAATTTTCTAAGAAGTGTCGACGTTTGGCAAAAGAGTTTTCGTTCCAGCCATGGTTAGCCGACGTAAATAATATAAATGTATTATAAGCTGATATATCTAATATGTTAGTAAATACCACTTGAGGCCATCGATTAGTCTTCCTTTTGCAAGTATAACATGACACAACTTTATCCAGCGTATCTACCTCTCCTTTGCATTTATTGTAATCTAATATTATGTGCGGTTTTTTGTCCTCGCGATTACTTATTTCAGGGCTGTGGTGCAAAGTGCTGAGAAGATTCACTGACTTATTTTTTTTTGGAATGTATGAAAGGAGAGTAGTGTCTTTAGTGAAACAAAAAAATGATGAAAATACATCTCTGCCTTTAGTTGCCAATAATTCTGGTGGCAATTCAGTCTTATTTTTACGTATAGTTCCTACTAAAGTGATCTGTTTTTCTAGTAGTTTTTGTCCCAATTGATATGACGTAAAAAAATTATCAGTAGTCACATTATGTCTTTCAGTCCAACTGTCAAATCGAGAACTACACGCATACCTTGGTTTCTTTCCGGCATAGTTCCTACTTCTTTTCCCGTATACGGTTGTATATTCCAGACATAACTAGTAGCAGAATCGCAAAGCACCCAAAATTTTATACCATATTTAGCTGGTTTTGATGGTATGTATTGCCGGAATGGACATCTACCTCTGAAACCTACTAGCTGCTCATCGACAGTTACATCTTGAGATGGATTGTAAAGTTTGGGCAATATGTCAACCCACAGATTCCATAATTCTCGTATCGGTGCAAACTTATCTAAAACTCGTCGTTCACTGCGAGTATTCTTATTGTCGAATCTTATTACCTTCGAAAGAATTTTGAATGTTTTCAGTGGCATGATTGCTCTAAAAATCGGTCTACCTTTCTCAGAATCCCACAAACTTTCCGTACTTTCATTATTTGATCTATATACTCCAGCTAGCAAAAGTAAACCAATAAAAGCGAACATTTCGGTGTCGCCAATGTCGGTCCAATCACTAGCAAAAACACGTTTACCTTCAGTATTTGTATATTTCAATATTGTGTTCATCACAGGCGGTGGGAAATACAATTTAAAACTAGAAATCTCTTCATTTGTAATTCTTGAACAAGAATAACGAGTCAAGCCTGGGGTCATTTTGATAATGTTCTCCGTTCCAACTCTTCCATGTCTATTTGTGAAAGGTTCCTTGAAATATCTTATTTCTCCATTTTTTGATGTCATTGACTGAGGAAACTCAAACTCACATTCATTCTCACTAGAACTGCCAGCCGGCTCAGCATATTCCAGATGGTCTTCATTTTCTGAACAACTTTCTTCCTCGTCTGATAAAGCATTTAGCATAATTTCTATTTCACTATCCTTCGTTTTATAATAAATAGCAGACTAGACACTTCTAAACTTTGACACGTTTTATTCGTTTTTTGTTTATTTTACAAATGATAACATTGTTACTGTCTGCAAACAAGAACAACATAAATATGAAAATATTGCGGGGATTCCCCTTTTTTGAACAAATATAATGTTTTGCAAGAACAATAAGAGGAACAGGGTTGCAACATAACAGAATATCAAACTTTTTTACTTCAGGTCAAATTTGACCTGAAGACCTTAAGTGTATAAAATTTTATAGACGATTTTTTTGAAAACATAGTTTTAAAAAAACCTATTGTTGCTGTTGAGATTTGAAATAAAATAAAAGTCATGAAATATCAAAACTATAAGCCACACACTTTCAGAAAAACCCCAATTTTTTCCTAAAATGGGTCAAAATTGACCCGAAGACCTTATGAAGGTTAATAACATTTGTTGTACCAACTTTCAGTACTTTACTTCGATTTCCAGGGTTAATTCCGTTAATTTTCACAACGCAGAAATAGCCGTTGTCATGATAGTTTCAAGGTTTTCGTCAAACCATGGGTGTTACGAACATTATTGCATCTCTTTTCCACTGATCCATAAGCGTAGACATACTACACATTTCTGGCATACAATATGAGAAGCCCTGATTACTCAATTTCATTTTTAAGTGATGATAATACGCAGTTTTCACAAAGTCCGATATAGGTTTTCGATATTTTTCAAATATATATTCATCATAAATATAGCAAAAACATTCTGGATTAAACACGCAACATCTTGACGAATCCATATCTAAAACAACAACAAAATATATTTAAGTGTCCCACAACAAATCGAAAATCTGAATACAAATAACGAGTGATTTTTTAAGTTCTTGAGAACTTTTTTTTAAAAAAAACGCATAAAATTTGCAAAATCTCATCGGTTCTTTATTTGAAACGTTAGATTGGTCCATGACATTTACTTTTTGAAGATAATTTCATTTAAATGTTGACCGCGGCTGCGTCTTAGGTGGTCCATTCGGAAAGTCCAATTTTGGGCAACTTTTTCGAGCATTTCGGCCGGAATAGCCCGAATTTCTTCGGAAATGTTGTCTTCCAAAGCTGGAATAGTTGCTGGCTTATTTCTGTAGACTTTAGACTTGACGTAGCCCCACAAAAAATAGTCTAAAGGCGTCAAATCGCATGATCTTGGTGGCCAACTTACCGGTCCATTTCTTGAGATGAATTGTTCTCCGAAGTTTTCCCTCAAAATGGCCATAGAATCGCGAGCTGTGTGGCATGTAGCGCCATCTTGTTGAAACCACATGTCAACCAAGTTCAGTTGTTCCATTTTTGGCAACAAAAAGTTTGTTAGCATCGAACGATAGCGATCGCCATTCACCGTAACGTTGCGTCCAACAGCATCTTTGAAAAAATACGGTCCAATGATTCCACCAGCGTACAAACCACACCAAACAGTGCATTTTTCGGGATGCATGGGCAGTTCTTGAACGGCTTCTGGTTGCTCTTCACTCCAAATGCGGCAATTTTGCTTATTTACGTAGCCATTCAACCAGAAATGAGCCTCATCGCTGAACAAAATTTGTCACATTTGAACATTTCGAACCGAACACTGATTTTGGTAATAAAATTCAATGATTTGCAAGCGTTGCTCGTTAGTAAGTCTATTCATGATGAAATGTCAAAGCATACTGAGCATCTTTCTCTTTGGCATCATGTCTGAAATCTCACGTGATCTGTCAAATACTAATGCATGAAAATCCTAACCTCAAAAAAATCACCCATTAGCTGTTAGAGAAAAAATGTTACTGTTTTTGTTTTTCTGTTGACCTGTGTTTTTTTCTAGATGAATATTTGAAGCGAAAGTTTTTTCGTTCGTTTCAGTTGTGTTTATAGCAAGACTATTATTATCGTTAATGTATGTATGACTTTTGAATCCTTTTTCGTTAGAAGAGAATTTAATTTGCACTTAACCAGGCACATCTTAAGGTTTCGTAGCTTCAGCAAGGTCGACCTAATCTTTTTCTAATGAAGTCTGTTTCTTCGAGCAGCTGTTCTAAAACACCCTTCATTTCGTATAGTGTTAGAGATTGAAGGTTAATCACTATAAAACGTCCCCAACTTAAAAAAATAGAAAACTGAAGGGTTACTGTGTATTTCAAGTCGGAAGAAAACATTGTCGCAACACAATATGTATGTCATCAAATACAAAAATTTAATAAACTTTTTCCAAAAAAAAAAATATTGGAAAGAAGCTCAACACATCTGAAGATATTTGCACACAACTGATCGTATGATCGTGCAGATGAGCAAAAGTAGCTGGTTTTTAGCATAGATATGACAGTATAGTTAATTTTTTATTGAGTCAAATAAATTTCAATATAAGGAATTAAACGCAAAATAATAAATAATGTAAAATTTATTACTTTTGTAATGGGTTTTTCAATAAGAGCGCTACAAAAGTTTTTTTTTTTAAATAAAAAAAAAAACGGTTTTGGATATCAATGAAATTCTTTATTCCTGTAAAAGCACGTTCGATGCTATTATGTATGGAACTCGATTTCTTTTGCATGACCACCACGGGCACGCTTGCAGAAATCCAGACGCTGAACCCAATTTTCGATGGTTTTCAAGCATAAATCGGCCGATACTGCTGCAATTTCGCGTTCGATATTCGTACGAAGTTCATCAATCGTCGACTGGACCATTTCGTGAGATAACACGTTCTCCAAACTTTGGTTGAATTTCGACTCGTTGTTGGCTCGTATATCTTTCCATCATGAAATGGCAAACCTTGCTGAAGAGAAATGTCAAAAGAGCAGCAAGAAATATGGCGTCGACTGCTATCCCTGTCGCTCTACATTTCTAGCGTCCCTGTTAAAGAACCCTATATTATTAGTTCCAATAATTGTCTAGGTATTTATATCAGTATTACGTTGAATATAAATTTTTTAGTGCATCTAAGTAAAGGCCAGGAATTAAATAATGTATCAATAATATTCTAAGGGATTAAATCCATAACCTCTCTGCGATCTTGAGATGCGTTTCTTACTGGAAAATTTTTTTATGTCCAAATGCACTTGAGAGCAAAACTTTGCCTTACAAATGTTTTTTATCAGAGCTCCCCTAAAGTTATATTTTAATCTTCCTAAAAAGAGGATACATATATATTTGCACATGAATGACCAATGTGCAAACGACTGGTACCAGGGGAAGCGGTAGCCCCACAGAGAATCGCCCATCCCTTTGGCAGGTTATTGGTGAGGTATATTTGGGGTACACGTGGTAGGTTGGCAGGGATGCTGCAAGTGTGGTTAAGTATAGCATACTTAACATGCACTGTCAACAGCAGGTATTAGTAGAGAGTCAGGAATTTGGTAGTCTCCAAAACCCCTACACAAGGTTTAGAACATAGGTCCAGGCTTTCTATGCCCTACTAATTACTACTTATTGTGATTGGAGCACAATAAAGGTGCTAGTACCATGCTAGGTACTAATGTAATTCTTGATCACATTTGTGTCTAATTTGCCTAAATTAAATGCCAGTGATTTTTTTAGATTTTCACGTTGCTCTTAGCACAGCTATTCGTATTTTTGATTATTTTCGGAATTGATGAGTTAATTATAAAATATTTTACAAATTTATTTGTGCCTCGATACGCAATAAATCATTATTTTTTCTTTGTTACTTCCTCATACATATTACTTTGTGATTGTTATTATTTCTGCAGCGTGATATCAAATTTTTGATTTTTAAAGTCTATCTACGAAAATTATATTTTTAAATTTTTTATGAGTATAATAAACATAACATTTCTTGGACTAAATTTCCTTATATTTTTAACCACGTGTTTATATTAATAATCAAAGATTATAAATTGTTTTTTTAACCATTTTAAACAACTTGCTTAAAATGTCTTAACTCATGATTAAACTATTGAAGCTTCAAAACGTCACTTAAACCGTTCAAAATACAGAAGCTAAAACCCAAAATCAAACAAAAAAAAAACAAACAATTTTATTTATGTATGTTTGACGTAAAAACTTTTCATTGTTGTTTGTTTTTTAGCTTATAGCCGGCATTTTACTGACATTCACACTGTTGCTGAAAACATGCCACTGTCAACAAAACACACTTTTCAATCAATCACCATTTCAACCACAATCTACGTTTCAACGCCAGCAACTGCGCCAGCGTCTGCCATTGCAGCAGCAACAACTCTTTCCAACTGCAGTCAACCCATTAAATCCGCTCAACACACTACAGCCCATTTCACCGATTTTGCCACAAGTAAGAAAAACATATTGGCTCGAAATCTATGTTAAACTTTTAATATTTTCTAGAACATTTACAATCGTAATTATCAGCTAAATCCCCAGAATTTCGTTCCAATCACGGCTTATCAAAATGAATTAAACTACGATGGCAGTTTCTCATATGGTTACTCAGCTGGAGATGGTACTACTGCTCAGGCTCAAGGTTATGTGAAAAATTTAGGTTTGGGAGAAGCAGTTGAGGCACAAGTTGTACAGGGTTCATATTCGTATACATCACCTGAAGGAACGCCAATAACTGTGCGTTATATAGCAGATGAAAATGGTGAGTAATTCTTTTAATTGTAGCAATTTCCTTCAATTCTTTTCTCATTATCCTAAATAATAAAATGTTGCTTATTTGAAGGATTTCGCGCTGAGGGAGCCCACATACCGACTCCACCACCAATACCAGATGCAATTGCCAAATCTCTCCAGTACAACGCTGGTTTACAGAATGCTTATCAACAGGACTACAGTCCAAATATAAACCCATATCAAACACCATTTCGACAATTTCCGAATAATTTAAGACCAGGACAATTAACACCACTTCAATTGCAACAGCAACAACGTATCTTGCAGCAGCAACAAAATTCTGGACAATATACGCCCGATAATCAATTTGGATTTGCACCAACTTCACCAATTTCAGGTGGTAGTACATTTTCGCAAGGAAGTACAAATCAATTTGGCAGTAATTTGCAAGGACAGGGAAATTTCTCACCGCAACAGCAAAATCTTACACAACAGCAGCAGCAGCAAAATATTCAGCAACAATTCAATAATCAACAACAGCAACGTCAAAATGATCAGCAACAACAGCAACAACAGCAGCAACAGCAACAACAGCTGTCCACCCAAGAGCTTCGAGCAAGGCCCAACCAACTGGTTAACACTTTCGGCTATAATCCATATCGCCGCTACAAGAAGTCAACTGCAAAAATTATTCATAAAGAGGACCACTGATGAAGCCCGATAACCGGCACCTTAATGTTCATATTTGAAATATAAGATTAATAGATAAGAAGCCTTCTTCGGGAAGCAACTTCTTTGAAAATATAATTATTAATATTTTAATTTTATGGTATATGCAATATTAACATAGAAAATACAATAATATTTGAAAACATGAAATACATGTACTGAAAATCCAAACAAAACTGCTGCATATCTTGGGGCATTCAGATCAATTCTAATAAATATACAGGGTGACAAATGTATGAAGAAATTAGAAATAGAAAATTTGACACAGTGGAAAAATGTCTATGTTATAATTTGTGCTGTTTTAGTATTGCAAGCGAGCATTTAAATTTTTATAAAAAAAAAGTGCAGGGCAGTCGTTGGGACTGCCAATAGAAGTGAAAACACGAATTTTATGAAATACAAAGCAACAGGATAATTTAAGTTTTCACAGAATAATTAAATACAAATATTGATAATAATCTTTTTATTATTGCAGTTAACAGTTTTACTGCAGTTTTCGGCTCTACAAGTTTTGTTTCTTTTTTAAATGTCCGCTTATTACAAACTTTTTCTGTACATATCTAAGTGTATAGGATCAATGGGAATACATACTTATATACATACATATGTACATATATATTTATGCCTTGGTGACGCAGTAAACGAGTATTAAGGTAAATACTAGAGATCTGCATTAGTTAATTTGTTTTTTAATCATATTAAATCATTACACTAAAACACATAAACTCCTTTGTAAAAATATGTGTTACAGTGAGCAATATAAACATGTTGAGTGTATCAGCAAAAAATCTGTATCAGAGAGAATCAAAACATGTTTCGTTTAGTTTTTTTCTCAAACTGAAACATTGCAATGTTGCTAACGACAAACTAGCAAACAGTCAGTGAGACCATCAGACAGTTCGTCAGGCCGTCAGATCGTTACACAGTCCTTCAGACAGTCAGTCAGTCAGTCAGTCAGTCAGCCAAACAATCAGTCAGACAGTCAAACTCTTATATACAGACCGTCAAATATTCAGACCGTCAGATAGTCAAAATTGTCAGGCTGTCAGACCGTCAGTTTGTCAGACAGTCAGATATTCAGATAGAGAGTAATACCGTCAGATCGTCAAACAGTCAGGCAGTCATACACTCAGATCGTCGGACAATCAGACCGTCAGACCGTCTAACAGTTAGTCAGACCGAAAAACAGTCAGACCGTCAAACAGTCAGACCGTCAAATAGTCCGACCGTCAAACAGTCAGACCGTCAAACACTCAGACCGTTAATCAGTCAGACAATCAATCACACAGTCACTCAGTCTATCTATCTATAGAAACCAGCAGACCTAGTTATCTATAAAAACCAACATTATGTTGACCATGGTGATGATGATGCGAGTTCAATAATTTTTCTAAAACCAAATCGAGCATAATGGTGACGAAGGTTTTTGAGTTCAATATTTTTTCTTCAACCAAAAAGTGTTCAATGTACCTACAGAAGTTTTCACTTCAATAATAATCAATAATGGTGACGACGGTTTTTGGTGACGACGGTTTTTAGTGACGGTGGTTTTTGGTGACGGCGGTTTTTGGTGACGACGGTTTTTTGAAATCAGTATTTTTTCTTCAACTAAAAAGTGCTCAACGTGCCTAAAGAAGTTTTCACTTCAAAAATAATTTGCATTTCACCACCGGCTATGATCAGTTATGTTCCGTTCAGGTCTCCTGTGATGTTTCAGATTTCCCAACATTCGCACTCTTAAGCTCCCGTAAAAATTTGATGCAGGAACCAAGAATGATAGAAAACAAGATTACGCCATCCCGAAAATAGAACTGAAATTTTCTGTGCATGTCGGCCTGGTGACGTCACGCAACTATCTTAATCTTGGCTAATAATTATGATTTGCTGTTTAAACATAAATTATGAGAGTTTATTTGCAGCGTTGCCCGATTTGTGCCTATTGCTTAAATTTATTTGTGTGTATGTACTTATTTAAAGAAATTTGTTAATTACAGACTTGGCCAACTTATGTAATCTAACGGGAAAACATGCGCATGCTTTACTGTAACACAGTTCTAAATATAAACCGCTTGGAAAAAGTACTTCTAACGCAATCTAGTTTTAGACAATGGAAAACTGAATCGTGAGTCTGCAGAGTAATGCCGCCAGCGAGGACGTAGTGGAAAATCGTAAATTGTTACACCAAACATTAAATATTCGAGTTCGTAAAAAAATTAATGAAGATTTAAGATTTTAATTTGAATATTTAAGTTTTCTTAGTCGAACTAATTATTAACATGCTGATAAAATTTGGAAGGCAGGCTTAAGTTCGCTTTATTCTCTCTAAGATGAAAGAATACTTTTTTTGACAAATTGGAAAATTTTATTTTAGACACTAACAGAATGTAATGCATTTTCTCGATCACTTTATACGTCTTCAGCATTCTTCGCGTCTATTTACTTTGGATAGTGATTTACTCAGGTAAAGGAATACGAGAAAAATTGTATTCAATCATATATCGACAGTTGGTGTTTGAAATTTCATCTGTGTTTTTAATTTCTTGCAAAACAATTATTGCATTTTTAGAAAAAACGTATTTGCTAAAAGTAAATATTTTACGGGAAAATACATATATAGTAAAATTACATGTTTTGTTTCTAAAGTTAATATTTTGGTATTGCTTATGTATCAGTATATTTATAGAAATACCAATATTTGGCTTTTAACAGTAGTATCGTGGATTGTGCAATATTAAAAAAAATCATTATTTTTAAAGAATTTAATTCTACAAATACTTTATTATTTAATCCTCTACGGCAATTAACAAGTATAGCACATCATCGGTTTTTGTGACATATGGGACAATGACGAGCTATACTTTTCGAAATAAAATACTATCAATGTATGAGCCGTTTATTTTAAAAGTGGAATAAGTCACTTTCGTTTTAAATCGATATATTTAAGGATTAGAGTGAATATATATTTTGATTTTCCCAAAGAAATAGAAATCTAGCACGTCGACTACTAAGAAAGAATACATGTTAACTTGAGTTGGCCTGGTTCGTATCACAGCGGCGACAATCATCACGCTCCCGAACACCGCAGATATTTATATAACATTAAATCGTCGACAAAGCTGATTTAAGATAATGCTAGAAAATGCTAAAAAAAAAATAATGCTAAAATTCTAAATTTATATTTTGATTAATATTTTTTTACAAAGTATTTATTTTCATAAAATCGCTTTGTAATATATCATTTGAAGAAAACAAAATTGATAAAGGTTAGTTAAACCCCCGTCTACATTAGTCATTAACATATCTTAACATATGTCAAACTTGATATAAAAAAAAGTATTAAAAATAATATTTTTTTTATATGAAGTTTGACTTTTCTTAAGACATGATAATGTCTAATGTATTTGTTGCAACTCTATCACACTTCCTGGAGAACCTTAATCTATAATAATCTTTATTTCTGGCTTCTTCAGAAAGCATTCCAATAGGAAGTGTTGCCGCATCCGTGTATCAGTATTTTGTGTACTGTTACTGGGATATAATACCATCTATATTTTTCAACAAAAAGTTTTGCTGTATCTTGAGCAAAATTCTTGAACTTCAAGGAATTAACTTTTTTGCCACAAGTTATTATTTGTAGTATAATGCGAAATCAATTAATTAGTTGCTCCACTACACCAGTCACATCGCCAACAAGTGCGGGGTTAGAAAAGAAACGCCTGGACGTATTTCCATCGTTACTAGACCCAGTTCGCTGTTGAACTGCATCCACTCGTATACCCATCTGCTCCTTTAAGGCCTTCTGAATTCGAAATTTATTTTCCAGTTTTATTTGCAGTTTCTGTATTACAGGCGAGCGGCTGGTCTAGAAAATTTGTATGAAAAGCACTCAATTTTTTGAGTGATTCCTATACAAATTTTTTAGACGAGTAGACGATCTGCTCGCCTGTAATACAGAAACCGCTCATTAGACTTTTGTGTTCGTCCTTGAGCGCTGGCCATCTTTCAAATGGTTTGTTTTAGGCAATATGAATTATGCACCCCATAAATTTTAAGCGATCATGTAAGGAGGAAACGCCCAATTTGGTGATTCACCATCAATAGCTTTGCTTGAAACTAATTTAAGATTATTCATTGCAATTAGTGAGTTCACTATATAAAAGAGAAAAAAAAAACTCATTTTAATAATACCTTTTTCACTTCTATCTATTCTATTTGATATTTTCAAATTGTAATTTAATTTTGTAATTTTTTAAAATTAAAAATTTCATGTATTTGGAGACAAATTTTATGATTTTATAAAATATTATTGATAGTATGGAGTCTTACCTTTTATTTTATTATAGCGGGAGCACCGAGCACGACCGAGCAACCTTTTTTTTTCTTCCAAGGAAGTTTGTAATCACGGCACGTTATAGAACAAATTTTATTCTATCATATCTTTTAAACCATATGCGCAAACTTTATAATTTTTTTTTTAAATACGCAGAAAAGCATATATTTGAAAAAATCACTATTTGAATCAGAGCAATAAAATTATCTTACGTACAAACACTACAGAAGTGCGAAACAGTTTTCAATATTTTGGACCAAAATATACATGTGACTTTACTTCGTTGTTTCAAAGACAACTGAACGTTTTTTGGCATACAATTTATGGATTCTTCATACTGAATCAATTTTCTACAAAACTGCATCATTACATTTTTAAATTTTATGTGTCGAAAAAATTATTTATTGCACAAAAAATCCCTCTGTGCGTCGTAGGCGTCAATAAAATATGATTTACTATAACCTATATACGAGTATGAAACAAGTAAGTATAGTTTATATAGTGGAAGAAAAGCAAAACAAATTTACAAAAATTATTTTGAATAAATTTATCAATTAATTTACAAAAAATAAAATTTTACAAAACCTGTCGGTATTACAAACTAATACCTACTTGACACCAGAGGCGATACAACACTGTTCTAAAAATATTTATAACATTTCAGGGTTGGCAAAAGTGAAGCATTTCGCTATTCCCTTATTTCACCACCCCTCTTATCTTACCCTATTCCTTTCACAAGGAAAGTAACTCAATTAATTTTTGGGCATAATTGAGTGTTAAAAAGCGTTAATATTTGATAAATAAACTAGGACATTTGTGAACCTAGCCTTGCACTGGATGCCTTGTGTTATTGCTCTGTGTCCAGTGAGATAAAACAATACAAAACTTGTCGGTTGCCGTTTGTCGATAACCGAAAATATAGTTTAATAGTAATACATATGTACATGTATGTGACTTTATTATTGTGTGATCTTTTAAGCAAAAAGTTACAATCCAAAAAATTTCGGTCGATAAAAGTACTAAAATCAAAATGAGAAGCTAGTTATTGCTTGGGATAATACAAGTATAGTGATTGGTATTGGAACAAGCAAGAACTTGGTTCTAATATTGATTTTAGTACTTTCAACGGCCGAAATATATGGCTAGGAACTTGACCTTATTTTCACATTTGCGTTTGCGTGTGGATCTGACACTTTTTTTCGAAGCTTTTTATTCAAATCTCTTCAGTTAAGTTTACGGTCGGAAGTGACAGCGCTAAAGATTTTACTAGTTAAATTCTAACGAGATCTGTACACCTACAATATGCACACGACTCTAGCTTGGTTTGACACCTTTTTTCCGTTTTTACAATTCAATTGGCTATGCTAGCTTTAAACTAATTCGCCTAAATATCACCAGAGGCGCTGCAATACTGTTCTAAAAATAATCATAACGTGCAATTGCAGTGTTGCCAGAATCGAAGCTTTACTACCACACTAACCATATGTCTTATCTACTACTATCCTTTTCCAAAGGAAGTAACACAGTTAATATAGGCATTAACTGCCTGAGTGGTACTTCTCTTAAAAAAAAAATTATGTCGTAAGCGACAAAAGGCAAATTTTACAGGATGGGGTTTTTATTATTTTTTTCTTAAGCAATACTTTATTTGGATTTAAATAGGTAACAATACTATCAAATGCTAGCTTTTTGAGAAAACAAATCCTTTTTTGCATTATTTTTGAAAGTTGTTATGGCGCTAACGATACTTTTCGCGAGCATCATAAGCGTCAATTTATCATAGTACAACCAGTACGATATTTTTTATAAAGTGAAATATACTATTTAGATATTTTAAAATTGTTTAAATAAAAAATAATATAAGAAAGAAAGAAAACTTTCTTTCATTTTAATAAATAAACTCTTACTAGTAACAATTAAAAAAAAAAAAAGTTACTCAAAATGTTTTCATCTTCATCGTCAACTTCTGCCAATGTATCTTGAACATTTTTGCTGCAGTTCATTTGCATGTATTACTTGTGCTTTCGCTCAGGAATTATACCGTTGTCACATAATTTTCACAGGTCCCTATGGTTTTTTTTTCTGAAATGTTTAGTTTGTCTTTTTAGGCTGTTTAGACCCAGTTTTCTGTAATATTAGAATGCCGCTTTTTTTTTCAACGATAAAGTACTCGTAATAATTATCAGTATTTCACTATTTTTAAAGTAGCCATAATTTGATTTTATTGTAGAGTCAGCCTGCACAGTAGGGTGGAACGAAAAAATATTTTTTCTAATTTCAATATATCTATAATAATGCTAAAAAGTTACCATTTGATATTGTTAAGTCAATTGTAAAGTTTGAATACGATTGGAGTAGGGTAAGAGGTGCCGCAAATCCAATTGCCGCAGATCGAAATATATTGAAATTTAGTAAATTTAGTTAGTAAATTTAGTAAATTTCAATACATTTGGATCTGCAAAAACTGTATTATAGCAATAATAGGACCATTCTAAGTACATAAAATATATCTTTTAGCCAAAGAAAAATCATTACAATATCTACCCCTATCTTACTAAAACAAAGCAAAGGGTAAGTTAAAAAAAATATTTTTCAAGTTTTAGTCCCCACTTAGGTATTTAAAAATGAAAAATAAAGGTTATCAAATGACGATGGACAACAAATGTTTGTGTTCTGCATATTATAACAGAAGTTTTAATGAAATTGAAATAATAAACATAAAAAATCAGTCAAGTGCGAGTCGGACTCACGCACGTACGTTCCGTACTATCTTCAGTACAACTTTAAAAATGCAAGTTATTAATTGTTTCAAGCCTTATCGGGCACCCTTTAATTTTTAAATATTTTTTGTACTACAACATAGTGCTAAATACCCTGTGTAAATATCAAGTGTCTGCCTCTAACGTTTAGAAGTGAAGGTCAAATTCTTAAAATTCGCGACATCTAGGGAATACCCTTTTATTTTTATTAAATTTATTGTCGTTACTTGTTGTTACAGTAGATATTGTAAAATATAGGGCATGTTCGGAAATGCATCACTGCGCTTCATCTGATGCGCATGTGTGATTAGTTTGCGATGCCGATGCAAAAGAGCTGATGCTGATACTTACTTGATGTGCAAACAAAATTAATTAACATTTGTTTAAATTTTGGAATGCTTAAACAATACAAATTGAAAAGTTAATAATAATTTTATTTCTTGATTTAGATGAAAGCAAAAATAGAATAAAATTTTTCCATATCTAATCGAACTCTTATTTATGTATAAACAAATGTAAAAAAATAAAATTAATAAAGAACCAATAAAAAACTCACTCATCCATTGCATCAGCAATTTTTATGATGCGTTTTTGACGTTTGTTTGCGCATCATCTATTTCAGTGATGCATTTTAGAACACACGACATTTGCAGTGATGCGAACTGATGCATTTCCGAACGTACTGAGCATCAGATGCATCGCAGTGATGCATTTGCGAACAAGCCCATAATCTGTTGTAAATTTTAATTATCAGCCTATTACTGTTTAAATACATATAAGGAATTTGTTTGAAAATATTAAAAGCCTTCCTACTGCGGGTCAAAAAATAAGGCAATATAAGTAAAAAACACGTTCTTGCGATGGCAACACATCTTCTGCATAAATTCAAAGAGTCTACCTATTACGGTTAAAAAATAAGGCCATATACGCCCAAATCATGTCACTGTCAGTACACCCTTTAATTTCATTATTTGCTATAGCGGCGATGACAATACCCTTTCTATGAATATATCAAGAGTCTACCTATTACTATTCAAAATCTACGTGAAAAACATGTCACTGTGGGAACATCTGTGCTATTATAGTAAAAAAATTCGCCCATATAAATGCAAATCACATCACAGTCGGAAAACCCTTAAATATTTGTCATAGAGGCCGTAATATACCATCTGTAAAAATTTACATGGTTCAGAAATTAGGTCATATCATGGAAATCACGTCACTGTCGGTACGCCCTTTAATTTTTGCTATTTAATATAGTGGCTAAGAAATAAAACATCTCTATCGGAACACCCTAAGGGTTTTATTATTTGTTGCTATAGTGGCGACAGTTATACATCTTCTTTCTGCGAGTCTAGCTATTACGGTTCCAGAGATAAATGGCGGTGACAAACGGACGGACAGACATTGTAGCGAAAACCATTGGGTTATGTTTTTAGCCTTTGGGTACCGAAGCCTAAAAACCATCAATAAAATAAAAAACGTAACTCTATAAGATTTAAAGACAAAAAATTATGTTCAAGGTTTCTGCACCTCACAATAAAACTTTGTAGAATAACTTCTTACATAAAAAGACCAATTTTGATCACTATTAGAACTGATAATACAAAAAATTATTTTTTGGCCTATACCAACGTTCCAGCCTACTACACGGATCTAAAACCGTTCAACTTTATTTTATTTAAAGACGTGAATGATTTCCAATCCCGAAATTCGGAGAACTCTATACAGGGGACAAATAAAAAATTATTTGATTTTAAAAAGGAACCAAATTTTATAAAAATGATTTAAGGAATTGTGGAGGTCATTTAACGTTAAGTGGTCATGGATCCTTATTATTTAATAGATTATTAGTCCAACTAATAATAGTCCCTATTATAAATAAGGATTAAGTCTTCTTTCGATGTTATGTTCAATTGCAACTCAGAATATAGGGAAGTTCTAAATATAAATAACGGACGTTCTTATAAAGTAACGGTTTCTGATTGTAGTTAATAAAGTTTTGATTTTTTATTAATAATATCTTCATTAATTTATTTCCATTTATTTAAAGAATACAAACTTAATTATATTTACAAAGAATTTGGCAAATGCTGTTTAAATTTCAATACAGATTTCAAATTTCTTAACACTTTTGTTGGTCACTAGCCATATTCAAATAGACGTCTTTAATTACGAGTTAATAAAAATTAATAAAGAAACGTTAAATAACAATCACTTATTGTACTAAGATTTATTCCGTTTACAAAGATAGAAAGAAATAAAGAGGGAAAGACATAACCTAAACTGACCAAGCGTAGGTAGCTTTAAAATAGATTCTCTTATATGCTGATTCAAGGAAAAGTGAGAAGGTTTCGTTGAAATTTGTTGCATGTTAAGGTAGAAGAGATAATACTTAAACGCTACGAGTATTTGTGGCAGATGTCGTTGCATAAAATTGTTTCTTATTGAAAAAGGGTTAATAATTGTAGCCAGTTTGAGGATTGAAGTCGCCACTTGCATGTCCTCGATCAGGTTGTCCAGGTGGAGGTGGAACGTACGACGTACCTGGACCACCAGCTCCACCACTTCCGCCAAAGCCTCCGGAAGCTCCTCGACCAGCAGAACCACCTGTTCCACTACCAAGTACACCAGTACCTCCTCTACCAGTACCAGAACCACCACCGAAACCACCGCCTCCTCCTTGACCACCACCACTTCCAGGTCCACCTCCTGCTCCATAACCACCAGCCCCACCTCTTCCTCCAGGGCCTCCAGGGCCTCCAGGGCCTCCGGCACCACCACCTCCACCGAATCCTCCAGCTCCACCACCTGCGCCAAATCCACCACCTCCCCCTGATCCTGCACCGCCTCCTCTTCCACCAGCACCACCACCTGCGCCAAATCCACCACCCCCTCCTGATCCTGCACCACCACCTCTTCCACCAGCACCACCACCTGTTCCAGTTCCGCCACCCAATCCTCCACCACTAGCACTGCCTGCACCGAATCCACCACTTCCTCCAGCTCCTGCACCGCCTCCTCTACCAGCAGCACCACCGGCATTTCCTCCAAAACCACCACCTACTCCACCTCCTCTACCTCCAGCACTGCCGGATCCTGCTCCACCTCCGAAACCGCCAGATCCTCCTGCACCAGAACTACCAGTAATTCCTTTTCCGACACCACCACCACCGCCATATCCACCTGCACCACCAACTCCAGCTCCACCACCATATCCACCAGTACCAGCTTTACCTCCACTACCTCCAGAACCGATACCTCCACTTCCGCCAACTCTACCGCCAGAACTACCAGCTCCTGCCCCACCACCACCACCAAAGCCACCAGCACCTCCCGTACCAGATCCACCTCCTCCAGTTCTACCACCAGCTCCACCGAATCCTCCAGAACCACCAGTGCCAGCTCCTCCACCATATCCACCAGCACCACCTCCACTACCGGCAGCACCTCCTCTAGCACCACCTCCACCGCCTCCTGCACCACCACCAAATCCACCGGCGCCGCCTGTACCAGAACCGCCACCTAATCCACCAAAACCTCCTTTTCCAGCACTTCCTCCACCACCACCGACGCCGCTACCAAAGCCACCTGAACCACCGGCGCCATTTCCACCACCAAAACCACCACCAGCTCCACCACCTCCTCCTCTACTACCACTAGCGCCAGCTCCAACACCATAACCACCAGCACCTGCTGCTCCTCCTTTGCCTGCACTACCAGCACCACCGCCAAAACCACCTGCGCCACCAGCTCCACCTCCAGCTCCCCCTCCAGCACCAAATCCGCCTCCTCTACCACCGCCAGTGCCTGCCGTACCACCATAACCTCCAGCGCCGCTTCCTGCAGCTGAACCTCCACCTGATCCAGAACCGCCACCTCTTCCCCCACCACCTCCGGCTCCACCTCCTTTTCCGGCACCTCCACCAAAACCACTTCCGCCACCTATTCCCGCTCCACCACCGAAACCACCCGCACCAGCCCTGCCCCCTGCACCAGTACCACCACCGCCACCAAAACCACCAGCTCCGCCAGTGCCACCACCAGTACCAAAACCACCAGCTCCACCAGTGCCACCTCCGCCGCCAACTCCTTTGCCGCCAGCTGCACCACTTCCAGTACCACCGCTAACACCGAACCCACCTGCTCCTCCTCTGCTGCCTCCCGCACCACCACCACCACCTCCTCCTGCGCCAGTACCACCACCATAACCTCCGCCGCCAACTCCTTTGCCGCCAGCTGCACCACTTCCAGTACCACCGCTAACACCGAATCCACCTGCTCCTCCTCTGCTGCCTCCCGCACCACCACCCCCACCTCCTCCTGCGCCAGTACCACCACCATAACCTGCACCTGTTCCGCCTCCGGCTCCTCCGAAACCTTAAAAATTTAAAAATCATGAAAATTTGTAAGACGATTCTATGTTTATTAAAACTTACTACCCGGACCACTTGCTCGTCCACCAGCCGTTCCACCACCGTAGCCACCTCCAGCACCGCCCCCTCCACCACCACCAGCACCAGTAGCTGGCCCGCCTATGAAACCACCGCCCGGTGCAGGTTGTATACCTTGTGCGGCTAATGCTTTTGCTATGGCTTCAGGAATAGGAGGTGGTGTAGGCAATAGATCGCCAGAAGGTTGAAAACCATTCTCATCGGCCGTATAAGCAACCTCAATTACTTGGCCATCAGGTGCAGTGTATGCATATGTACCCATAACAGAAGGAATTTCATTTTCCGAACCTTTATTTTTAATTGTTCCCTCCTCCTGGGCCTTTATTCCATTGCCAGTTTCGTAGCTAAATCTGTAATTGCCATCACCATCATTTTCATTTACAAAAGAAAGTATGGGTATAACTGGTCCAGCAGGTGCAGAAGGTCCTGAAGGAGCGCCAGGTCTAGGGCCAGCGCCTCCGCCTTGAGGACCGAAAGGTCTTCCTTGACCACCGGCTCCACTAAAACCACCTAAACCATTATTACCGCTACCACCTGCACCGCCACCACCACCAAAGCCTCCTCCTGCACCGCCTCCTCCACCACCACCATAACCACCAGGTCCTCCTGGACTACCCGGTCTACCACCGCTGCCACCAAAACCTCCTCCTCCACCGGCTCCTCCACCACCGCCAAAACCACCGGGCCCTCCTGGTCCGCCCGGTCTACCGCCACCACCTCCTGGACCCTGTAAGCCGGGACCACCACCAGCTGTTGCAGCATTCGGTGGTGGCGGTAAATATTTGTTATCTAGACGGGCGCCATGTGTTAAAGTCAGCAAAGTCACCAATAATGGCTGAAAAAAATCAACAAAATAACAAAGATGAATTAAAATGTTGATGGTATTTGGAACATAAAAAAATCTGGAAAAAAACAAGACATTTTTTGATTTAATTGCAACTCAATACACGTTTTTTATGCCACCGGCAGCTTTTCGTCAACACATTGCATATTTTATTGTGACATACACGAGTTTAATTTTAAAATTTTTGTTAAATTTTGTACAAGACATTCAAATAAATTCAAAGAAAGATAAAAATCTTTCAAGAAAACAATGTAATAGTCATACCTATGTACGACTTAATCATAAATGTTTTAAATGGCAATCATTGTAGACTTTATGGCTGACAAAATTGTAGAATCTAAATGCATATTTCCATGAAAAAATCTAAATATAAATTACAAATTTACAAAAGTAATGGAAATATATTTTTGAATATATTTTTTTAAAACTTTACTTTTATATTAAATAGAGAGAAAATATATTTGTACTGCTTTTCATAACCTCCTGCACAGCTACACACGGAGGTTTAAAATCTTTTTATTTTGAAAATATTTTTTAGTTAAAAATTTATATAATTTAACTATAACTAAACAATAGTATGCATAAATGCAATAATATTAAACACTATCCCTTAAAAAGGACACTCAACTACACCTAGCATAAGTGTAAAATTATATTTTCGAAAATATTACTTATTAGTGATATAATTTATGTATCAAATAATTAAGCAGTGTAAGTACACTGCTAGAAAACATTAAAAAAACATCTCACTAACTTATTTAAGAAAATAAAAGGAATGGTCCAGAATTAAAAAAAAAAGAAATTATTCGGGGAGCCACCAATATTTTTATTAAATAGATTAGTTTTGATATTCTTATCCGATAGGTTTACACTAGTATCAAATCTACTATTTTCAGTTGTTAATTGTTTGCTAAACTGGCTTATCGACAGAAATTCTACTCTCGCTTTAGATTGCAAACTTTTATTGTACAAGTCAATTTTAAAACCAATTTGCTAGCAATGTAGACAAAATCCAAAGGCGCCAAAATAAGATTCTGCGGATGATCACAGTTGCTTCCTGGTACATAAGAAACTCGAACATCCACAAAGATCTAAACGTGCCATCAGTTAAAGCAGAAATAGCGAAATATGCAGTAACATATGTGAAGAAGCTTGAAACACATCCAAATCCGCTGGCTCACAACATGCTAAATGAACGTGGTTACATTCGTCTAAGAAGGAGGGACATTTCTTCTCTCACCCGAACATCAGAGGCATGACACGCAAATGATAGAAGCAACCGTGAAACATACATCTTTTTTAACTGACTTCAAAAAAAGAAGGAGGTTATCAATTCGTCTGAATGTTGCTTTTTTTATGTTTGTGCCCGCAGAACTCAGTCATTTCTGAACCGATTTTAAAAATTTTTTCTTTATTCAAAAGGAAATGCTTACAGATTGGTCCCATTTTAAAAGAAGTTCAGAATTTTGAAAATTAAAGGGTGTCCCCATACAACATACGTGTTTTTTACGTGTATTATGAACCGTAAAGGGCACCCATTTAAAATTTAAAAAAACTTCATATCACTATAGGTGCCAATAACAGAAATTAATAAAAAAATAAACTTAAAAATTAAAGGGTGTCCCCATATGTGACGTCAATTTAAATATATGAACCATTGTAGACAATCACTTGAAAATTGAACAGAATGTCCAATATTTATAATCAGAAATTAAATATTTATAATTACAAGTTAAAGGGTGTCCCAATAGTTGATGTAATTTGATGTATATTGCCAAACTTTTGAACCGTAACAGAGAGACGGTTGAAATTTACAAAGAACCTGTATATCTAAGTCCTTTATAACATCAAGTATATAATTTAAATTTGGAAACTAAAGGGTGTCTCAATAATTGATATAATTTAACCTATCTAGCCCTATCTTTTGAACCGTTATAGACAAACTCTTGAAAATTAGACACAATCTCCACTTCTATGTCCCGTATAATAACATTTATAAATATTTAAAAATTTAAAGGGTGTCTCAATAGTTGATCTAAATTGATGCATATGGCCAAACTTTTGAACCGTTTTAGACAGACATTTGAAATTAACAAAGAATCTGTCCTTTAAAATAAGTGTTTAATTTAAAATTGTACATTAAAGGGTGTCTCCTAGGTGATATTGTTTAAGCTATATGGTCATATCTTTGGAACCGTTACTTTTTATTACTGTGCCAGTAATAATAACTGCACTGGCTGCACATAACAAGTATATTTATTTTTTTAGGCTTTAGATATGAGTAATTATTGTTAGCTCAAAAATATATTTGAAGATTTAATAAATAAAATATGAAAAAAAAAAAAAAATAAAAAAAAATTGTTTACTTGTAATTGTTTTTATGTATAGATGTGATAAACTATAGGTTTTGAATGTATCTATAGATTTTTAATGTATCTAGTTAGCAAAATGAAGGAATCTGATGGCACGTATCCTTCTTGAAGTGTTTTTGATATGTAATTATCACCAGCGTAATAGGGGCCCAAAATTAAATTGTTTTTGTAACATTCAGTAGCTTTTAAAATGTGATTTCTTTTTAAGTGGATAATAAAATGTCAATTCTACTAACTTTTTCTTCGTTGTACAATCTTTGGTTAGATATGTATTTTTATAGTTGGTATTTGCAGATCTGCAAAATAAGTTACATCTTCTAAGACATTTTCTCATTTTTCCATATAAGATAAGGATATAATGTACCAAACTTGGCAACTGTAATTTAGTATGGGCCTAATTAATGATTGATATATAATTATATTAAACCTTTGAATTCAGAAGTTTTGAGAAGAAAAAATTTTTATATTTAAAAAAGGCTTTTTAAGTTGAAGATCCAAATATTATCCAAATTATTATAGTATTAGTACAATGTTTAATGTGAAAACTGCCTGACGTCCTTTTTTCATGTACGATTGTTACTCGTTGTAAGTATGTTTTATTTCGTTATTTGTATTGTTTTGTTACACAGTGGTTATAACTATGTATTATTGTATGAAATATTTTTTCTTCTATTTTATTTTAGTCTTTGATAATGATATCCAATGGATATCTAAATATCGGAATAAAATAATAATAATAACAATTATATGATAAAATAAACTGGCCTCAAGCTTGACTATTTCTTCCTTTAAATTGATTAAGATTTAAAAAAGGCAGTAAAAAAACTCCTTATTGTTATCCAAAATATCTAATTATTGCTAAAACTTCTCAAACTAATGAAATTATAATAACAATTCGCAACCAACAAAATCAGATAACTTCCCAAAAAATACTTAAAATGTCAATATAATCAGTGAAGTAATTTTTTATTTACAAATAAAAACTCGCGAAAGCAATCCCTGAATAACGACACTATTTGCAAATAATGCGTATGACGTTGCCACTTCTTTTAAATATAAAATATATTGTGTGAATTAATTTGTAAAATTGCTACCTCATTGCATTAATTTAATTTTAAAAACATTTATTATGTTCGATCACAACATTACACATTTAGGAAAACAGCGCTAAGCAACACAAACATTAAAAAATTAGATTATTTAATTATTTGCGAATAGGCTACGTATAAACGTGGTATATGACACTAATTCTTCCGGTGTATGTGGGGATATCAGTACTCGAGAATGTACGGGGCCTGAAATAGGAAGATCTCACCAGTTTGCAAACGACTAATACCACGGTAAATGGTTTCCCCACAGGAACTACTCCTCGACTCTCTAAACAGATATTGGTGAGAACCTTCGAGGACTAACTTGGTGACTGTGGCTTGGCCCTAAATCGCAGACAGGGCTTTTTCACAATTGCAATTTCTACAAGTGCAACTTGCTGTGCTGCTATACGCAACAAGGGCATTAGTAGACGTATTATATTCACTGATTGGTAAGACTACCATCAGGTTAAGGCGACAAACTAGGCACGTAAACCTACAGTGGGGAAGAAGAGGTGAGTACATGATTGTATTTTTTCTACTGCTAGGTGCATAATAGTAGTAATAATGCAGCGACTTTAAAATTTCCTTTGTTAACATACACATTATTTTTAAATTGTAGTTGAATAATTTCATACAGCAAAGAGTCTTTTTTTGTAATTTAAAAAAAATAGTTTCTATTTTTTAAAATGATGAAGAAAATAGGGCTAACGGTGAAAAAGATCCATTATTAATATGACAATGGAAAGCTCTACCTCATGTATAATAACTAATTTAAGCCAATTAGTGGTTATTACAATGCTAAAACGACGAAATGTAGCTCCGTACGGGAAGGCTAAAGGCCGAAAACCATTAACTTATGGGGCCGCCCACCTTATAAAGAGAAAGATGAGAGTTGACAAGTCTTTAACGCCAAAGGAAGGTTCCCGAGCAATAAATACAAATATTAGACGATGAAAAGCAAGAAGAGCACTACACAACATTGGATACCTCTCAGCTTAGAAGAAAACTAAACCTCCAGTGACACCTAAAAATGTTTCAGTACGTTTACTAGTGGTGTTGTTTTACATGGTGGCATGTTAATCCATTGCAAAAAATTTATAAATAAATATTGAGGAAAGTCTGACATGCAAAATTTTCAATTGATATGTTGTGACCTCCAATCCAGTTGAGAATTTGTGGTCAATTGCAAAAAGAAGATCGGGAAGATATCAGAGAGCTCCACCTAACTTAATGGAGTTCTGGCAACGTGTGTAGCTGGAGTGGCAGAAAAATCCAGATAAAATTACAGAAAAATTGATTGAAAGTATTTCCAAACGCATAAATACTGTATTACAAAATAAATGGCTGTGGATCAAGTACTACAAATGCAAAATATTTTCAATATTATCAAAAAGTGCAAAATTGAGTACATAAGATCTATCTTTATTTTATTCTGATTTTTCTCTGAATAAGTAGTTTTTTAATTTGATTTAAAAACATTATTGTTAACAACTGAATAATAAAAAAGAAAAAATTTATTCGCTTCATTATTAATATTTTATGCGCCTACAAATGCAGAATATACAAATATATACTCTCCACTGTATGTCACGTTTCCTCCCTACATCACCAAAAAAATTAAAATGTTATCAAAAAATAGCAATAACAACTAAAAATAATTTTCAAAAATGTAATATCAAGGAATTTAAATTTTTAATAATAATTTAAATAAACTAGGGAAATTTACAATTTTTAATTAATAGCGTGCTATAAACCCAAATTATAAATTCACAAAAATTGATTACTACGGGTAAAAGCTAGTCACTTAAACCAAAATATTGCAATTTCAAGGAAAAAAATTAAAACCAAAACAGTTAAAATTCACAAAAATTTACAATTTCGCCAAAAAATTAAAAACTAAAATTATTTTTCTAATAATATATTAATGACCATACGAATTAAATACGAAAATAAAAATAAATCGATATTTTACTACTATATCCTGATTGTACCATAAAATGTAGATTTTGCCAAAATCTCGAAATCTTACCAAGAACTGAAAATTTCCTAAAACCGATTTGCATCAGGTTTCTTGTCTTTAAAAATCATACAAAAAAGATTTTTTACGTGCGAGGTACCCAACTTGGAGACCATATAGCACCATCTCTGGCAAGTGGATGGTGCCCATCGTGAAGGATTATGCTCTGCTATGCTCATGTCAAATTTTCTATCAATTGGCATAGCTCTTTAGAAACGGCCGAGTTATTTCTAAAATTCTGGAATGTTGCAGGATGTTCTGAAATATTGTTAACCGATGTCGAATGGTTGAAACTATTGCATTAAAGCACCCATTACTAAATTCAACTAAAATCATTATTGCTTTTATTTGCGATTCATCGGTCAAAAAAATAATCCTTCTTTCGAAGTTGAATCTACCCATGTTCGAGTCTAATGGTATAGTGAATAATCAGGTAACACTTGTTCGCCAACGAAACCCATCAGTGTGTTTTTAAAATTATAAGTTTTTCTATTTTAATCCCTTTATGTCTGCCTAAAATTTCATAGCAATAGGAACAGCCGTTTGTAAATGACCGATTTATATTCAAAATATTTTTTTCTGACCAAAGGTGCGCTGAGCACAAGAAGAAGGCTTTTTACAGATTTCGAAATTGAATAATATGAATTTGAAAAACATTTGGTCATAGTGGCTTCATACTGCTGACGCCGTATGATACCCGCCGCTAATGCGAAACCCTTTATAGTGTAAAAAATATTCAAAATTAAGTCATCATTATTTTCATTTCATTAGTGTAATTTTTTTTTTCTTCATTTTTTAAGTTCATGCCCAAAACATCAAACAAACGAAACAATAAAAAATCATTCTACTAATACTAACGAGTAGAAACAAAAAGCTGGACAAAAAAAGTGAAGGGAATTTCCGACACATCAAACACAAGTTAATGAAATGCAAGCTTGAACACTGGCTTATAGATTCATAGAAATAACAAAACAACAAGAGAGAACGATTACTACTGCATTTGCTGCTTGTTGTACTTAGATTCTTCATTTGGCTCTGTTCAATAGTATTAAAGTGGTGATACTATTGTAGAAAAGAAATCTTTACAAGGTACGAGTACCATGTACATGAAAAGTCTTCTTTATGAAACCAAACAGAATATTTGTAAATTGAAATGCAGCTTAATAAGGTGAGGCATCCAATTGATGAAACAACAGACAATGTGTTAATACAAATACAAATTCAAACTAAATCTTAAAAAAGTTGCCCAATACACCTGCAATTTTATAAATATGCTATTAATGTATATCCCAGCAAAAAATACTGAATCGTCGTATGCAGTTTTGTAAGTTAATGTCGAATTGTTATTGGTTACAATCCTGCTTATGATATAATATTTGTTGGCGATGTCCCGAAATAAGGCCTTATTTCGTTCGTGACTCGTTATTAATTTAAAATTTTTCTATCTCTGCCTTATAGTTGGGCTTTTTTAAAATGCACTACTGTAAGGTGAAATGTAATTTGTTTTTGGAAACAACAAAATTTCATTTGTTAAGGCATCTCTATTGTTTTTGTATCTAGACAACCCCTTAGGATTTTTCTAGACCCCAAATTTTCGGAATTTTTTTCCTCCGATGATTGACAAGGTCCATATGCAACTTTCGAGTTTTCGAAGCCACAGTTTTTCAAGATGGCTTGGTACAAATCTATAAAATTTAATGACATCTATATTAGTAATGTTTTTAAGGTTTTAAAATAGATTTTAGACTATAAATTTTAATATTGAAATATTTATGGAGTAATAAAGAAGTTTACTACGCACATAACCAACAAGGTCCAAAGGGACCTGTAATGTAATGTGTACAATTTTTTTACAACTTTAAACTTAGCTTTAATATTAGTAGCCAAGAGCTTAGCTTTTGTTGAGACTGTTGGTAGTAATAAAGCATTTGTTCCTTTTAAAATTTTGATAAGTCACGTAAAGAATTAACGACTTGAATTTTATCTAGAAGATGTATCGTTATATTCGTATCTTCCTACACAAACGGAGTAGACGTAAATAATATGAAAAAGAAACCTTTAGCTATGCATGATTATAATTTGAACACATATGATGTTGATACCATGGACCAAATGTTGGGTACTTACACCTCCAAACGTGCAACTAAACGATGGCCATTGACACTGTTCTACAATATGATGGATTCGCTGCTCTATCATCATTTGTAATTTACGATGAACTGAATCCTAACACTGCATCAGATAAACGATGTTCAATTTTAAAACACTTAACAAAACAGCTAGTCATGTGCAATATACAGGATCGGGAGACTAATAAACGCATTTCTAGCCATCCAAAGATACGTATGGCTATGGAGTCATTCGGAATTGTGGTAAGTTGTTATGGGAAAAATATAAATAAAATTAACGTTATATTTTTTGTCTGTTATTTTGAAGACTAAACAACCTACAACTGCCGTGCCACCAATATCACCGCGCAGCAATCAATACTCTTGTCGATTCTTATCTCCAACAGAAGACTTTATTTGTAAAAATAATTTAAATAAACTATTTATGTTTGAGTTCAAATACCCAGTTTTCCACAGAATAAAATAAAGAAAAACATCAAACTAGACTTCGTACTGACTCGAGCCTAGAAATAATTTACTTGAATGTAATAAAAATGGTTTGGTTAGCCAACATGAAGAAAAATTTCAATATAAAAAATTAAATATTAATATGTGCCTTCTCATTCATCTAATATTAATTTAATTTTTCTTAAATTATTTTTTAAAAAGTTTGAGAAGCCTTGACATCGGGTAAAATTTCTTAAGAATAAATTTTTAATATGAAATTTTTAAACAATTCAATACAAACAGTAATCAGAAACCAAATATTTCTTAAAGGGAAACCAAGAGACTTTCCTAAATTTCATTAAAAAATTAGAAAGAAAAATTATTCAAAGGTTTGGTTTGCTTCTCTGTAAACTTAAGCCAAGAAATTCTAAATTAAAATAAAAAAAAGAATACATACATTTAGTAGCGGCACGAAAATAAAAATGAAATATTTCAGAGGTCATTACAAAACAAACAAAAAAACAAAAAAAAAACATAAACATGAAACTTTAAATGTTACATGTTACATGATTGAATGCTTCATTCACTCTTTGCTGTAGAAATCGGAGATTTAAAAAAAACACACACTTTGATTTTCTCGATGAAGATCATAATAATCAACATCGTTATAAACTAATGATAATAATGATGACGAAGATTATGTTCACATGTATTATAAACATTTTATATTTCTTTTATTTTGTTTTTATTTTTGCAATAATTTTATGATTTCTTGACAGCTAAAGTGCATGATTTTTTTTACAATAAACTTCATAAATAATGACTGAGACAGGAAAATGGAATTGAATTTGAATTAACTGCGAATAACGAATAAAAAAGAAGACCCAAGAAGTCGATAAAAAATACTAAATAAAAACTAAAAATAAATACTTAAAGTGCAAACAATCAAAAGCAATAGATATTAAAAAATCAAAAATAAAAAAACCTTAAACATCTGTGATTAGTAAACGTACATATGTGTTCTGGTATGTTTTTTGAACTCTGGCATTAATTTTTTGTCGTTTATGTTGTTAACAGATTTTTGCTTATTTTGGATGCCGTTTATTTTTTGATAGCCGATTTCATAGTTATTGTTTTATGCCATTGCCTTATGAACATTCAACACTTTTAAAATTAAATATTTCGGTGTAGAATGTTTTAAATACTACCTGCCACATTACTGCCATTAGTTGTTTTTTAAATTAGTCGGTATTAGCGAAAAGAGTAAAGAAAAACATTTGAATTATTTACGCATTTCAAAGTCCTCTTTAAACTTTCGACAAAAGTTTCATTTTCGATGCCCTACACTCCGGCCTAAATCGCATCATTTCTTTAATCTCTTCAGTACTACAACTTACCAATTGCTTCTTTTTTTTCAAAATTGCTTCAAAATTATTATCAAACATTAGAAAAAATTTGGAATTGAAACTTGTTTTCAATCTTAAGATAAACCTACTAAATTTAATGGTTAGATTATTGCGGAATTCTTAAAGAATACATAAATTATTTGTAGAATCAAGTTCCAGGATTTATTTTGATCAAAATGCGAAAATGTCTTACTCGAGAAAAACAATACTTCAGGAACTATTCATAGGTCGGAAGAAGGAACTTCTAAAATGTATGTGCTGTTTCTGTATTAAAAAAATCAGCTTGTTTTTCATAAAACCCAAACAGGCAGTGAATGAAATTTCATTATAATTTATCTAAATTTTTTAGTGTCTAACAAGACACAATGCTGATCATTGCTCTTCACGTGAAACAAACCCATATAAAGTAAGACACCTTTTAATTGCAGGGCAAATGCATCTGGAACTTAGCTAATGGATCTGGATCTAGTCGGGTTGGGAAAAGTAGATCTATGACAAAGAAAACATTTTTTTTATTTTATATATCGCATAACCAATCATATAAATTCACAACTAACAATTGATCAAAATCGTTTTATTATTGATGGTTTTTCTTATCATTTGTGGGTCATCTCTCTGACATTCAACCAAGAGAATCAATTCCCACCTTCTAATCCTAGAGCAACCACTATCACATAAGATTTTACTGGCCAGCGGCTTTGGTTACGTTCGAACCTTCTTTAAATAGGCATGTTTCGTTATTTTTACTTTAACTGATGGCACGTTCGGATCTTTGTAAACGTTCGCGTTTTCAATATATCAGGGTGGAACTGTAATTATTCGTAAATCCTATTTTTAAGACTTTAAATGTTTTCTAAAATCGAAACTGAGGCAGACCACAAGACTCCTCATCATTTTGGTTAAAAGCTGGAATTATAAAGTGAGATTGTACAATCTAAGCTTAGGGCTGAGTTTCTGCCAATAAGTCAATTTATTTGTACTGCTTTTAACTTTATTTGTGTCTATTTTGCTTCTGTATGACTTCTGAGCATTGAGGTATAATTTGGTTTTTTATTCGAATAGAGTGTACTCTTATGTAAATGTACTCTTATGAGTACATTTTTGTTCATTAATGTTTTTCTCCAGCTTTTTAACTATAATTCCATATATTGTGATGCTACTTGGGAGCTTTTATGAATGCTTAGAAAATTTTTTAAAGTAATTTATAAAACGATTTTTCCTAAAATTGTAACTTGCGAAAGTGATTGTACTCGTAAAGGCGTGTGAAGTTGAGGAGTCTTGAGGCAGCAATGAAATCGAAGTGGCCTCGGGTTCATCGAAAAAAATTAAGCTCAAATCATTACAACATTATACTACGAGGAGTTTATCGTCTCCAAACGTTAATTGTTAGCAATTATAAAAGTAGCACAGATAAGTTTTCTTTATTCGAAAGAAGAGTATTTTTTATTTGCCCTTCTGGGTATACAGATGTCATCCATTGAATCATCAATGAATCAAAAGCTAGCAGCTAATATGTGACAAGTTTTATCATCATTTTATCTGATTAACATAAAGCTACAAAAAAAAAAAAATTAACTGGTTAAAAATGAAAATAGGAAATTAACAAAAATTAATTTAAGGGAAGCATTATTAATTATAAAATGTTTTCTTAAAATATTTTATAATTAATAATGCCTCTACTGCTTCTACTGCCAGTAGGGTAACAACTTGGCGTTTAAATACATATTTTCTTCATGTGCTTGCTTCTTTTATTTGCATTTATATTTTTAATTTACAAATTATACAAAAGCACTGCAGAAGTGTTAATGATGATGATGTTAAAAATTACTGTTATCTGTGTGTCAAGTTGAAGTTCATTTGCAAGCGATTTTATTTCGATATACAAATAAATAAATACTCAATTATACTCAAGCAAGCCTTAAATCACATTATGTTGCACAGTGCATTTAACCAACCGAATGTAAGTGCAAAAAGGTTAAAACGATTAAGATCAAAGCAAAGTATCACCTTTTAAAATGTTATTAATCTTTGAAGACACGTTTTAGGTCTACTTTATTGAAGAAGCAATTAGATGAAATTTTTTAAACGGTAAATAACGCGACTATAATTATTAACTAATTGTTATCTTCTACTTGTTTTTTATTGTGCATCTTTGATCTTTTGTTTAGTTAAAAAACAAAGTTTTAATCTTGATTTTTGTTAACAAAAATTGCTTTCGTATGTGCAAAAAATAGGTTTATAGTTTTTAATATTATATTGTATATTTGTTGCATATTTATTTGTTTTTTTTAAGTTCTAACATTAAAAACGAACAGCAAAACAAAAGACTTAAGAAGCGAACTTTTTTGTTTACATGATTTTTTTTTAATTTTTAAATTCAAAATGAGGTCTAATGATATTTGCTTCTTACGTTTTAGTTCTTATACACTTTAGCTTATGGTAACATGTAAAAACGTAATTTTTGGAAGTGATATTTACACGAATTTAAAGAATACAATGTTTTTAAGTGCTAAAAGTTGCAGCACTTATTTTCATTGTGAATTGCAGGTAAAAAAAATATTAAAAATTATGCATTATAGATGGGCTTTAAAGATAAAATTATCCTGCTGTTTTTAATATTTTAAAGAACAAAATGAGTTAATCTACTTAAAAATCTGCATTCGTGCAGCTTCTAAATGTTGTTTCAAATGTTGCTTCTAAATGTTGTCAAATTACATGCGAAAACTAAAACAAGGCAAATGAATGAAAAAATAATTATGGATAAGATCACTCAGAGAGAAAATGTATTTTAGAATTAAATTTATTAATAAAATTTCACATGCACATTTTAAAAACTATTTTAAAATGGGATAGACTGGTCCCATTTAAAAAAGTATATAATTTTAAAAATTAAAGGGTACCCCGATACAAAATATGTACATGATTTTTCATGTATTATGAACCGTAAAGGACACCAAATTAAAATTTAAAAAAGTGCGTATCACTATAGCTCCTAATAACAAAAATTATTACAAAACGACAAACACTTATAAATAGAACAGAATGTCCATTATTATGTCCGTTATAATAACAAGAAAAATATTTAAAATTATAAATTACCAATATTTCATAAGCAAAATTTTTCAACCGTTATAGACAAACGGTTGAAATTTATAAATAACCTGAATTGTTTAGTTCGCTATAACCAAGAAGTATAAAATTATAATTTGGAAAATAAAGGGTGTCCCAACAGTTAATGTATATGGCCAAAATTTTTAACAGTTATAGACAAACATATGAAATTTAGAAAGAACCTATATCGCTAAGTCAACTATAACAACAATTATAAAATTTGAACTTGAAAATTAAAAGGTGTCCCTATAATTAATGTTATTTGACCCATATGACAGTATCTTTGGAACCGTTATAGGCAACCACTTAAAAGTTAGATATAATGTCTACTACTATTTTCGGTATAACAACAATTATATATTTAAAATAAAGGGTATCCCAATAGTTGATGTAATTTTACCTATATGGCCCTATGATGCTTGAAATTTACACAGATCGTACATACATATATTACTATGTCCGCTATAGAATTAAGTATAAAGTTGGAAACTAGAGGGTGTCCTTATAGTTAATAATATTTAATTGATATGATCCTAACTTTTGAACCCTTTGATATGCTCAGTATCAGGTAAAAAATATACTAATACGAGTATTATACTGGCTACTGGCATCTATCATGTGCCTTCACAAAGAAGGCACATGTTTTTATAGAGACCGTTATATTCTTCTTTTAGCTAGAATATAAATTTTAGCCATGTTACAATATTTTTACCTGCTATAAGGCTTCATTTAATTTGGGTAGCTACAACTTTTGTGCCGATCATATAATACTGCGTACTTGTATAGGTGAGTGTACACTCCACAGGGATAGACAAGGTCAGGACAATATAACGCAATTTCTTTTAATTCTTTTAATTTGATTAGCTACAACTGTTAAGTTTCAACTATTACATTGTAGATTATTTGTATTAAAAGTGTTATTAGTTTTTTTTTAAGTAAAATTTCCCAGTTAAAATAGTCTGCAACATGAAACTGGGTAAATGTTTAAATTGTACTACATAAGTCATTGGTGTACCATTTTGCTTTTTAGGTATTCAAGTTCTACCAAAAATGGTGCAAATGTGACGTGAACTCCTCCCTCTTTTCCACAAAAATTAATACTTCCGCAATTTTTTAGAAATGTTTAAGGGACTGTGGGATTAACGTCAAATAATTGTATGTTTTTTTAAGATTTCTATAGAAACTATTTTATAGCAATAATAAAAATTTCATTTGCACAAAAAATAAAAAAATATTTTTTCCTTTCTTTGCAATCTTTGCAATCGAGGTGATTATTATATGGCTGCAGTTACCCATGTATTCATTATTATTATTATTATTATTATTATTTTTATTTTTATTTTTTTATTAAACATAATATAACCATAATTATGTTTAAATATTAACATAATATAATATATTATAAGACAATATAATAAAATTTTAATAGGTTGTTATCAAGTAAAAATAGTTGTCGAGTTTAAATTTAATGGTGATAATAAGATTGATAACGATAGACCCGTTTGTTTAAACATACTTTTTAATACATAATTTATTGCTTTTTGAATTGCAAAAACGCAAAATCAGATCGTAATGATTTTACAAAACTCAATGAAAAAATATTTTGGTTTCGTCAAAACCGAATGTTTTTTGCATTTGTTTCTTTTCAGTCATTCTTTGGCAATATTTTGTTTATTAATAATATATTATGGTTATAAACACTATATTATTTTGGAATACTAACAAAAATTTTGTTGTGCTTCGAAGTTTAGACAAAACTATTTAGTATTAGGTTGATTGGATTTATTCCGAAAATACTGTTGACATACAGTATTTTATTGACTGTCGACACTGGCTGTTTGTTTAGTACGGTTGGCGAGCGCTTTCGATTAAGATATTATAAGAGAGTTAGTATTAGGTTTTCTTTTAAATAAAATATGGGGTGATTAACGTAGTTTGTTTTTATTAGGGCTGTATCTACTCAATGGGTGTTATGCAGCTATCTTGCTTGCTAACTCTTAGTTTTATGAGAGGTCAGTGTACAATTTATTATTTTCTATAAATCTTGTTTGTTATGTTCGTCGAAGGGTATTTGATGTTGTTGACTTATTTTTACCACGAATATTTATAGTGACTGACTTAGAAGATTAAAATGCTATGAGATCTACATTTTATTCGAAACATTTTCCCGGATGTGTTCGCTTTTAGTTTTGTATTTGAGAACCTTTTTTTCTGGCTGTTTATAGCAATTGTTCTGCAGGTGATTTGTGGTCACTAATTCGATTTATTCAGAAATACTATGTTGTATTAAAGTATGACTCTTGTTAATATTCTACTGCTGAATAACTGAATGCAAAAATCTTTGATTTAAGAAAAATCAAAAATAACATCTAAATTTTTCGGAAAATTTACTGAAGACATTTTATTTTCATAAACCATTGAAACAAAAGAATTTAAAGTAATATTTGCTTACATGAGAACAAATATTTGAACTTAATTTAATGCATTTATTGTTCATTTTGTATGTTCTTCGAACACCACAAATGCATGACAACCATCAAAAATCTAGTGAAACCTTTTGCCAACAATGTTGTAAAATTTAATTAATTCAACGAAAACTTCTTAAACATCTAATTTTCTTATACATTCGATTACATCTTTATATTGTATAAAATAAATGTTGTTTTGTTTTTTTTTTTAGAATCGATTTGCATTTAAAACAAGTGACATCTTTTATACTAAAAGAGAAAAATAATATAAACAGAACAACAGCAGAAATACCTTCGATATCACACGTTGTCAATGACAATAGCAATACCAACAACATTATGAAAAGTACATCGCCAACAACATCAGCAACAACAGCAAAAAAGTTATAGACACGAAATATTTTTTATAGCTTCTTCAGCCAATTGATGACATTTAAAAACCCATTTATTTATATTGAGAAAAATATTTATTTAGCAAAAAAAAAAAAAAATAAATAAAATTTCGTTTAACTGCCAGTCAGCCAGCCAGTCTGCCAGTGAAACAAACATAAAGATAAGTTATTCCCACAAGGCTTTTAACTCTTTCATACATCCATCCATCTATTTATACTTAAATTTTTCCACATTTAATGGCTTTAAGGCTCAGTGTGGCACTATGGCACTGTGGCACTGTGACTTTATGTTGCTGCCATTAAGAGTTTTAGAGGCAGCACTTTTTTGTTGTAACTATGTGGAGTAGGTCTTCAATAAGTTGATTCTTTTTCGTTTTTTTTTTCTTTCTTCTTTTTAAAATAATAAAAGAAGCTTTACCTTAAATCGTGACCATTAACTTTTATGTTATAAACTCTGGTTGCATTGTACGTATGTATGTTAGTACACATTTACTGCAGAGTACAACATTTATTTGGGTTTGACTTAAGGTCTTCTTGCCATCTTAAATTTATCGTTCATACCTTTACTACGCCCGTGTCTTAACAATCAGCAAACCCGCAAAAGAGTTAAAATCAAAATGTTTAAGTAGTTGATGTTTGATTAGTAAGTTAGTGGTATCCATCACCATTTTCCAATTTAATTTACAAATTAAGCCTGCTTATGCAATTTAGAGCAAACAAATTGGTTTGTCTTTATTATCTGTTTGCTGTTTGCCGTGATTTAATTTGACTTATTTCGCAGTTTATTATTTGAACAAATTTAATTTTAATTTTTTTGCTGAAGAATTCGTTTAGAAAGAAAAATATTTGCATGCGAATTTATCAACTACTCATCTCAATGATCAATTTTGTGTTGTAGTTTACAATGTACGAGAATCTAGAAACTAGTTTTTTAACTGCCACATTATCGTTTATTTGTGGCAATTTGTTGCAAGGAATTTTTGTAACTTAACAGAGCATAAGCATCCAATTTGGAGATTTATTGTTAAAAGAATTCAAATAATTATTGATTTATTGAATTTTCTCTACACATTTGTTGCGCCTCACTACACAGCTACAATTGGTAATGATGGTTGATCTAGTTTTGGAAATTAGGTCAATCGTCACATGCAAATATTTGTTCAAATTAAGCATCGTTTCTATACTTTTTAAGTGAAATAATGATTACTGCATTTGATTCCAACTCTAGCTAAGCAGAACTTACGACCCTTTTCAATATTATTTCAAAATTTTGTATCACAAAATCTCGTTTTTACAAATTTCTAAAAATTAATTTTTAAATTATAAAAATTTACTCTTCCTATTTTTCGAGTCTATAGGTAAATAAGTTTTAGATAAAACAAAGTTAGTCTCAAAAACTGGAATAAGGAATCAGGTGCAGATATCAGTTCAGTGGCCCAAATTTACGAAAAACTCTAAGCTGCTCCAGTCCAAAAGTAGTTCTGAATTTTAAACTTGTATTCTAAATATTTTATGATAAAATAAGTCAAGAAAATAGAAATTAGAAAGAATAGAATGAAAAAAATATTAATAATGATAATTGCAAACTCCACAAAGGTTCTTATCTCCCAGCTTCAGACCCATGGTAGTCTGGGGGACAAATATATCCCGACAGCTTTGCCGTCAATGTGTTAAAAAAAGATAATGCCCCCGGGGGAATTTTAAAGCATTATTATTAACAGACACATTTTTCGCTAAAACAAGAACGAATACATAGTGATCAATTTTAAACCTTGTATAGCAGTCGGAAAATATCAGCATGAGTTTTGTAACGGCGTCACCATTGCTGTAAAAGGCCATTCTGGGGTGCATTTTCCCCTACAAATTTTCTGTTGTCACCCCCAGAGTTTTAAAAATTTGTAACGAGTGATTTTTTAAGAGCTTGAGAACTTTTTTTTAAAAAAAAACGCATAAAATTTGCAAAATCTCATCGGTTCTTTATTTGAAACGTTAGATTGGTCCATGACATTTACTTTTTGAAGATAATTTCATTTAAATGTTGACCGTGGCTGCGTCTTAGATGGTCCATTCGGAAAGTCCAATTTTGGGCAACTTTTTCGAGCATTTCGGCCGGAATAGCCCGAATTTCTTCGGAAATGTTGTCTTCCAAAGCTGGAATAGTTGCTGGCTTATTTCTGTAGACTTTAGACTTGACGTAGCCCCACAAAAAATAGTCTAAAGGCGTCAAATCGCATGATCTTGGTGGCCAACTTACCGGTCCATTTCTTGAGATGAATTGTTCTCCGAAGTTTTCCCTCAAAATGGCCATAGAATCGCGAGCTGTGTGGCATGTAGCGCCATCTTGTTGAAACCACATGTCAACCAAGTTCAGTTGTTCCATTTTTGGCAACAAAAAGTTTGTTAGCATCGAACGATAGCGATCGCCATTCACCGTAACGTTGCGTCCAACAGCATCTTTGAAAAAATACGGTCCAATGATTCCACCAGCGTACAAACCACACCAAACAGTGCATTTTTCGGGATGCATGGGCAGTTCTTGAACGGCTTCTGGTTGCTCTTCACTCCAAATGTGGCAATTTTGCTTATTTACGTAGCCATTCAACCAGAAATGAGCCTCATCGCTGAACAAAATTTGTCACATTTGAACATTTCGAACCGAACACTGATTTTGGTAATAAAATTCAATGATTTGCAAGCGTTGCTCGTTAGTAAGTCTATTCATGATGAAATGTCAAAGCATACTGAGCATCTTTCTCTTTGGCACCATGTCTGAAATCTCACGTGATCTGTCAAATACTAATGCATGAAAATCCTAACCTCAAAAAAAGTATACTTTTATTTTCATAAATCTATTTTTCAATAAAAGTGGTATTGCCCCCACCCCCAATTTTCAACATTTTACATTTCAAAACAAAAAAATCGTTTTGAAATACAAACGGGCTAGTAATTGTTTTTTTACTTAAAGTTATTAAAAGCTAATAAATTTACGTTTTCTAGAAACAATTCTTTTCTCAGAAATTATAATTGATAATTAAACAATTGTATTACTTGTTATTTACCATTGGCGAAAAGAATTGTAATTGAAATAAAACTAAGCAGCATTAATAGTAGTCAAAATTTATGTCATTGTAATTACTTACAATAATGCCAATGACAAAATGCCAAATATGCTTTGCGATGAAGGCAAATATTGTTTAAAGCAGTATATAAAAACAAACAAAACGTTTTGTAAACGTTTCATGCCAAGCGATTAACTTACAATTTATTTAAGGTTTCAAATATAGCAAACAAAATACAAGACTATACAGCTGATAAATTAATGTGCCCACTTTTCACCACTGCAATACTGTTCTAAAAATATTTATGACGTGCAATCACAGAGTTGCCACTACAGAGTTTCCTCATCTGTTTTAGTTCTACTCTATCCCTTTCTTAAAAAAGGATCACAATTAATTAATAGACATAATTGCCTGAGTGTTAATTCTCTTACGAAAAAAAAAAACTAAAACGTATTTTATTGAGGGATTGATTTAGTAAATTCTGTTTTGGAATGACGATTTTTATTATTAATTTTCGTAAATTCCCTTTTATTTTATTTTTCTTTCTATAGTTTTGTAGTTTGAACTAACAACAAAAACCAAAAATATCTCTCAAAAATAAAAGTTATTTACCGCTTTGACACATTCTCTACCATATTGAACAAATCATTTAGCAAACGTTTGTAAAACGTTTTTTGTATAAATAGTTTTATTTTTGATTTAAATTACGTTTACGTTCAAAAACAATACAAAACTTAATGTAACAATCGTTCTCATTGTTTCAGTGTTGTTTTAGTATCACTCACTGCAAAGAACAAAACAAAACAAAACGAAAGCAAAGTTTTCGTTTCGTTAGTTTCCGTACTCTGTGCAAATTTTAAATTTTTATATTGGGTGCGACGATAGTTAGAGCGCTAGCCTATCAGTCTGGGAGTTGCGGGTTCGATTTTTACCAAAGACTTTGGGTGTTTTCTGCAGACAAGCGAAGAGCTTCGCAGATAGTGTTGTGTTTGAGTTTGAGTTTATGCACATTGTGATATTTTTTTAACTGGGTAGCCGCTTCGCACTATAAGGGATAGTATTTTTGAGTACTTCATTCATAGAGTTGATGAAAGATGGTGCTAACTGGACAATGCGGAAGAACATTTCTTAGCTGCTGGCAGTGCTAAGGGGTCGTTGGAACAGTCGAAATATGGTAAAGGAGAAACAAATTTTCCTCCACTTACTAAGCTATTGTCCGACACTATATTTCTTGCAGTTGTCACAATTGTCGACATACCTGAACTATCACTGACCAGTCTAGGTGACCTTATTGTATGCCTCAATACGAAATGAATCCACCAACTAACGACATTTGATTATATTTATATAGATATAGTAAATATTTGAAGGCACTATATTTTGAAATCAAAAAAAATTGCTACCTAATTTTTGGGCGGTATAGTTTAGTCTATTTTAGAAGTGAGTTAAAAAATATGGCAATTAATAAAGAAAGCACAGTGGGCAGTACTCAATGGAAATGTATAATTTTTGCTGGGTGTTCAGCATTAGGTCGAGCCCGTCTGGGATTGGGGCAATGAGTTAAAATATACATGAAATAGTTACGATCTTTTTACAATCTTTAAATATCGTCGTGTGAATGTGGTCTTAATTTATACCCAGGGTATAATAGGTGTTCAAAATATAAGTATCTTTCTAGATCATATGCTATTTAGGTTTGAACAACGTTGAGAAACATCGCAATATTTTTTCAGATTTGGTGCATCGAATTTAAATCACATTTTTCGGCGGCTATGTCAAGAAACATAATTGCCGCATCTGGCGATCGGATAGCCGGTACGTCATTGTCAAAATGCCATTTCAGTTAACGGCGAACGCAGTTTTTTGTGACCTGAAATAGAAAATGTGAACTTCGATAATCTCTGGTAAGGTATTGACGTTTTGCACACTAAGTGCAATGTCAATTGGTCTCGGGGTTGTTATTTGGACCTTTCAGACTTTTGCTTGTCAGGTACCGCAATTTTTTTGTAAGGTGCCACGCATCCATAAGGCTAATACTGTCCGATCGATTTGTAAAACCGTCAACAAACTCTTGTAAAATTAGACTGACAGCAGCTCCTGCGAAGCCAAAAATGGCAGTCACATGAATGAAATCGTCTTCCATAAATAATAATGGGAATAAATTTTATTGCAAATAAAACCTATACCAAAAAATAGTTCGCTTTATTTCATTTTTAAAAAGTTGATTGTATATGGACCACCCGTTATGCATACACATAGACTTTCGACCGAGAATGCTGCATAAGTAATGGGTGATTTTTTTGAGGTTAGGATTTTCATGCATTAGTATTTGACAGATCACGTGAGATTTCAGACATGGTGCCAAAGAGAAAGATGCTCAGTATGCTTTGACATTTCATCATGAATAGACTTACTAACGAGCAACGCTTGCAAATCATTGAATTTTATTACCAAAATCAGTGTTCGGTTCGAAATGTGTTTTATCGACAAATTTTGTTCAGCGATGAGGCTCATTTCTGGTTGAATGGCTACGTAAATAAGCAAAATTGCCGCATTTGGAGTGAAGAGCAACCAGAAGCCGTTCAAGAACTGCCCATGCATCCCGAAAAATGCACTGTTTGGTGTGGTTTGTACGCTGGTGGAATCATTGGACCGTATTTTTTCAAAGATGCTGTTGGACGCAACGTTATGGTGAATGGCGATCGCTATCGTTCGATGCTAACAAACTTTTTGTTGCCAAAAATGGAACAACTGAACTTGGTTGACATGTGGTTTCAACAAGATGGCGCTACATGCCACACAGCTCGCGATTCTATGGCCATTTTGAGGGAAAACTTCGGAGAACAATTCATCTCAAGAAATGGACCGGTAAGTTGGCCACCAAGATCATGCGATTTGACGCCTTTAGACTATTTTTTGTGGGGCTACGTCAAGTCTAAAGTCTACAGAAATAAGCCAGCAACTATTCCAGCTTTGGAAGACAACATTTCCGAAGAAATTCGGGCTATTCCGGCCGAAATGCTCGAAAAAGTTGCCCAAAATTGGACTTTCCGAATGGACCACCTAAGACGCAGCCGCGGTCAACATTTAAATGAAATTATCTTCAAAAAGTAAATGTCATGGACCAATCTAACGTTTCAAATAAAGAACCGATGAGATTTTGCAAATTTTATGCGTTTTTTTAAAAAAAAAAGTTCTCAAGCTCTTAAAAAATCACTCGTTAGTTATGTGTGACACAAAGTTATTAAAAATATTAGGGAGTTGCAAAAGTACTTCTTGCCACATAATTACTTTATTTTATGGATACCAAATTTTGTTACTCGATTAAAAAATACATTACATCAAACTTCAGCAAAAGTAATTAGTAATTGAACCAGTTCTTATAGTTTAAAAAAGAATGTCTTGTGAATAATTACTAAATTCAGAAATTTATATACAAATGTATGTAATAAATTATTAAGAACTGATTATTTTAGTCTTGTTAAAATCGTTATGTTGGTAATCCTGTTGGGAAGTTCTTTTATCGAAGATGTTTAAATCCAAACTCGATTACCTTTTTTTAATTTTTGCTGGGTATGTACACAAACTAAATCTGAATAAAAACGAGATATAACTATTATGTATGGCCCGTTATCATAACTGTTATTTTAGAGCTACTCGACCGCGTACGGAAAGTAATAAAAATGCAGTAGGGATGGTCGAATCTAATATTTGTGTGTTAATTTGCTTTTAAGAGCTACCAGTTTCGTTTTGAAAGTACCAGTACAAATGATGCCAAATATTCTCGTTGTGGAAAATATTCGATGAAATCCATAGAAAAATATTAGACGATCAAAGAATGAAAGTGCGTGAGGTAGCTCAGGCTGCAGGCATCTCAAACTATTGAAGCCATCTTTTTACATGAGTATGTATTTGGATGTGAAAAGAGTATCGGCGCCGCAATGCACTGGTGCCCACGTGTGTAGACACTATGACAATATATTTTCCAGACTTTCTAGGCAAATCTGAAGCAATTAACTGGTTGAAGGAGATTAAGTACATAAGAGGTCATCATTGAAACAGAAGCCTTAATAACTCTTATTGTAATACTATAGGAATTTTCGAACTTAAAGGAGACTATGCTAAAAAAAAACAATTTTTTCGCCGAAAAAATATATTTTATCCGAAATGCTATCGTTGAAGCTGAGTTATGGGCTGAACTCCAGCATATTTTGATTTATTTTATTCCAAAAACTAAAAAAAACACTATACCAGGAATATATCCTCAATTCTGCTGGTAATTGGCTTAAAAGCAAAAAAAAAAAATAATTAACGCAATAATTAAATTCAATATCCTTTTCATACATGAATTCGACAAAGTTTTTTTTTACAATATCCTTGCGATACGTTATCATATGCGTTGTTGTTATTCTTTTATTTCTTCACTTTCATTATTATTATTTTTTAAATAGTCACTGTAAATTGTGTAAATATATTTCACCATCATTCTTTTTTAACTCACCACTTTAAAAGTGAGCGCCATTTTCAAAAGTGTTGTATAGTTTTTTTTTTTAACCACGTCCTTTTATTGCACAATAATTTTTTATTTACTTTTAATTCATTAATTATTAAGAACTTATTACTTTTCTATAACAAATTAAGTTCATTAATTTCTATTTAAGGTTTCTTTGTAATAAATTGAAATTTGCGATTCTTCTCAGTTCGAAATGAGGATATTTTTCGAACTGTAAAGTTTTGTTGTTTAAAGTAATGTGCCATCAAACATCAAAGTTCTCTGCCTTTTATACATTTTCTCGCCATTAACTTTATTTTTGTAATTTTTTTCTTCTATTTTTGCGATCGAGTAGAGCGTTTCATTTTTTGTTTGGCGCCCAACGTTAGAAAAATGCATGCAAAAACAATAAAATGCATTTAATGTTTGTAAAACAAATTCTACAACAACAAAATAGAAACAGCAACAACTATGACAACAAACATTTGGTGTTGCCAACCTAATGTTTCTGTGTGTCAATAAAAGTTCAACAATCATTAGACAACAATTGAACTGAGATTCATTTTGGTTGTTTGTTCTACAACTGAGCGAACACATCAGTAAAGTTCATGTAATTTCCTCAAAGAAACAATCGATAGTGTTGTTATATGTGGGTAGATTGGGTAAACTTAAGTACCAAAAACTTGGAAAAACGTATTTTTTACATGTTTGCGGAGATATTCCAGTTTATCGAAATAAATTAAATCTTTTCTATAGTCGACGTCCTTTAAGAGTTGGGTTGAAATTATATTCATCTTTATGTCCTACAAATCTTGTTTTCTTATTTACTTTCATTATATGTAAACCTACAATTGTGCAGTATTAGGTCTGTTCCAGGTGCATAACAAAACATTCCGGACTATTGAGAGTAAAAACAAAATTACTCTCTAAATGTGACAAAGTTATCCAAAGTTGCTGGAACGCAAAAAACCAAAATTGAACATTCTTAAAATACTAATGCTGCTTACTTTTTGAAATTAATTTTATTTTAGTGATTTTAGACGCTTAAATTCATAATATTTTAAAAGCAAGTCATTTGCATTATTGGCAACAGCTGTAAAAAGTGAATGAAAGTAAACCGAAAATAGTAAAAGCCAGTTGTTATTTAAAATTTTTTGCAAAATGGAAAGCCAAATAACTATTCCACGTTCTCCTGAAACTTTATTTAATATTCTTCCATTTTGCTTTTCAATAAGTTTTAAATAAAAACTTTCTTCCCTCAATTAAAATTTTTTTTAATTTTAAATGTAAACAAAAACAGCTGATAATTTAATTCTAGTCCGAACTTACCCAAAGAAAAAGTTCGTACAACTTTGTACAGGAAATGAAAAATTTTACTCTCTCATTTTCTCTCAAATTTGCACAAAAATTGTTATCTGGAACGCGTTTGGACTAATTCGGACTGTTTTGTTATGCACCTGGAACAGACCTCTTATGGATACGAGTATCAAAATGTCAAACTATTGTTAATAAACTGAAACTATTTGATTAAGTTGTCTAAAATTTAAATATTAAAACAACAAACGGCGAAATTAGAATGCTTGGCTATATTCTAGGGGTCCCTTTTCTACCTCCTTTCGTCCTTAATTATTGTAGATAACCGATTTGTGATCCCAAGTCTTATATTAGCCAGTGCTGAACATTCACACACTATGCGCTACCTTGTCAGCCTCTTCCAGGTACAGTCTGCAAGTATTATCTTTTTTGATTTTGTGCCACCTAGGCTAGATCGTAGGTTCATAGGCGTAAATGAGCTACTTCACACTGCCCCACAAGAAATAGTCTAGCGATTGAGAAATCGCTTGAACTTGGAGGCCAATTTATGGGTCGATTACGCGAAATTATTAGTCCATCCAACATTTCTTTTAATAAATCAATTGTGGCACTCGCTTTACGCCATATTGCACGGTCTTGTTAACTCCACAGTGATAAAAAGCATGTAGTGTTCACCATAACGTTAAGATACCTTCTGGATGGCATCGTTTATGAAGTACTACGGATCAATGATTTCACTGGACAATGGTGAATTGGCACCATTCCAAACGCTGCAATTTTGAGAACATATCAAGCAGTTTTCCCTACTTTAAGTTCTATGTTAAAAAATATGTTAGACTGAATTGTCCACATAAACTCGTGTAATATAAGTTTGTGTAAGTCGTAGATTTTTTAAACTTATAGGCCTCTGCGGAAAAACATACTGCGCTGCAGCTGATAAACATATGCGATTAATTTGCGCCGTCTATGCCATTATTTCAATTGTTTTATTTATTTTAAATTCAAAATTAATAACAAATTTATTATATTTTATGATGCATCGGCAGAAAAACATGAAAAGGGTCAATATCCTCTCCAAAAATTTCCGCTGGTAATGGAAATGGTTTATACAATTATACTGATAGGTCTAAGTTCAGGCTTCTTGTCACCCTGAACTGGTATAAAAGAAGCCAAACCTGAAAGTGTAGCAAACGTCAGCTACTTGCAAGAAAACTTGAATAATGATCAAGGGCCATTTTTCAAAAAAGCAAACACGGTACATAAACGCGGCTTCGAATTTTATCTTACCTAGAAAGCGCACAAGTTGAATGAAGTTACCTTAAGAATTAGGCTTATGAGGACCACTGATGGAAAAGAGGACCGATAACTACCAATAGATGGTCGGATGTCACTAAAACAGAAAGAAAACGTAATATATGCGTCATCACTGAAAAAAGACCCAAAATAGCAGGTCTGTTTTCTAGCCCCTGCCCATCGTGGCGGCGTGACGAAGTCAAGACAATGCAAGGGTGCACGCATATGTAGTCGCAATGGGAAAAATCCATGAATTGTCTACGAACTATTACCCCATACAACATACCTTCTAGATTAAGCGCCATGCCACTTTTTCAGTGGTAAGTGATTTGAATGAAATGAAGAGTTTGTTACTGAAACAAATGATAATTTTAAGGGCCTTCAAAAATCGAAAAGAGGTGTAAAAGAGGTCTATCACTACAGTTTTCAATAAGGAAACCGAAAGCTGCTGTTTCGGTTTCTTACATCAAAAAACTGAACTGAACTTTATTACTACCGAGAAATCTAATTTCTATGGCTATTTCGCTAAGTGATGAAGTTAAAATTGCTGGTACTAAATAACTAATGTAAACATCATTACTAAATCCCTTTTTTATGCAGCCAAACTTTATGTTTTATATGTAAGCACATCAATGCTCTCAGAGAATCTCTGGGATTAGATAAAAATCACACATTAATCTTAACTTACAGTTTACAGACTGAATAAAATCGAACGCTTCTCATCTTCAAAAGGCAGCCTTCTCTATGAGTGCAGAAAAAGTTAAGTCTGTCTGATAACAAGACCATAAATTTTATTAGCAAATTCCATTTAGGAGTGTATGCTCTTTTATGTGTGTGTGTGTGTTGTGTGTGTGAGCTCATAAATTGTCTGTTGATCGATCTCTAGTACATTGGGACTTGTACCACTGACACACAGTAGATCTTTGAGAGTGCACCACCAACCCACAAAAGAGCAATAAATACAAATTGATTGCATGCATTTCATTGCTTTTCTTTTGTATTTTTACTTATCGGTCGGTGTCTACTCCCATTGAACGACTCCATGTAATAAAATGTACTGAAGAATGAGTATCAGTCGGTATATTACAGCATCTTCTTCCTCTGAGCTTCTTATTTATCATCAATTTACATTCAAAGCACATGTGTGGAAGAAACTCAAGAATCGATGTTTATTTAAAATTTTAACCCAGCCACTTGCTATTGTTGTTGACGTTGCCGCTATTCTTTTATTTATATTGTTATTGTTTTTTGATGAGATTTTAATAGATTCGGTTAAAAATTTGGTTTCTTCTTTGGAAATATTTGGCAGTTAAAATTTTCTTGCTAAGAATTGCTGAATATTTTTTTTCATTTTTAGTGCAACAGTTTTGGCAGTAAGTTACGATTGTTCACACATACATACATACACCAGTACGGTTATGTATGTTTGTAGAGTTTGTGCAACGTTGTCTTCTTAATTTTCCTATTATTGTTACTGATGATCAGTTTTTTGCCGTTTTTAACTTTCAGTCAAAATATTCGAATTTTCAATAGTCTTTCAAAGAAGCATGTGTTCACATCAAAAATTGCAACAAAAAAAAAAGAAAAAAATTGAAGGGGGCGGATGTCAATAAATTTAGAATTGTTAAATTTACCAGATCTTCATTGTTCAAAAGTTGGCAGCAGTACCTCAACACCAACCAGGCTTCAAATCACAGATATTATTTTTCTTTTTTTTTTGTTTAAGTGTTAACTTGACTGTTTATTCATTATTTTGATTCTGTTTTCATTCTTTTTATATTTTGCCCAAAGTTCGAGTTGCAATAACATTTTTGCAACTTTATGAACACGTAGAAGAACCTACCACATACATAGGTATGTAGTTGCAACTTACTGCATGCAACAGTACGTTTATTACAACATTTGAAAAAAATTAAATAATAAATTTATTTAATGCCTTCTTAATTCTATTAAAGATTAGAATTTCAATTAGAATTTTACTATGTTTGATAAATTTAATTTCAATTAAAGGTGTAAATTAATGACAGCTATTAGTTGCTTGCCATTTTAAAGTACAAAACTATTTAGTTAGTACTTTTTTACTTTAACAACCTTCCAAAATATATTCTTATAAACCTAGCGAAATGAAGTTAGTTTGACTTAGAAAAAGTAAATCATTATTATATTTTTGCCCTTTACTCGCGAGTACTGCTGGCAATTTATGCTACGTATAATTTTTCGATAATACTCAATACTTTTCAAATGGGTACTCAATAGTGTTCAAATGCAGATGTCGAGCGGTTCTTAGCTGAAAAAAGAAAAATTCGAAGAGAGAGGCAATCACACAGATCTCCAAAACTCAAATCAAGGCTCGAAGATTGCATGGAATGGCTCAGGCATCTACTAGAATCTCAAAGAGTAGCATCTGAATAATTACTTGGAAGACATCGAAGCAACTGCATAATCAGATTATTCATAATGGCGTGCATCTAGGAACCTTAAAAGACCAGTCGTACGTAAGTCTCCCTTGCAAACTTCTTGTGGAGACTGGGCAAGAAATGCTACCAAAAAAGGCAATTTAGTTGTTGGACATTTGAAGAAGGTTTCACTCCAAATATATGTACGGGCATAGTTGAGTTGCCACCAGTATAAACTAGTGCCGAAGTACCCTTATGCTGGCTACAGACAATGCAATTTGTTTCTGCAACACGTTTCACATTCAGGTTTTATGTTTTGAAACAAACACTGAAACCAGCAGTGAAAACATAAACGCAATCTCAGTTCTGTTATTTTATATTTTAATACATTATCATCGCGCGGAATAATAAAATTTTTACCCGTGTTCATTTCTTTCGATCGCCATTTTGTTATTTCTTAATTACGTAGATGTTTACAGCTTACTTGTTGTCAATGTACTAAACACATAAAATAATGAAACAGCGATACAAACAGTGAAATCTGTTTCAATGCAACCTAAAAATATCAAAACATTTTGATGTTAATGAAACCTGGAATCCAACCCGAAGTGAAACACGAAAGACGAATTCAGACTACGCAATCTGTAATGAAATGCAACAGATTTCAGAAACACATTGCGTTGTCTGTAGCCAGCTTTAGATTTGAATTTAACAATATTGAAAATACAATAACTGATTTAAACACCAATAAAGCCCCTGGGGTTGATAAAACTAGTAACAGGATGTTATTTGAGTTGCCCCGTATAGCTCTCAAAATTATTCTTTTTGTTTCTAATGCCATCGTGCGTCTTAAGTACTCTCCCACAGAGTGGAAGGAAGGTCTCTTTGATTACTATGATTCCTAAGCCTGGAAAAGATCACACAAAAGAAGAATCATACATATACCTATAAGAAGGGACCGAATATAATTGTTATTTCTTATTTCAGATAAAAAGGTTACGAAAATTCGTTTTATATAATAATGGTAATTTTTAACCATTATCATTGCATGGCATATATTACTTTGGTTATCGTAACCAATTAAAGTGAGAAATATATTTTTTTTGGTTATAAGTAACCATTATATCAACCATTAGAACTAACAATTATAAAAAATAATTTCTTTGTTTTGGTTATTAGTTGATGACACAATCCAACAAATTCGTAAAACTTGCTTAGTGTCGGCTAATGTGAATGATTTGGTTTTAGGTATCAGGGATTTCATCCCAAGTACCCAAAAAATCATTTTTTTTTTTGTTCTAACCAAAATATTTCTAACCAAAAATATTTTCGGTTGATATAATAGTTATTTGAAACTATTACTGGCAAAGTATTGAGTAGTGGGTATTGAGTACCGAGTATTTAATAATTTTTTTAAGTACTCAATACTCCAAAATATTTACTCGATAATTTTAAGGTTATTGTTTTAGAAACAAATTAAATAGAAAATTGAATGACTTCGTTAAAATCTAATTAAAAGTGAGATTATATTATGTAAACGGAAGTATTGAGTAATATTAAGTACCCAATTGATAAGTATTGAGTAGTATAGAGTAATTAAAAGTAGCAGAAATTGCCAGCACTATTTGAAACCAAAAAAAAACATTTTGGTTAATATAATTTTAGTTTATAACCAAACAACAAAATATTACTATAATTGGCTGCGATGACCGAAATAAAATATATCATAATAGCTATCCCCGGTGCCCTTCGCAACACCCATCCACAAAAAATACAATAAACACTTGGAAGAAGAGTATGACCAACCTTTAACGCGAAAACGCACGCTATTCTCAAGTCAAAAATGTTCCCATCCAACCTGTTTTTTCTAGACTATACGTATTAACACGATAACAATTTTTTACTTTTAATTGGATGTGGCACTCTTAGTATTCTTATGCAGTCTGAATTTTTCTAGACTATGCACATTAGTATGAGGGTTACTTGTGCAAAGTTTCAAGACTATACCTAATGTTGTTCTCTAGGTACCCGATAATAATTTTACACTTTGTATAGGAGGTACCACGCCCTTCATTCAAATTCAGTCCGTATTTCTCTACACCATGTATCTTAAAATGGGGGTTACTGATGCAAAATTGTAAGCCGCTACCTGTTGCAGTTCTCTAGATACAGGATAATATTTTTTTACTTTGTGTAGGGGTATTACGCTCACTGTCCCAATTCAGCCTATGTTTTTCTAGAGTATGGAGTTTACTTGTACCCACTTTGAAGACAATACGTATTATAGTTCTCTATATACACAATAATAATTTTTCACTTTGTATGGCAGGTAGCAAGCCCACATCAAATACCAAATATAAGTACCCTATTTTACCATCCGTATATCTAGTAACAAACTGTGAAAATTTCAGAAAGATCGGTTCATTGGTGTAGGCAGCTAAAGCTTTCCGACAAACAAACATACAAACAATGAAATGGTTACTTATAACATCTTATAAATTCATTAATAAAAATGGTTAAAATTTACTTTTTTGTCGTTACGTCCCTGCTTATATTAAACACATATCAAAGCTATTTGAGAGAATATTAATAACAAGCCTAAATCAAATGCTTAGCGCGGTAAAACGTATTCCGAACCATCAATTCGGCTTCAGATTAGTAAATGTAATTAAAACGACCTTTGAAAAAAGAAAATACTGTTCTGCGCTTTTTATGGACGGTTACAGTTGCTTCCTGGTGTGTAAAAAGAACTCGAACATCAACTAAGATTTAAATGTGCCATCAGTTAAAACAGAAATAGTGTATTTAAAAAAGATTGAATTCCATCGACTAAAATGAAGATATATTGCTTTTTTATTGGTCTTACATCAGAGAGATGACCCGTAAATGATTGCAACAACCGTGAAACAAACATTTTTTTTGTCTAGCACTGGCTGGACTTATAAATTATATATTTTTTATTTTAGACATAAGATATGAGTAATTATTGTTAGTTTAAATATATTGAAGATACAATAAATAATAAGTGTTCCAGAAAAATCCGTGTAAAAAAAGACATCATATACAAAAATAGGAGATTGGTTTCTTATCTCTAAAACCTTTTTTTAGATTTGTGAAAAACGGGAATCTTTTTAAGAACAAGAAATCATGTTTACTTTTACGCATACATATGTATACATATGTATGTATGTATGTATGTATGTATGTATGTATGTATGTATGTATGTATGTATGTATGTATGTATGTATGTATGTATGTATGTATGTATGTATGTATGTATGTATGTATGTATGTATGTATGTATGTATGTATGTATGTATGTATGTATGTATGTATGTATATATGTATGTATGTACATATAATGTGTATTTGCACCGTTTATTTGCATCTTTAGTGTATGATGCAGACTTAACAGATATTTTCGTTCCAGAAATCAACGATTGCCTAATTGAATTTTAATTTTTTTATAGATCTTACTGTAGCTTCGTTTAAACCGAACATTTTGCTAAGAATTGTTGAGCCTTCTCCATTTCGAAGGCGAACTAAAATTTCAATTTTGTTTTTTAAACAAATGGCTTTACGTTGTAGTTTTTAGGGTTCCGTACACAAAGTGTAAAAACGAAACCCTATTGTTTTCGCTACAATGTCTGTCCGTCTGTCCGTCTGTCCGTCTGTCAGCGCCTTTTATCTCTGCAACCGTAAGAGGTAGACTCTTGAAATTTTCACAGATGATGTATAGTTGTTGCCGCTATAGCAACAAATACTTAAACTTATAGGGTGTTCCAATAGAGAGGTGTAATTTACGAAAATGTGTTTATTTCTTGAACTGTAGGAGGGATACAGTTGAAATTTACAAACAGTTATTAAAACTTAGTTCACTATATAAACAAGTATAAAAAAATAAAACTAAAAATTAAAGGGTGTTCCGATAGTGGTGTGAAATGCATTTATAAGGCATAAGTTTTGAACCATAATAGGTAGACTCTTGAAATTTTCACAGAAGGTGTATAGCAATGGCCGCTAAAACAACAAAAATTAAAACTTATAGGGTGTTCCGATAGAGAGGTGTTATTCACGAATATGTGTTTATTTCTATAACTGTAGGAGGCATACACTAAAAATTTACAAACTGTAATAAAACGTAGTTCGCCTTATATACAAGTCTAAAAAATAAACCTAAAATTAAAGGGTGTTCCGATAGTGGTGTTATTTTGATTTATAAGGCCTAAGTTTTGAATCATAATAGGTAGAATCTTGAAATTTTTACAGAAGGTGTATAATTTTGGCCGATATAGCAACAAATATTAAAATTTATAGGGTGTTCCGATAGAGAGGTGTTATTCAAAAATATGTGTTTATTTCTTGACCTGTAGGAGGCATACACTAAAAATATGTAAGCAGTATTTAAAACTTAGTTCGCTATATAAACAAGTATAAAAAAATAAACCTAAAAATTAAAGGGTGTTCCGATAGTAGTGTGAATTGCATTTATAAGTCCTAAGTTTTGAACCGTAATAGATAGGCGCTTGAAATTTTCACAGAAAGTATATAACTGTGACCGCTATACTAGCAAATACTAAAACTTATAGGGTGTTCCGATAGAGAGGTGTTATTCACGAATATGTGCTTATTTCTTGAACTGTAGGAGGAATTCACTAAAAATATGCAAGCACTAAATTAAAATTAGTTCGCTATATAAACAAGTCTGAAAAAATAAACCTAAAAATTAAAGGGTGTTCCGCTAGTGGAGTGATTTGCATGTATAAGGCCTAAGTTTTGAACCATAATAGGTAGACTCTTGAAAATTTTACCAAAGGTGTATAACTATGGCCGCTATAGCAAAAAAAAAACTTATAGGGTGTTCCGATAGAGAGGTGTTATTTACGAATATGTGTTTATTTCTTACAAACAGTAATTAAAACTTAGTTCCCTTTATAAACAAGTCTAAAAAATAAACCTTTAAATTAAAGGGTGTTCCGATAGTGGTGTGCATTGTATGTGTAAGGCCTAAGTTTTGAACCATAATAGGTAGACATTTGAAAATTTTACCAAAAGTGTATAACTGCGGCCACAATAGCAAAAAATACTAAAACGTAGGGTGTTCCAAAAGAGACGTGCTATTTACGTTTATGTCTTTTGTTTTGAGCTGTAAGAGGAAACCACTTACAATTTGCAGACTGTAATTAAAACTATGTTTGTTTTATAAACAAGTATACAAAATTGAACTTAAATATTAAAGGGTGTTCCAATAGAGACGTGATTTGCATGTGTATATCCTAAGTTTTGAATGAATAGGTCGAATCTTGAAATTTTTACAGGAGGTGTATAACTATGTCCACTATAACAAATAATAAAAATTAAAGGGTTTTCCGCAAGTGACGTGATTTGCATGTATAAAGCCTCATTTCTTGAACCGTAAGAGGTAGACTCTTGAAATTTTGTACAGAAGATGTGTTACCATGGCCGATATGACAATTACTAAAAATTAAAGGGTGTTCCGATAGTGACATGTTTTTCACTTATAGTGTCTTATTTTTAATCGCAATAAGTAGACTCTTAATATATTTATAGAAAGGAAGTTGCCATTGCCACTATAATGAATAATAAAATTAAAGGGTGTTCCGACAGTGACATGATTTTATAAACCGTAATAGATACCCTCTTGAAATGTTTACAGTAGATGTGTTACTTCGGCCGCTATAACAAATACTTAAAATTGAAGTGTGTCCATTAGTAACGTGTTTTTCACGAATATTACCTTATTTTTTCAACCGCAATAGGTAGGCTCCTGATATTTTAATAGAAAATGTATTACCATGGCCGCTATGAAATGAATTACATATTAAAATTTAAAGGGTGTTCTAATTATGATGCAATTTTCGCAAATATTACTTTACTTTTAAAATTTAAGGGTGTCCAATAAGACATAAAGAAATAAACAACTGGAATTTTTAAATTATACTGAACATAGTACGGAACCCTACGTGTGTGAGTCTAACTCGCACTTGACTAATTTATTTATTTGTAGTTTTCGTCGTCTTCTTGTAGAGATACATTGATAGTTAACAAAATATTAACACGTTTCAATTGCTCTAACAAGTAAAAATGCTTATATACACAAAAAAGGAATTCATCTAAATTTTTGATATAAAAATATTTCGCAAAACTTAAATTTTATAAATAAAATCAAGCCCAAATGATTTTGAATCGTGCTAAATGGTATACAAAATCGGAAAATACACAACACCGCTACAGTTTGATGAACTCAATCCAGTTATTCTTCGATGTTGTTTTAATCCAGCGCTAAGTCTAATTTCGGAAGTACTTAAAATGGATTATTGTTAAATAAATAGACTCTCCAGTCGAATTGATTCTTATCCCGCCGAATAAGGAAAGCATGTCTTGGATTTTATCAATTGGTTTCAAAGTAATTATCTCAACAACAATAAATGAAGTTAATTTTTCGTAAATCACTTCATTAAAGCAATTGTTAATAGTCAGAAACAGAGGTGCAAATGTCTCAAACTTTTTGTAACTATTGTCATACAAAATTTGTATGAAAAAATAAACGTTTTATAAACCAAAAATATTTTTTATGAATTTGGCCCTTAATATTTATAATTAAATTAATTACGTTATAAAAATTTAAAAAATTTTTATAAATAAAATAAAAATAAAAAAACAAAAAATTAAGCACTTGGATCGAAAGTTTTTATTTTTTGTTTATTATTTTTCATTCCTCTTTGTTCTTTTCGCCATTTCGACATTTTGTTTAGCAGCATTGCCATTTAATTTGTTTGTATTTTTTATTTGTTAACCATAGGTTAGTGAATCGCAAATGCGTTAGTGCGTTTAGAGTAACTGCGGGTATTTTTAGACTCTGCGTTAAATGTGGACCAGTGGCCTTTTTCAGAAACTAAGTGCGGTATTTCAACACTGACTTCATGTACACTTTGTCGTTAAACGCAAAGAACATCGCATACGCATTTTTATACATTGTTGCTATGTTGGTATTTCAGTGTATTTGTTAACAAGTGTGGTCAACACTTTTTTTATTTGGAGTTTCGGAAACTTTTTCGAACAGATACGTTACAGATTTTTTTAATTTATTTTATACTATAAAAGTGCAATCTAAGTTTTGGTTTTAATTGGTCTATCCATTTAGCTTTTCAGCAAGAACGAAATTATTTTTGATTTAATTGGCATACGTCTAATGTGGACCACAAGAGGTTGTCGATTGTGGACCACTGGTCCAAATTAGTAACTATGTATGTGAACTTCAATTCAGATTTATTTTCAAAAAAATGCTTAAGAGAGGATAAATTCGGAAATGGAATCCCGAAGACATGAAAAAAGCTATGGAAGATGTACGATCCAAAGCAATGGGATATTTATTGACCTCAAAACCCTTTGGCGTTCCAAAAACAACCCTATTAGAATGTGTAAAAATAGGACGAGAACCGGTATTAGGTAGAGAAATAGAGATGGATTTGCCAAAGAAATGGAATCACGGTATTGGGGGCTTACAAGAATAGATATTAGATCAAAGTTGCAAACAAATTTTCTCTTCTTAAGGAATGTGCTGACAAAGATTGTCATAAAAATCAATTCAGCTTTCGAGAGTCAACTGGCCCTTGGCTCTATCAAAGGATGTGTCAGCCAAAATGATTTAGAAGCAAAAAAGTCACGAATAATTTAGAAAGCCCCAAAGGTTGGGCAATGAAACAAAAGGAAAAATACCAAAGAATACAAAAACTACCAAAAATTAAAAAGAGGACTTATCAAAAAAAGATACAATCAAGGTTATGTAATAGAAGGAATTGCACTTCAAGCGAGTCAGATTCTGATGGCAATACTATCTTTCCAAACATTTCGCCCAGTATGGAGACAAACTGCGATTTTTGCAATATACATAACTTATAATAAAGATGAACAGCCAAAAACGAGGACACAATGCTTACAATGTGACTTAATTTGGGCTCACGAGACTTCCTTTATAAACCAGTGGTCCACATTACCTGAAGTTACTCTATACCAACTATTCCCGTCTCAAATGTAGTTCAACTCCCATCAATGCATTGCAAAGGACCTAAGATTTGAAGGCTATTGTGAAGCTACATGTCGGTGTTCCGAGGAGAGAGAATAGTGGATATCTATTGACTGACATGCATATTGACCCAATGTGGGATGTCTTTCGCAGTTTTATCGTTACAGAAATAAAATGTGTTCTAATGATATCCGGGAAAATGTTATGATGCATGCAGGTTTTTATGTTATGTAGGTGGGAGAGTCAATTAAGTCAGTACCAGGCTGCGAACCTGGATTATCTTTTTCACTAGTTGAATACAGATTCATAATCATACCGATTGTTAAGGAGTTGGGAGACCATTTGATTTATAGCACACCATTGGCGGTATCTGTTGAAATGCTACAGCATACTAGACAAGTATTTTATATTATTTTTCTTTTTTCTACTGAATTTTTTTTTTTCCTTCTTCTATGAGTGAATTAGCAAAAAAAAAACACAAATTAATTTTAGGTATCGAAGTAGGAATCAGCCAAATGTGAATGTAACCAAATTGTACTTGTAACTAACTTGACTGTTAGAGAATTAATTAGGTTTATTTTATTCCTTCCCATCTTTGCACATTTAATTCCTTTACTTGGTTCAACTGAGTTCATAAAAAATTCATGGCCACCAATATTTTTTCAATGCACCCACCCAATTCGCCTGCATCATCAATTCCAACCTTTTGGTTATGAAATATGAAAACGTAGTTCCGTATGAAATTTTATTGTTATTTATTTCAGTCATTTATTTTAGGTTTCAGTAGAATTAAGCAATAAATTAAATTTAAATAAACTGTGCATTTTAAAATTTCCAAAACGAATTGATGAATATTCAATCGTTAGAGAAACGTGTTCAGCACAAGAGTTCTAATGAAATTCATGCAAGTTGACTCGTAAAACATTTTGTTGTTAATATTACTATTTTTTGACATCATCAGTGCTATTCTTATTGAAGTGAGATGAGGATGGATGATTCAACAAAAAATACCGCTTTTGGCCAGGGGTCAATGAAAAGTATCAAATCAAACAACCCGATGCAGCCACAATATAATGACGGAACAATTTTTAGATTAAAAAAATATGTAAAGAGATTTTTAATTGAGATGTTTAATAAAACAGTAATGTAAAGGAATTTTAGCATGTAATTATTTATTTATTTAATGTTACAATACAATAACAAATTATATTTATATCTTAAATTGTTTAGCATAGTAACGAAGACCCTCACTCGTTGTAGTGAAACACTCAGAGTCTTTTGTGGGAATTGAATCCACAACCCTCAGACTGATAGAATAGCAAACTACCTACTAGTCTATCGGTGGACTCATGAATGTGTTTATTTATCTAAAAGGTAAACCAACTTAACATCATAGTCAAACAACAATTAAAAAATGTCTTGGTATGTTTAGCCAACAGGTCTTATAGGTTTTCGTTTTAATCCGTGCTTTGTATTTTAAACAATTTATTAACAAGTCATTGAAAGACTATGAATCATTTGGGACTAAAATTTATAATGTTACTCAAATATAATAGCGTACCACGATTTTACATACCATTAGAAAACCGTCAGCTTTAAAGCTTAGGTAGTGCATTTTCTTGATCGCTGCATCGTTATTAAGCATTCTTCGTATCTATTAACAAGGCAGTGTTAATTGTAAAAATTTTGACGAAAGGCATTTACATTCATCCGCTTAAGATTCAGCTTACTCAGGAGCTCTAAAAGTGCAAAGCAACGGCAACTCCTTAAATTGGTAATGAAGTAAATAGAAGGTGGTTCCGAATTTAAATAAAACAACTTCAGAGATAAGCGCATTTCGGTTAGGCGGAGTGTTTGGGCCCTACGTTTTAAGGAGGTGTGAAAAGCATCAATCAAAAGATGTAATAACCCGGTAATATGTTTGCATGGAAGCAACGCCATGCAAATTTTTTTTAAAGCCCAAAAAAAACTAAAAGAATAGCGTTCTTAAAATTGCAGTTTGTTTAGTGCACCATAATGTTATAACGTAAATCTATACGGATGAATAATAAAACAATAACTTTTTCCTGTCTGTCTAAGTTCGCATCACGTAAAAACTTTTGTATGCGTTTTATTAAAATTCCAAAAAAGGATACTTTTTTTTTCTCAAAAATATCTTATTTCCAAGAGAAAGTGGAGTAAAAACAGTGAAAATAAGCAATTTTACCGATATGCATGCTTTAAGGCACCTTTTATTTTTGAGTTTTAATCTCCTTTTTAGAGCTTAGCTTTACAATAATTTTTAGAATTTTAGAATTTTATCCAGGGATGGGTACGTTTATATAAAGAAAAATACGTGTACGATAAGCATTATAAAAGCTATATACATATACGTATAATAAAACTGTAACAGGACCATTTCTTCTTCTAATCGAAGAGGAATACAAAACAGTCCGTCTGTAGAAGTTTAAAAAAATTTTGTAGGTAGGTAGGTACCTTAGAATCTTGATTTAAATATAGAATATTTTTTACCGAAAAAATATCTCATTTCAAACAGAAAATAGAAAAGAGTACGCAATTTTACCGATTTAAAGGTACTGGAAAATTTACAGCACCTTTTAGTTTTGCCAGCGGAATATTTTAAACACTATTTACAGAATTACAGGGATGGGTAAAATCTAAACCGAAGCGCTATAAGAGTAAGAGTCTTAAATTTTGAAAACAAACTCGAACAAAGTATTTACTTCTTTTACATTAGGCAACTTTTGTAGCTGCAATTCTTCCTTAGTTGGCGAGAGGGGAGAGAGAAATTAAGAACGGTACACATATGCATATATAAACAAATGAATGGATGTACACAATTCAAATTGCTGCAATAAAAATTGCACGATATAAACAAAAAATCCAATATTAAAGAAGAAAAAAGAAAGATTGCAGCAACAAAAGTTGCATAATGTAATAATGTATAACAATATAACTCGAAATATTTACAAGTATAGAAAAAAAGTAACTTTTATTTTTCGCCAAAATAATTTACGTAAACAATCATAAAGGTATGTTTACATTGAGTGTACAAGTCATATGTACTGTCAAAATTGCTATCCATATGGAATTTCATGTGTATGTCAAAATCAGTGTTTTACATATGGTTTATAATTTTTGTGTTTAAACGTACACATGTTACGTACATATGACATAACCTCCTATTATTAGAAACAAAAACAAATATTAAATACAGCTGGTCTTCAAAGGGTGGTTTTGATGGATTATTTTTTTAAGTCATTAGTCTATATAATAAAACTAATAATATTAGCTTTATTGGGTCTTGCTGGAATAAGTTATTAGCCAATTTTGCATATTTTTTCCGCCATTTCATTTTATTAGAAACCCGCTAGTGATGTCAACTATGCAAAGAACTACCATTTTGTGTTATAATTTGGGAGCTTCTACAACAGTACAGAAATCAATTTGTAAGAGAGAAATTATATAAAAACAAAAAATAATTATAATAAATAATACAATGAGTATTAATTAATATCATTTGAACTATATCAGCAACAATTAAATGAATAATTTTGTTGATATTAATGTCAATTTATTTTCGCTCTTTTTTATTAGGAATAAAATATTTTTTATCCTAATTCTTATGACAATAGAAAAGAATTAAATTTCTTTAAAAAGCCGTTGCTTTTGAAAATGAAAGAAAGAACTCCATTTTATTTTATTTAATGATTTGCATTTGAATGACGTTAAAAAAATCACAAGCAGTAATAGACTTATTATTCTGTGGTCTTATTGCATGTAAGTTTAATAAGGATTTGGCCAATGTAGTTGTCTCATTTTCAAAGGTAATGTTTGATGAAAACGTTGATTTTCTTTTACAGGAATGTAATTATAATAACAAAAAATTGAATAGTTTATTTACTTACATATATACATATTTTATTTCAATATCATTTCATTCTACTTTGGTACAGCAAAACAAAAAACCAAAAAAAAATTAAAATTTAATTTAATTTTAAAGTAAAAAGTGAAAAAGAAAGAAAGAAATTACAATACTTATATTTCTTAGGTTACATAGCGTAGATTTTTCACCATAGTTGCAGTATGATTGCTAAATTCTGATAATGCTTCTTAATATATTGTTATATAAAAAATAGAACTATTCAACATGGATTAAAAACATAAAATTTTGTTAATTTGTAATAAGATTTAGGTTTTTTTTTCGCAAATTGGAGTTCTCTCATTTTCAAAAGCAACGGCTCAATTAACTGATTTGCAGCAGTTTCAAATCCCACAATACCTCAATAGCATTTTTTTGTCCTACACTCCAAAGTTGTTAATTAGGTAATATTACAGTTTACACAATTATCGTCTTAAAAAAGATTTGAAAAATAATACACTATAGTAAAGTAAAATTTTAATTTAATTCAGTCTTAGTCTTAGTACCGGTAATAAAGATAAGCACACCTTGCCTTTCATCACATTTATAAAATTGTGTTCTCAACTTCTATTAAAATTGAGTCATTCGTATAAAAATATCCCTAGTTTTGACATAGACATATCCCAATGGACCCACAAAAAATAAAGATCTGTCTATGTTCTAAATATCATTAAATTCGATTTGGCCGTGATTGACGTACAAATAATCAAATTTGCAAGTGGATATATAATATATGTATCTATATTAGATTATATAACTTTATTATTAATATCACCTATCGATATAAATCTTCGAACATTAGGTTACTAACAAAAGTATAAAGATATTGTTAATTTTAAACTCCTTAAATTCATGATAAAAATGTATGAGCGGAATTTTTAAAAATAAAAGTGAACATCACTGAAAACAGCTGTTGTCATATGTTTTACACATCAAATAGAGCGTGCTTTAAATAAAAAACTAACACATGTTATTGCACATAGGTAAATAACATATGTTATGTTTCAAGAGGTTTACACTATATGTATAGTTTTACATATGGAAAATTTGACATTCCATATGACTTGTACACTCAATGTAAACACACCTTAAGCTGTTAGTGTACTGGTGAAACTATAAATGTAATATATATTTTTTCTATGAATTAGCAATTTTTTCGGAAAAGAAAATATAGAAACTGACTTGCTAATCTTTCCAGTGTTATTTCTGATAAATTTTTAATATTAATACTTTTGCGGTATAAGATAAACTTCGTCGCTACTTATTTCTAGTGATAATTTCTTATTAAAAATATGTACATATTTTTAAGGACATAAACCATTATATCTTTAAATTACACTAAATTTCTCCATAACATAAAACCGCTCAAAATTAACTGATCTCTCATTAACACATTTCGGGAATTATTCGCCAAAAACGATTAAAAAGCACCAAAAATTTTTGGATTACTTTTCATATGAAATTTCACAGAATTTTGTATGAAGTTTTCTAGGCTATTTTTCGTTTTTGCTTTTGGGCGATTTTTCATAAGGTCATTTTGCTTGCAGCTGTGATTTTTTGGAGAAGTAAAATAAGTAATAAAGAAAAATGACTCTGCACTTGCTGCAAGAAAACTTGCTTTGTGTAAAATAGGTATAAATCCTTGTATAAATGCTTGTATTTATTAACTAATTAGCGTATTATTTGGGTCGCAATATGGGTATATGGGCCTTGTTTTTGCACCGTAACAGGCAGATTTGAAATTCACACAGAGTAGGTTAACTTCAAAAGAAATATATATAACTTAAAGGGTGTTTCCATACAACACGTGATTTTGTCGTATATTGTTTATTTATTCTATTTTCTACCTGTTTTGAAGCCGGTTTTTTTAAGAATAATTTTTTAAAATATATATGAGATGAGTTCGTTTAGTTCGCTCTAAGTTGAAAGACTATTTTTCATTACAAATTATTTAATTAATTTTAAAGAAAAAAAAAACAAAGTTTAGTTTGATTCTCTTATAGACTAGTAAAAATTAAAAAAGAATGTTGGGGCAAAACAAATTAACAAAAATTTTCTCTTATTTGCTAGCATAAGGTTGGCTGAAGCAACAGTAAGTATAAGGTGGTAAATATTAAAGAAGAGTATGAAATAAGAGGGAAGTTTTATGTGGTGTTAGACTTCGTTATCACCAAATGAAGTTAGATGATTGAATACAAGTTTCCTCGTATTCCTTTATCTGAATTTGGAAGGTTAAATAAATGATTTTTACAACTTAACACCTCCCAAAGTAGATAGATGCGAAGAATTCTGAAGAAGTATGTAGCGATTCAGAAAATGCATTACATTCTACTAGTGTCTAAAATAAAATTTTTCCCATGTTTTCATTAAAATTAATCGCCACATTTGTAAACAATATTTTTTCAACTTATAATGAACTCAAGCCTTACATCAAAAACTGCAGTTGTGCATTTCAAGTGCGAAGTCCTAACTTTAGCTATTGGCAAGTTATAAAAATGGACCTAAGACTCATAAAATATTGTACATTTATATTTATTATTTAAGTTATTTTAAAGTTATAACAACTTTTTGTTACACACTTGTTTGTTATAGATACGCACTTCAACAAAAATGTCATTGTTATAACACCAATACGAACCTTGTGATTATTGTCTCCTCAGCATACTTTACGTACATTTTTAAACAAAAACTTAATAAGTCTTTTGGCATTTAACAAAACTCGTGGTACAGAATAAAAATTAAAATTAGATAAAAAACTAAATAAAGCAGAAATGAAACAAATAAATAAAATTAAAAAACAAATCTTTAATAGAATTCATTATGGCAGTATGGTGTATTGACAGAAAACTTAACCTTCATTAAATCATATCAAACAAATAAATAAACGACGGACGGCCATATGTATGTATATGCATGTACTCAACAAAGTTCTGACGTGACTTTATTTTAGAGTTTCTTGTCATCATCTAAATTTATTGCAAGTTGCAGCATACATTCTAATTCTTCTGATTTTGAACGAACGAAAATATTATTACGGGTCGGTCGTACTCATCTGTCTCATCTTTCGATATCTTTTTTCATGATTTTTATACCTACGAGTATGTAAAAATATTTGTAATGAAAACAACAGGCAACGAAGTTTGTAAATTGTCACGTACTTAAATTTCATTAGGCGCGTGTAAAAATAATCGCAATTGGACGTTTCTTCAATCAATAAGTAGAAGAAAAATAATCTGACTGTATGCAGCAAAGATGCCAAAATAATTTTAAAAAATTTATCTTAAACATTTTTTTATGATGTTAATGGCACTAAATGTAAAATGACATTTTAAAGAAGAATTTTCAGTTTGTTCTCCTTAGTTTTTTTCTTAAACGAAAAATAATAAAACAAAACCTTCATGATCATCTTTAATCTGTATTTTACTAAGTTGTAAAGTTTCTTTACGTGAGGTCTTCCAAACAAACCAATTTTTGTAAAGTATTCTAAATGTAGGAACAGACCAAAATATTACTCACGACAGTGAAAAGAGGTGAAGACAAGACAGATGGAGTGGCCTACACTCATCTTTACCATACCTCATGGAAACAGATGTTTGTATGGATATATGTATGTACATATTACATGAAGAATGAAAGTTCAGAGAATATTCGAATCGAAAAACTAATTATTTTCGGTTGGATGTGTTAAGTAAACTACCCCCTCCCGAGTATGACCAAAAACTCATCATCTACATATGACCTGTAGAGAGTTCAAGCAAATAGTGTCATACTTACCCATCCACCTTCATTATCGTAATCACCCATCCTCCGAAAACGCAAAGATCCGTTGAAATCCCGACACCGATTTTTTCACGATTACTATACTTTACCTATACTACGTATGGTAAAGTAAAAACTGAACGATTGTAGAAAAATGGGATATCTTATTGACGAAAAGTTATATATCGTCATATGAATCGTAAAACCATGTAAGTAACAAAAATTCCAAAATAGGGGTTTTATTAAATATTGTGTACCATGTGAATATGCACGTTCCTACATATACATATTTTTTCTCAATATTTTGTCTGTTAATTTTATGTATGTATGTTTTGAAGAAACTTTTTTTCAGGCTGCTTACTTAAATATTTTACTAAGCTTCTTCCTCCTCCTGTAAAATCTAAAAATGTTACATGGTTTTACGTTTTATATGACGATATGTTATTTGCGATATTTACTGAATTTGAAAGTAATCCACACCAAATTTTAACACTCTTACGTATTTACTTTATAATGGGGTACTCATTCCTTAATAAAATTCTAAAATTTATATAAAGTTCTAACATTCTAAAAATTATTGAAAAGCTCTGTAAAATATTTTAATAGCAATGTAATTCCACAAAGTAAAAATAAAAATAAAAATCAAATCAAAATTTTATTAGATGGGAATAATTCATATTTTGTCATTATTTTAAAACAGCTCCATCTATTGCGCAACCACGTTTAAAATATTTCGCTTTCAAAGATAAAAGATGCCTTAAAGTATGCAGCACTTTTAAATCGGTAAAAATACAATCTGTGTATTTTCCTCATTTTTTCCGCTTTCTCTATGAAATAAATTATTGTGTGGAAAAAAGTGTACAGATTTGAATCGTAAGATACTTTGAACTAAGATTATCCTTAAAAATATTTAAACAAATATGCAATCATATCTGTGTTATACTACGCCATACTTTTCCAAAGGGTACTTTGTACTTTCGTTTACGAAATAGCCACCGATTTTTATCATCATAGTCGTCAAATATTATATTTAATTTATTGAGTATCGAATAACTACTTCAGTACATTCTGAGTACGCAAAAAAATTAAAGAATACTTAATACTCGGTACTTAACTTAATACCTTTCCAACACTACTGTGTTATCTCTTCCAGTTTGGGAGAAAATTATGTTCCGATTGCTATTTAAATGTATTTTTTTAAATAAAATTTGCTTTGGTACCAGCAATTTATTTTAATATACACATTTAAAAGACAACTTATAGCTATTGCTTATAAAAGAAAAACTTAGGAATAAATTCTATCAGTTCTCCTCCTAACCCCATATTAACTTAGCGAATTTGTGATTTATTGTTCAATTTCTCTTTCTAACTCTAAGTGTAGGTATATATTCAAAAAAATCTCATATTTTTTAGTTTACATAGACCGTATTTACACCTTGCAACAAACGCCGAGTTTTTTTCCTATTCTTTTTGAAAGTTGTTTTCTTTTACATTTGAATTTTTTCAAAATATTTATTTTTGAAAGTTTGTTTTTTATTCTTTTCTGTGTTATTAATAAATAAACAAACAAAAAACTGTATTGTCAACCCAGCGTATTTTATTATGATTAAGCGATTAAACATTCTTATAGATACAAATTGAAAATTAATGAACATATATGCAAATATTCTTAATAGAATATGTTTATGCATATATACACATACACACACACACACACATATATATATATATATATATATATATATATATATATATCAACTATTTAAAAGTAATTAAAAGTACTTCGTAACTAAATTGAAATTAATGAAAAATATAAAATATCAAACAATCATAAAAAAAAGTTTTTTTAAAGGATTTTCTTGTCCATGTTCTAGCAAAAAGAATGAAAATTAAAAAAAATATTTTTTTGTTCACCTAAAATGTTTCCCAAAGGTTAAAAGTAACCCAATTGTTTTCGCTACAATATGTGTCAGCGCCTTATAAAGGGTGATTTTTTTGAGGTTAGGATTTTCATGCATTAGTATTTGACAGATCACGTGAGATTTCAGACATGGTGCCAAAGAGAAAGATGCTCAGTATGCTTTGACATTTCATCATGAATAGACTTACTAACGAGCAACGCTTGCAAATCATTGAATTTTATTACCAAAATCAGTGTTCGGTTCGAAATGTTCAAATGTGACAAATTTTGTTCAGCGATGAGGCTCATTTCTGGTTGAATGGCTACGTAAATAAGCAAAATTGCCGCATTTGGAGTGAAGAGCAACCAGAAGCCGTTCAAGAACTGCCCATGCATCCCGAAAAATGCACTGTTTGGTGTGGTTTGTACGCTGGTGGAATCATTGGACCGTATTTTTTCAAAGATGCTGTTGGACGCAACGTTACGGTGAATGGCGATCGCTATCGTTCGATGCTAACAAACTTTTTGTTGCCAAAAATGGAACAACTGAACTTGGTTGACATGTGGTTTCAACAAGATGGCGCTACATGCCACACAGCTCGCGATTCTATGGCCATTTTGAGGGAAAACTTCGGAGAACAATTCATCTCAAGAAATGGACCGGTAAGTTGGCCACCAAGATCATGCGATTTGACGCCTTTAGACTATTTTTTGTGGGGCTACGTCAAGTCTAAAGTCTACAGAAATAAGCCAGCAACTATTCCAGCTTTGGAAGACAACATTTCCGAAGAAATTCGGGCTATTCCGGCCGAAATGCTCGAAAAAGTTGCCCAAAATTGGACTTTCCGAATGGACCACCTAAGACGCAGCCGCGGTCAACATTTAAATGAAATTATCTTCAAAAAGCAAATGTCATGGACCAATTTAACGTTTCAAATAAAGAACCGATGAGATTTTGCAAATTTTATGCGTTTTTTTTTAAAAAAAATTTCTCAAGCTCTTAAAAAATTATTTATCTCTGGAACCGTAATAGTTAGAGTCTTGAAATTTTTACAGAAGGGTAACTACTGTATTAGGACAGGGACATATTTTTCACTTAAATTGCCTTTTTTATCGCAATAGTTAGGGTCCTATTAGTTTCATATAAAGCTATAATAATAATTACTAAAATATAAAGAGTATTTCGATAGTGCTGCAGTTTTCGCGAATATGAATGTTATTTTGTAAACGCGAGTGTGTAAATTTATGTCGAAAATATAAGAAATAAAAATAAAGGGTTTTGCGAGAGTGGCAAATATTTTCGAATAGTTGTAGCCTCATTTTTGAACCGGAACGGGTAGGCACTTTACACCTACGCAAACTATGTACAAATTTGTCTCCTAGAACAAATAACAAAACCAAAAATTAAAGGAGTGTTTCGATTATGACTCGATTTTACATATATAACCTTATATTGACACTTAAAATTTACACATATTATATTTAACAATATCTAGTGTAACAACAAGAAACGAAAATAAATTTAATAATAATGGGGTGTTCCCTTAATATCTCAAAGTTGCGTAATTTGACTTTCTCTTCTTAACCTTGTAGGCAGACCCAAGATATTTACACAGGGTATTTAGTACTATGCTCTTTTAGAAAAAATAATTAAAATTAGCGGGTACCTCATAAGACGTCAACAAATTATAGACTTGAATTTTTAAAGTTAAGCTGAACATAGTTCCAAACCATACGTGTGTGAGTCTGACTCGCACTAGGCTGATTTATTTTTTATTAATTTCATTTTAATTGGGTAATACTTTTAATTACCTTTCCAATGGCATGAATATTACCTCATTCCGCCCTAAAATAGTCGAGATACACAATACTTTACATACAAATTTAAAGGGTCAGTAACTCCAAGACTAAGAGTACCGCCCTATTTGTTCTCTTGACATTTTTGTTTAAAATTAAATTTTTAAAGTTGATTATTAGTTTTAAGCTATTAAGGCCTAACTTGTTTTATGTTAATAAAAATGCAGACTTTTTTATTACATATTTTCCCGACGTTTCGTGTATTGTATGTTCAGTTTATCAAGGGATTCGTCTATTTACATAAAATATAAAAAACATCATTGGAAGTTACAAATGACCAACAAAATTATTTATCAATAATGACTTACATACATTTATATACATATATATATATATATATATATATATATATATATATATATATATATATATATATATATATATACAGACATATATATCTTAAATTATAATTTTGAAATACATTTTTTATACAAAACAAAAATACAATTTGTCGTTTTTTCTTTAGTTAAAAAGTAGACAACACATTAAAAAATAAAATGAAAATAATCCAAAACAAAAAACAAAACACAAAAAATGCATCCTCAGGGTTTGTCATGCAACTTTTTCAACCCCGCTTGCCTCCCAGCCCCTCTTACTAACAAGAAAAAAGTTGCATGAAAAATTTGCGGCGTTTATTGCAAGGTGTAAAAGTAGTCTTACTCACTGAGGCCTATTTGTATAACTAATTTAAGCTTTCTAGCCATAGTGGGAGTGCTTCCCTTGATTCAAATTTCTTTTTTTTTAAATTTGTCTATACCAATGTTATGCTCTCTAGCTATAGTGGAAGGTCCTTATAATGTGGTGGGTTATATACTAAAATATGCAATTTTTAGAGCTTCTTGTTTTAGGAAGCCTTCACTGTAAAACTTTAATTATAGGGTTATCCGTATGTAGTATATTTTTCGTTAAGGTTTGATAATTTTTGGTATAAGGGGGGAAAAATTAAGAGGGATAAAAACTGCCCGAATGGAATACTATGCACACACGGTGTGCATAGACCGGAAGTTGAACTGGTGCACTAGATTATTCGGTTCTTTTTAGTATTTCGCACCTAAAGGATAAAAACCTAACCGTATTTTTTTCGTTACAATGTTTGTCTTTCTTTTTTTGTCGCAACCCTCTTTCACTGAAACCGTAATAGGTAGACACTTGAAATTTTCATAAAAGGTGTATTTTTACAATGAAGGTTATAGCTAAGGTAGTTTGCCTATCAGTCTCCGAGTTGTGCGTTCGATACCCAACAAAGACTCTGGGTCTCCGTGAGTCCAACTCGAACTAGGCTGATTTATTTAAAATACAAACATAATTTTTGATTAACATTAACATTAACATCAACATTATTTTTCATTATTCTTCGTTTTAATGTTTGTTTTTTAAATGCATCCAGAGTATAAAAATGTTTTTATGTATAATAACGGAAGTTCTCAGATTAAAGAGAAAAAATAATGACTTAATTATTCTTGAAAATAACGTTTCCACTTAAATTTTTAACACTTCATTTAGTTTCGTTTAACTTAAACCTTTATTTTATGTTAACATCGCAGTAACAAAAATGATGTTTGAATTTATTATTAATGCTTTTTTTGACACGAATTTGTAAGCAATTATGCAAAACTATTGATCATCTTCGATTTTATCTAAAGTTTAAATAAAATAGCGTAACATTCAAATCGTTGACACAATTTAAATACCAAATGCTTTCAAACTATTGTCTGGTAAACGTTTTATAAGCCCCCGACAAAAAGACAAAAAAATTATTTTTTTGTACAATAAAAACGAACGAACAAACAAACAAATTGTTGCAGTTGCTGGAAAATTAAATTGTGTTTTTAACAATTATTTCTGTTTTTTAATTATTTGCAATTTGTTCTCTTCAAAAATACCAGTGGTTTCACAACGAACGATCAATGATCAATTCTGCTGGTACGAATTGAATTGCAATGAAAAACATAATTAATGGATGTTCCTTAAATGGAAGTTTTAAAAAGAAAGAAATTAAATTATTTAAATTTTTTTTTTCTCACTGATTACATTTACTTAAGGAATTGTTCAGAACAAAATTTTCCATAATTTCTTTAAATTTTTGTTGGTTTTTAAGGAAAATTATTCTAAATTGCTTTTTATAAATGAAATATATGGGGCAGCCACCGTAGGTACAGTTTAAGTTAAACAGACTCTACTCGTTATACTTTAAATGTTTTAAAAAAGTGAAATGTTGTAAAATGTAAACATGTCAAATTGTATAAAAATTAAAAAATAAATAAAATAGATTATTGTTTACAAAAGGTCACTTCTTAAAGTATTAAATAAAAAAACATTGATAAAATAAACACTTAAGTACATGTTTTGTATTAAGTTTCTTATTGACGGATGTATTAAACATTATTCACCTTTAAGCTTGAATTACAATTTATCTAAAAACAACAAAAGAAGTTTGATTAAAAAAATAATATCATAAATAATGAAAGTATGGGATGGTCTCCCAAGTGACAAAAATAAAAATAACAATTATATTGACAGTACAAAACATTCAAGCGTTTAATAAGAATCTGAAGCAAGTTTTATATGTCACTTAGTATTTTAATAAAAAAAATCATATATGTTTAAGGCCATGACTCACTATCATACTCAGTCGTTCAATTTGTTAAAAATGGCATTTGTCTCCATAATGTGTATGTGTGTAACATACTTTAAGACAAGTATTTACAAGGCAGTTATCTGTAACCAAAAATAAAAAAGTTAATAAATAAAGATAAATATATACAATATAAATGCAAACCCTGTGCTGTATGGGACACCCTTTATTTTATTTAATTTTATTGTAATACTAGCTGTGCCCGCCACGTCGTGGGCGTCCTAACAATATTTTGCTCGAATTTGCTTTGCAAGTATTTCTCACCAATTGTAAGTCTCTTACTTTTATAATGCTTCACTTATGGTTTATGTATTTACTGGATAAAATTCTAAAACATATAAAAAATTCTAAACACATTTGTAAGAGGTGGTTAAAGCAATGTAATTCCACCAATGTTATTCAATTGGCGGCATCTGTTGCGCAATTTTGTTTAAAATATCCCACTTTTAAAAATAAAAGGTGCGCAACCGTGTTTAAAATATCCCAGTTTTTAAACCGAAAATTTCAGTACCTTTAAACCGGAAATTGAGTAGTCTCACTGGTTTTTCTCCACTTTCTCTTGGAAATGAGATATTTTTGCGGAAAAAAGTATCCTATATTGGTACCTCCTCACAAAATTTTTTAAAATTCACCCAGTAGTTTTTACGTGATGCGAACGCAAAAGAAAAGCAGTCAGACAGGCAGACAGAGGGATGTGAGTTACTATTTTATTATATGTATAGATATACAACGTATTTAATTATTTAACGTATTTAATCGACCTTGGGTTATAAGTAAGAAAACCATTTTTCGAGTTCGATTTAAAATTTTAGTGTAAAAACTAATTCTTTATTGCCAGTATTTCGCTACAACATCGAGTAGCATCATCAGGGCTATGATGATGTAGCGAAATATTGGCTTAAATAATTAGTTTTTACACAACAATTTGACCACTAGCTCGAATAACATGTTTTTCTTACTTTTAATTTTATTTTTAATACTTGCCACTAAAGTGTATAATGTATTTATTTACAATATTACGATAATACAATTAATGCAGTTAATACAAAAGAAAAAATAGTACAATCAGATAAGGAAATACATTAAACCTAGAATACTAACGCTATTTAATACTACGTTACTACTAACGCCACGTAAATTTTACGTACTTTGGAATTTTTTCAATTAATGTGGTTATTTCAGCAATTTTTTAAGTTTTAATAGTGTTTATTTATAAAATAATAAAAATTAACTAATAATTTATACTAAAGGAAACAAAAACCATTTTAAAGGCAAAATAAAACTACATGTTTGAGATAAAATCATACCTGAAATAAAATAAATGCTCATATGTATGTATTTATCATCAGTCCTGGTTATAACAGTCTTTAACTACACTTTTATTTGCTGCTCCCTACATACTGCAAGGCTTTTGCAAATGTGACAATAGTGGGTATCATACGCTTCTTTGAGTGGTAACAAAATCTGCTTTCCCTTTTCTCGAGAAAGTTCTTCGAAAGCCGGATCGATTTAAACAATTTTTTTATACTTCCTTTTACTTTTATTACAAGCTGGAAGTGCTATATTCTAAGCAGCTGCCAATTATTTGTCGATGTAGTTGCTATCTGCTGCAGTGGGGCACCAATTCTTATCTGCGAAACTGTCGTAGCTCTGGAAATCCTTCGATTACTCTTTGTCACTAACGTATCTGATCTCACTAAAGTCGCTGGAAGTTGGTAATGCCGCAACATCTTCACAGTTGAGACCTCGCTTGGAATTAATCAGTTTTTTAATTGCCTTTATCATTTACTACATAAAATACTTCCATAAATTTATACTCTTTTTACTAACGCCACGTAAAATTGACGTAGGGAAATTATACGCTTACCACTAATATCACGTAAATTTTACGTATAGCCTTTCAATGTTTACGTCCTTAGAGCAGGTAAATGACTAAATATGCTTTGTATAGGCTTTTGGCTTTGTTCAAAAACTATTAGAAAAAGCACTTGTGTAATTTGGTACCGTTAGGCCATTGGATGCTTGTGTAGTAACAATAAGAACAAAAACTACACGTAAAATTTACGTAGGTTAGTATTCTGGGGTTAAATATTATTTAGTAAATTAATTTTCATTATAATAGTTAAAACTAAGTTTTGTATTGCTATGACGTCTCTTTTAGGAGACAGACCTGGCGGCCTCATAGCGAGTACATTTATCTAGAATGTTTGTAACGTACAAAGTAGTATTACACCCGAAATATATGTCACTTCTACCTCATATATATTTTTAGTTT
>OX451219.1:78919093-79208541 GCA_949628195.1 Phasia obesa | reverse complement strand
TAGCCAGAAGCGAGAATACTTTGGGAATAGTCCCAAATTTAAGACGATAAGGATTGATCCTGGCCCTAGTAACAGGTTTCATTTGCTAGCAAATGAAGAAGAAGAAGAGGCAAGAGCCGTCAAAGAAAGGGTTCCACCAATAGTGGTAGACTCGTGTCACAGTTTCTCAAAAGTTTGGGAAATACTTGGTGAGGAGTACTTCTTCAAGAGAATGACAATTGGAACTAAGGTTACATGCAATACAATGGTCCTGTATGAAGCTGCGTTAAAAAAGCTGAGTGAACTGAAGTACAGTTTTTATACACACGAAGTTAAAGACGTAAAGCACTTTAAGTTAGTGTTATTTGGTTTGCCAAGAACAGACGCAAAACTTTTAAAGGAGGAATTGATTAAAATGCACAACATAAACCCAGTAAGTGTCAAAGAAATCGTAACCAAAAGGACTACAGCTGATGACGCTATATACTTGATTGAGTTTAACAAACAAGAAGTGTCAAAAAATGATATTATGAAAATAAAGTACTTTTGCAATATTGCTGTTTACTGGAGAAGACCTCTTAAAGGGAATAAAGGGCCTACGCAATGTACGAAGTGCTCTATGTACGGACATGGAGCTAAAAACTGCAATAGAGTTATCGTCTGCGCAGTTTGTGCTGGCAATCACGACCAGACTGAGTGTGTATTGGCCAAAAACACTCAAGGGAGTAATGTTGTTTATAAATGCCACAACTGTAGCCAAAAGAACTTAAGAAACTCGAATCACAGGTCCGACGATCCCAAATGCCCTTGCCGTAAAGACTATTTAGAAATGCGCCTACGATTAACTTCTAAGCCTAGACCTAATTTCAACAAGTCGAGAATTAATCATGTGTATGATGAGACTGAGTTCCCACACCTGTCAAGTCAGAGTCAACCAACTGATTCACGAGAGCACACCTTCCAAAGGAAAAGTTTGTACTCTGAGGTTTCGAAAAACAGACCCCGCGACAGCAACAACGATGATGACTTATCTAACGAGAGACTGTTAGAAATCTTCTTTAGTGCTGTGGATGCACTAGAAAAATGTCGAAATAAATTTGACAAATTAAGAGTGCTTGGCATGATGCTCAAGCATGCTATATAAAATCATGGGTAGTCAAAATGTATACGTTATGCACTGGAATGCTCAAGGCATAACAACTGAGTCAGCAGCTGCACAGCTCGAAAAAGTTCTCCATGAGAAAAATATTGATATTTTACTTCTTAACGAAACGTTCCTGAAGCCGTATCATAGGTTAAAATTTGGAGACTACAAAATATACAGAGAAGACCGTCAAACACATGGTGGGGGTGTGCTTATAGCGGTTAAAAATTACATAGATCATAAGTTGTTACCAAAGATTAAAACAATAACCATAGAAAATATCTCTGTGGAAGTTAAAATAAGTGGACGTCCCGTAAGTTTTATCTCTGCTTATAATCCTGTTTACACTTCTAATTTTAAAACTGACTTAGAACTTCTTACCAATTCGTTTAGTGACTATTTTATTTTTGGTGATTTGAATGCACAACATGTGAGTTGGAATTGTATTTCAAACAATTCAGCTGGCAAAGAACTGTACAGACATCACTTAAGTTCAAGTTATTATGTATATCATCCGGATACACATACTAGATTCGGCCAAAATATAATTCCAGTCCAACCATCCACGGTTGATATTTTACTTACTAACTCTAACATTTCATTTTCGCAGTTACAGTCACATCCAAATATTTTACAGTCTGATCACACCCCAATATCTTGTTACATTTTTGGAACACCACAAAATCACTTTGTTACAGTTCCGTTGTATAATCAGGCTGATTGGCCAGCAATTAAATACTGGGTCGAGAATGAAATTAAGAATCATAATATCGGACAAATAGAGCTTAACAATATAAACCTAGATTCGTCATTAAATAAATTAGTTAGTATAGTTAAAGAAGCCTTTTCCAAGATTCCAATTGGCCAGAAAAATCCTTGGCAGAGGGAAATTTCAAATACGTCTAAAATGCTGATTACTCAGAGGAACAAGTATAACCGTAAACTTAAAAGATGTAGAGATCCTACTTACAGAACTCAACTAATCAGCATTTTAAAACAGTTGAATCAATTAATTGATTTTCATTTGAAAAGGGATAGAAATGAAGCGTGGGCTAAATTCATTTCCAAACTGCCTTCCGGCTCTAAAAAGTTTTGGAAACTAACAAAAGCTTTAAAAGGTAGAAATTCTGCAATCCCCGATCTAAATATAAATGGGGAATTTTTAAGTACCGGTGAAGCAAAAGCAAATGCCATTGCGGAAGTTTTTAGATGCAACAATAATATCACCAACAACAATTCATCACCTTTAGATAATGTGGTTCTAAATTATGTGCAGGAACTTAACAATGTAAATCTCGCTGACAGTGACAATTTTGAATTCACAGATGCAGTAGAGGTAAAGACATTTGTTTTTTGTTTAAAAAATAACAAAGCCCCAGGTTTAGACGGAATTAACAGCATTATTTTAAAAAATATGCCCGATTACTTTTTTGAAACTTTGAGCAAACTATTTAATTACTGCTTGAGAAATGGTCATTTCCCCATGATATTTAAAAAGGCCAGAGTTATACCTATTTTCAAAACTGGAAAAGATCCTAAATTGCCTTCCAGCTATAGGCCAATAAGCATTTTGAGCTTGTTGGATAAAGTCTTTGAAAAAATAATTCACAAAAGAATCGTAGAGTTCTCAGAACAGAATAACATTATACATCAGCAGCAGTTTGGATTCCGAAGAGAGCACTCTACGGTACATCAAATCAAACGAGTGGTTAATATTATTGAGAATAATAAAAGAAATCGTAGAAGTACAGGTATTATATTTCTTGATATTGAAAAGGCTTTCGATACAGTATGGCATAATGGCCTATTGTATAAACTTAACTCTTTTAGTTTTCCTTTATATTTACAAAAAATCATACAAAGCTTTTTAGACCAACGTTCATTTGTAGTTTTCGTGGAGCGCATCTCATCAGATGAAAAACATATACTCGCAGGTCTACCGCAAGGTTCCGTTTTGTCACCTACGCTTTATTCGTTATACACGTCAGATATCACTCTACGCAGGAATCAGGAAGCAGCATTTTATGCAGACGATAGTGCTTTCATTTGCAGCGGTAAGGTATCTAATTCATTAGTTAGGAAAATGCAAGAGAGCTTAAATTCAAGCCAAAAATATTTTAATAAATGGAAAATAAAGGTCAATGATGATAAAACACAGGCTATTATTTTTCCATATAATAAGTCGCCAAAACGCATACCTTCTCAATCTATGTTGTGCCGTGGGAATGTTATACCTATAAAGTCAGAAATCAAGTATTTGGGCATTATAATGGATAAAAACTAACATTTAAGCAACATGTCAACCAAATTTGTGAAAAAGCTATAAAGTGTGGTCGGGCATTGTTTCCCATACTCAACAGAAGATCTAAATTGAATATGAAAAACAAAATATTGTTATATAAAATGTGTATTCGACCAATTATGAGTTACAGCTGTCAAGTATGGTTTCATAAAACTGCGAAAACTCATACCAAAAAGCTTCAGATTATACAAAACAAGAATTTGAAAATAATTCATAATCTTCCTCGTAGGTATCCGACAAATTTACTTCACAGTAACTTTGGACACAAGATGATAAACGATTTCACTAGAGAACTGACACTGACATTTAATGAAAAATGCAGACTGTCAAACTTTGAATCAATAAGGAATTTACAAGGTAATCACTAAGATTCGTTCGTTAAGAATGAATGTATTAGCGATTATCCAAACAAATTTCTTTATAACTTCCATAGAGATCAAGAAGGTTTTTGTGAGCTATTTTCCTTAAGGCTGTATATTTATTGTTATTAGTTTTGTAAATTTAATTATAAGACTCTTATTGTTGTAGTACTTATAGTAAAATCTCATACCTCTGTACCTTTTATATTTTAAACTTGTAAATAAAGACTTTTATTAAAAAAAAAAAAAAAAAAAAAAAAAAAATATCATTTTTTGACACTTCTTGTTTGTTAAACTCAATCAAGTATATAGCGTCATCAGCTGTAGTCCTTTTGGTTACGATTTCTTTGACACTTACTTGGTTTATGTTGTGCATTTTAACCAATTCCTCCTTTAAAAGATTTGCGTCTGTTCTTGGCAAACCAAATAACACTAACTTAAAGTGCTTTACGTCTTTAACTTCGTGTGTATAAAAACTGTACTTCAGTTCACTCAGCTTTTTTAACGCAGCTTCATACAGAACCATTGTATTGCATGTAACCTTAGTTCCAATTGTCATTCTCTTGAAGAAGTACTCCTCACCAAGTATTTCCCAAACTTTTGAGAAACTGTGACACGAGTCTACCACTATTGGTGGAACCCTTTCTTTGACTGCTCTTGCCTCTTCTTCTTCTTCATTTGCTAGCAAATGAAACCTGTTACTAGGGCCAGGATCAATCCTTATCGTCTTAAATTTGGGACTATTCCCAAAGTAATCTCGCTTCTGGCTAGCCATATTGGAAGCGATTTAAAGGAAAAATTAAATTTTCAAGAAAAATCATACACGAGCAAAAAATAACACGTTGTTTACCTTTTTATTTTATTTATTAGAAGTTATCTCAGAGAAAAATTAACTTTAAGCTAAATTATATTTAACTAACTCATAAGCTAATTGTGAAATGATGCAGAGTAGAGCTTTAATATGTTACTTTGTCAATTTATAAATTAAAAGCATTCATTTGACTTTCATCGCAATATATAGTTTTAATTTCCAAGTGTTAAATTTATGATAGTTTTTCAAAATAACTGGTAAGCTAGAGCAGCTTATTGTAAAAAATAAAAGAATATCAATTGTGCAAAGTACGGTTTTTATTGTTAATATAAAATAATTTGGTAATTAATTAATAAATATATAATTATAAAAAAGAATAAATTTAATAAATAATAAAATTGCAAAATGTCTTAAAATTTGAGGGGCGTTAGCAAGAGGAATTTAGGAAGATTAATAAAAAAAGAAAGGACTATTTAAGTAAATAGATTAAAAATGAAAACAAATTATCAAGGACGTCAGGTAGAGAGAATTGTGGTACAGGTAAATATTGAAAAATGCACATCAAGTGGTTTAAAGTACGGTCACATTAGGCAAACATTTGCCTGAAATCGTCAAATATTTGTTTGCCATAGTCTGACCACAAAATAAAATTGATAGGCAAACAACAAAACAACTGATTCTTGGCAAACAAAATTATTTGCCTGCAAGCCAAAATGTTCCCAGTGTGACCACTTATCGGCAAAATTTTTTTCTTTTTTGGGCAAATAGTTATTTTTTCTTACAAAATTTTTGTAAGAGCAAATAGGGGCAAACAATAGTTGATTCCAGCAGAGTTTTTGCTTTTAAAACTTTATTATTAGCAAATAAAATAAAATTAACACACTGTTTTTAGGGTTCCGCATCTAAAGCCTATTGGCACAATGTTAATTTTAAAGGTGGGATCACACGATTGCCGCAAATGCACAAATTTGACCCAATTTTAACTGTAACCCTCTGCGATGGTTAGTAAACTTATCCTTCTGGTCGACTTGGTCGGTCAATACCGCTCTGGTAGCGTCTGTTCCCTAGGTTAAGGGCGGCTACTGGAGACTATATTCGTCCGTCTTTTTGTCGGTCCGTGGGGGTTTTTATTAAATCCAAGATGTGTCTGACTCATAGTGAGCGGCATCTTGGTCTGCGTCTGTCTCCAGTGGAGCGGCAGTTTTTCACTACACCTCTGGTGGAGGTGAAAACCACCCCCCCCCCCCAAAAATTAAAAATGAACAACGATAATAATGGCCCTATGTCCTTTGTCGAGGGTGCTAAAATCTCCAAGGGTAATAACGTGAGTACTCAGGTGGAGGCCACAGGCCTGAGTGCCACTGATATTTCTGTGCCCACGACTGACCGGATAGGTAACCCAGGTTCGGTTAGTCGTTCTTCTATTTCTGTGCGTGACAAACGCTTAGACCGACAATTCAGTCTAAGCACGGACGAGTCTGACCACTTGTCGGGACTCGAAGGGTTACATCTCTACGAGACCGATGAAGAGGACCTTAGCATGGTCACCTCCGTGTCGCCAATTGCGAAAACGGACGGAAAACCGGAGGCCCATGGCCCTGAAAAGGGTGACAAGGAAAAAGACGACTCGGACAGGACCGGACAGGACGAACGAAAAAGGCTAGCTGGCTACAAACGTTCTCTTAGGTACTTAAGGTCACTGGAATCTCGCGATCCAGCGTCCTTAACTGCTCGGGAGAATAGTTTGAAGCGGAAGCACACCTACCACGTTCGGAAGTATGAGGCTATGCTTAATACAACCGTCGTGGAGGTCAAGCCTAACAGGACGGATTGTAACCAGGATAAGCATGCGAAGAAGGTAATAGCCGTGCCCCATGCTACTCCTGGACCGAACACGATCGTCACCTCCGCGATTCTGGATGAACGCCCTTCTACTTCTAGAGAGGCCTCAGCTGGATCAAGGAAGGGCGATGACCAATGCGGTAAAGCGAAGTCTGCTAGCAAAGGCTCCAAGATGCTGGCTGCACAAACCTCTAAAGGTCAAGCACCAGTTTCAAAGGGCTCCGCAAACAGACCTAGCGGTAAACGGCAAAGGTCGGGTGAAACGCAGGTACCTGACGGTAAGCGGTTGAAGCCTTCAACTAGCTTAACGTCAGCTCCTGAGTTACAAGTAGCCATTATTGATCGTAACCACCCCGATGGTAAGATTACTAATGAAAGATGGCTGCTCTTAGAAGAAAAGATCCTACGCAGATTGGTCGACGAACTCGCTCATAATGACGACGACTCGTTCACTGCGTTTGACGGCGCTAAGTGGTCAAAGGGCGTCAAGATCATCGGATGCGGTAATGAAAAGTCCGTAGGCTTCCTCAAAGACTGCATCCGTGATGTTGCCGAACTATGGCCATGTGCCAAAATAGAAATCGTCCCCTTGGACCAGGTTCCGTTTCAGGCGACAGTGAAGGTATGGGTTCCTCCTCCTATTTTGGAGGATGAGGCCATCCTTACACTGATCAAGCGTCAGAATAAGGGCCTTGGCCCCGAGAGCTGGACGATTGAAAGAGGACGCGCAAGGGACAAAGGGGAAGGAAAAGATCTCTGGATCAAAATCGATTCAGAATCCCTCCGTCTCCTACGTCCCTCCAAAGGCGTCATAAAATATGGGCTTAATCAGCTTCGGCTGATTCTGCCCGCAGAGAAACGCGATGGCAATTCCGAGCGGCATGAAGGTGGTACAGATTAATCTGCATCAATCCGAGGCAGCATCGGACGACCTGCTGCGTTTCATGGAGAGGGAAGATATCCACGTGGCCTTAATCCAAGAACCCTGGCTTGTAGCCAACAAGGTTCGCGGCGTTCGGTCACGAAAATATATGCTCTTCTCTCCAACCCAAGAAGGTAAGATAAAAAGCTGCATTTTAGTTAGGAGGGATGTTAACATGTTTCTTTTATCTAATTTCAGTGCGTCTGATCTGACGGTAGCAGCGTTCGAACGCAAGGGTCTCCCGACGGTGATCCTGGCATCAGCGTATCTACCATATGATGAAGATGATCCGCCTCCACGTGCCGTACGCAACACGATCTCATCCTAGGATGTGATGCGAATGCCCATCATACTCTGTGAGGGAGCACGGACATTAACACTCGAGGTGAGAACCTATTAGATTATCTTCTATCAACTAATCTTAAGATATGCAATTGAGGTAATAGACCAACGTTTTTCAATAGGATCAGGGAACAGGTTATTGATATAACATTTGTAAGCGATAGGGACTCAGTTAAGATAATTGATTGGGGGGTTCGGCTTGACTGTTCTTTCTCTGATCACAATAGAATTGTTTTTAGGGTGCAACTTACCCTCGATGTAAGTAAACCTTTCAGGAATCCTAGGAACACGGATTGGGGGAAGTTCAGAACGCTCGTTGAACTTATGCCACCTCCCACTGAGGGAATGTTGGCAGGCACACGAGAGCTGGATGACTCCACATCCTTTCTATCTAGGACACTAATTGAAGCTTTTCACTCATCATGCACTGAACGGCATCCGTCTAGGAGACTTCACCAGCCATGGTGGACTCCAGGGCTCAGGCAGTTACGCACTGAATGTAGGAGACTTTTCAATAAAGCGAAGCGGGACAAAGGACCATCTGATTGGGCCGAATACCGCCGGAGTTTCAATAACTTCAAAAAGGAGACCAGAAGAGCGAAGCGAGAAACTTGGCAGCGCTTTTGTGGAGACTTAGAAAGTACCACTGAGGCGTCCCGTCTAAGAAAGGTGCTCTCTAAGGATCCCGGTATGCCAGGATTCTTAACTAAGCCAGACGGAAACTTCACTGAAAGCAGTGTTGAAACCTTGAATCTACTAATGGAAACTCACTTCCCGGACTGTAAGGATGTCGAAGAAGAGCCGCTTTCTTCTGCGGCTATCTTCTCATCAGCTGTCCATAGTAGTGATTTAGTGGATTGTAGATGAAGCCAGAGTAGCGTGGGCTGTGAGTTCTTTTAAGCCCTATAAATCCGCAGGGCCGGACGGCATTTTCCCAGCGTTACTACAGCAATCGATAAAGGTTATCATGCCGTGGCTGATTTCCATTTTTAGGGGCAGCCTGTTGTATGGGTATATCCCCAAAGAATGGAAAGAGGTTACTGTGGTATTCATTCCTAAGGCTGGAAGAATAAACCATGGAACTGCAGAGGAACTGCCAATAAGTCTGTCATCGTTTTTATTGAAAACACTGGAGAGACTGGTGGACGTGTATGTCAAAGGTTTTCTATCGTCAAGTAATTTCTGCAGGGCACAACACGCATACCTAAAAGGAAGGTCGGTGGAAACGGCACTGCATGATGTAGTCGGTACAATAGAGGATACACTGGACAGGAAGGAGTATGTGCTAGCAGCCTTTTTGGATATAGAGGGCGCTTTCAATAATCTGAATATATCCTCGATACTGGACGCCCTACAATACGGACGGAGAATATACTTCGAAGTAGAAGCATTATCTCCAGTCTTGACCCTAGTACGATGAGGAAAGTTGTGACAAGGGGAACACCGCAGGGGGGAGTCATGTCACACTCCTTTGGAACCTTGTTGTAAATAAAATCCTCTTCAGACTAGGCAACGGAGGCGTTAAGGTGGTCGCGTATGCAGATGACGTTGTAATCCTTATCAGGGGTAAATTTTTATCCACGATAAGTGACCTTATGGAATCGGCAATAGGCCAACTACTGCTTGGGCGAAGGACAACGGTCTGGGCCTAAACCCTGAAAGACCGAACTTGTTCTCTTCACCAGAAGATATAAAATTCCGGAATTTTGACTCCCAAAAATGGGTAGCATTACTCTGAAATTATCAAAAGAAGCGAAGTACCTCGGCGTCATCCTAGACTCAAAGCTCTCGTGGAAACGTAATGCTGAGAGCAGGATGAAAAAGGCTCTATGTGCATTTTACGCATGCAAAATATTTACGGATGGCTCCAAGATAGACACGGGGACCGGATCGGGGATCTTCTCTGAGGATCTTGATCTTTCAATTTCACTTAGGCTTCCCGATACCTGCACCGTGTTCCAGGCTGAAATATATGCTATATCGGTAGCGGCAAGGAAAATTGAGGAACTTGCGATGGCTATCGATATTTTCGTAGATAGTCTAGCCGCCATTAAGGCCCTTAATTCAAAAGTAGTGAAATCTAAATGTGTGTTAGCTTGCATACAATCTTTAGCCCTACTTGAACGACATCGTATAATGATAGTGTGGGTTCCAGGACATGAGGGCATTCGGGGAAACGAGATGGCCGATCAATGTGCGAGGAACGGTTCGAATCTGGATGTGACGGTTGCCCAAAGGGAAATCAATATCCCATTGGCCGAAATGTCTAACATACTGGGAGAATGGTCGCTGAAGGAAACGGCTCGCAGGTGGTCTATACTAACCACTTGCAGATTATCTAGAATCCTTTGGCCCTCAATTGATAAAAAAAGGACAAAGGCACTACTGATCCTCGAGAAAAGCTCGTTAGCACTTCTGGTTGGTGTTATAACGGGACACTGTATGATCGGACGTATGTCGGAGCGTATGGGAATCTCTCGTGGAGGGTGCTGCAGAAGCTGTATGGATGAGGAAGAGGAGGAATCAGTTCAACACCTTCTCTGCGACTGCCCGGCTCTTCAAGAGCGTAGGCTCGAATTTCTGGGTCAAAGATTCTTCCAGGACCTGGACTGTCTCAGGGATGTGACACTGAGTTGCCTATTAGGCTTTGTGAAAAGCTCCGGGTGGTTTACAAGAACCACCGGTATCGGAGTTCTTTAGGGAATGGTGGGGGTTGACGATCGTTGGGGCATCACAATGAGCCTTATTGGCCTTCGAGTGAACTCGCGTTTTTGCGGGCGGCCCGTTTAACCTAACCTAACTGTGCACAATATTGAAGTTGTCCCAATCATATGCTCTTCATTCACATGATTGCCCCATTGTGAACAAATTTGATTGCCGCAAAACGTCAAAAAACAATTGAGCAACAATAATTGCCGCAGCCTAGTATCATGGTTGTGTATTGTAATTATGAGGATCAGCTGTTGGGTGAACTTGAAAAATTGTGTTTTGTTTAGTGCATACAAATGGATTGTTTTTTTAAAACGAAAAATAATTCTTCATCTTTGTATATCATATGTAAATTAAATACATATGTATGTATACAAAAAATTAACAAAAGAAAAAGAGAAATGAAAAATAAAAAAACGGAGTATGGATATGGGTTAGAGACTCCCTAACAAAAACAGCAACAGATGACGCATATGAGAAGACCCTAAAAGAATTTCTAGAAAAAAAAAATAACCAACTGAAGTTTAAAATTTTTGTTCTTCGAATTTACAAATTTTATTCAAATGAATGACGAAACCTTTAAAAATTTATTGGAACTGGTGTTACCATATACATATTCTTAAACAGGGCACAAACATACGCATGGCTATACCAGCTTCTGAACGCTTAGCTGCTTCCCTTCCCTTTCTAGCTTCTGGAGATAGTCTTTCGGTTTTTTTCGCATTGCACAACACACCATGTCCCTATTCATACCGGCTGCATGCAATTAATGTAATGCAATTTATAAAGCCATGCGACAATAATAAAAACAATTTTATTTATAATATAAAATAAATTATTTATACTTCAAAAAAAACATAGGAGCACGTACCAAAAACAAGTTACTTACATGTAAATTGCCGCGTATTGGTAACGTCTATTGCCGCACAAGAACAAAATAAATATTGTCGCGTTGTTATCATTTCTATTGCCAGTCACACGATTGTCGCAACAGAGTTGCTTTTTATTGGGCAAAACCAGCACAATATCAGCCTCGATTGCCGCATGTGCTAATTGATTGTGAAATCACACGATTGGCGCATAAAGCCTGGTACTCTGTTCAGTTTTTCATGCGGAATGCTGTCAAACTACATACATAAAAAATTTGTATGAAAAAGTCATGAAAAAATGTTGCTGAAGTAGTACTCTGTTTTTGATGTGAAAAAACATTGAAATGTTTCTGGCAACATTTTATCAAAGCTGTGAAATAAAGCAAATGGGCATTATTTCAAGCGGAATTTTTCAAACACCAGCTGATCACCTGGCTTTTGTTAACATTTGTAAAACTAGGTGGTATACTTAAAAGCAATAAAATCGTAAAATTTTTCCAAATCGCGAGATAGACACCACATTTTAAATGTCAAATTTTCCCTGTGAAATAATAAATGTTGCTATACATTTTTCACAAATTCGAACAGAGTACATGATAGGCTTTACATATAAAGCGGCATTTAGACGGTCAAACGCGGCCTGTGTGTATGGCCTGATGGCATGCCATCAAATTCGCGTAAACGACCAAAATTCGTGTTTGACAGCAGCGTTGAATGAAAATAAAAAACTTTTGATATTTTGTGTTTGCCGTCAAACTAGTCTAAACGCATGTTTGTCAAACACAGTGTAAATTTCATTTGTTATTTTGTAAGCGAGCAGTAAAGATGTCTTGGCTAAAGCGCACGTTTTTAGGAGAATTTTGTGTTTTTTTTGGGCACGTATATTGGATTTTAAGTATGGTAATGCATGTAAAGGGTTCTTATGGATGGTAATAAATGTAAAGGGTTTTATTAGAGTTTATTTATTAAATATTTCATTTATGTACAAACTAGTTAACAACAATTTTATTATCTTTCTTACATATTCTTTGCATATTTCTGGTTCATCGAACTTTAAATAAGTAAAACTCAAATTTTATTTCATAAAAATTGCAATTATGGGAAAGTGCCCAATAAGCAAAATATTATTAAAATTCAAAATTAAATTAAATTGTTGTTTTATTGTATTCTTTCATAATAATTGTATTTATAGAAAAATGCCCAATAAGCAAAATATTGTTAAAATTCAATATTCATTTAAATTGTTCTTTTATTGTATTCTTTCATAATAATTGTATTTATGGGAAAATGTCCAATAAGCAAAATATTGTAATTGAATTTATTATGATAAATAAAAATTATCAACTACGAATTCGTCAGTCGTAGTCAAGCACTCGAAATCAAAAGTATTTTAATAAACATTAAAATAACTGGCGCCCAACGGAAATAAAAATCCTAAAGTAGGATAAAAATAAATAAAAGTCCTAAAGTGGAAAAAATAAAATAAAAATCCTAAAGTAGGATAAAATTAAATAAAAGTCTTAAAGTTAAAAAAAAAAAATAAATAAAATAAAAATCCTAAAGTTGGATAAAATTAAATAAAAGTCCTAAAGTGGAAAAAATTATATAAAAATTAAAGTCCTAAAGTAGGATAAAATTATATAAAAAAATCCTAAACTTGACAAAATTAAAAAATAAAAACTCTAATGTGGACAAAATTAAATAAAAAACCCTAAAGTGTTATAAAATAAATAAAAATCTTTAAGTAAAATAAGGTTAAATATAAATCTTTAAATAAGATAAAATTAACTGGAAATCCTTTAATAGGATAAAACTGACAAAAAATTTAAAACAAAAATAATTTTTTTTAAACAATTATCCAAAGTGTTAGTGATTTTAGTTTACAAACTGAAGTTGCCTTAAAGACTAAACAATAAAAGAAAGAAAAAGGAAATAAAGAACTAGCAAAAAATTTCTCCGAAATTAAAATCCGGAATCTGTGTACAAAAGTGAATTAACTGGTTGAATAATCCTTGCTGACAGGCGATCTGACAACTGAAAAATCTACAATCCCAAAACATTTGGTCATATTAGCAGCAGACATCTTCTCCAAAAGGGTTCGAAACAACATTAAACAAGCAACAACATCCATCAGACAACACAAATCATGCAACTGTTACTAATATATCTTTTGTAAGAGGAATTATAATCTTTGTTATTTTATAACCTACAAATTAATGTTAAGGAATACTATAAAATTTAAGAAAAGTAAAGTTAATAGTAGTAATAAGTAATTAATTAAAAGAAAATTCTCAATAAACAAAAATTCCCTTCAGATTTATATATTTTTTTATTATTTTATTGGAAAATAAATTAAGTCATTAATATTAATAAAGTCCAATCCAGATAACTTAATACGTCCCGCGGTATTATCCACTAATAATCCTCTCCCAAATCCTAGTAATAATCCTGTAAATGCATAAAAGACCATTGGAACATATTAACCAACAACCTCAAAAGTTTGAAAGATATTTTCATATAGAAACTGATGAGCAAGAACACAACAACCAAGATTGTTTTAACGAGGCCTATAATGAACAGATGAATTCTTATACTCTGGAAAATAATTTCCAAGATCTACAAGATTACATTGAAGATGAGGAAGAATCAACTGAAAGTCTTGACTTCGTTGTGATTCATTATTTAGAATAGAGACTTCGTCTTTGCCTTACTTCGAAGCAAAGACGAAGGACGGCAAAATTTTAAAAATTTTAGTCGACACAGGCTCAAATAAAAACTACATATATACAAGATTCTATCATAAAAACTTTAAAGCGTAATAACACTAAATTCTATGCTAACTCCGTAGGAGGAAAAATTGCTATAACAATTTGTAAATCTTTTTGGTTTCAAAAATAAGAACATCAAATTTTTCTTGCTTCCTACCTTAAAATCGTTTCATGCAATATTAGGTAACGACACTTTAAAAGAGTTGTCCGAGTCATCCATACTGCAAAAAACTGTATAATTCTTAATAACAACGTCAGAGTAAAACTTAAACAGCAAACTTCACAACCTGTTAATAACATTCAGATAAGATCCGATCATATGTCGGACGAGCAAGTGCATAGGATAAAAAACATAATCGGTAAATACCGAAATCTATTTTCTGAACCAAACGAGTCACTGACGTACACCACGGCAGTAAAAGGTGAAATAAGAACCACCACTGAAGCTCCTGTCTACTCTAGATCCTACCATTATCCTATGCATCTAAAAGAAGAGGTCGAACGGCAAATTAAGGAACTATTAGATCAAGGAATTAAAAGACCCTCTAAATCATCATACAACTCACCAGTATGGTTAGCCCCGAAAAAGATGGACGCATCAGGAAAAAAGAAATACAGAGTAGTCATTGAGTATAGAAAACTAAATATGGTTACAGTGGCTGATCTTTATCCCATTCCAGAAATAAACGAAGTAATAGCTCAATTGGGTGAAAATAAATATTTTTCTAAATTCCATTAAAGGAAAAGGATATCGAAAAAAACCGCCTTTTCGGTGAACAGTGGAAGTACGAATTCACGCGACTTCCACTCGGACTAAAAAACGCACCCGCGATATTCCAAAGAATACTAGATGATATGCTCCGAAAATATATTGGAAAAATATGCTCTATTTATATCGACGATATAATTATATTCGGCAAAGATGAAGAAACACACCCAAACCAAAAAATACATATTTAGACGATAAGACTGATATCAATACAAGGCAGGGGCAAGACAAAGCAAAAATAATATCGGCGGCGGGGAACTATCGGCTGCGACTCACTTAGCTTGGTTCTTTGCTTTAAAAAACACAACCCTGATAAAAAAAATGAAAAATGTTTAGAATATTTTCTAAAAATGGTTTGGTATTATGGGATGTCAAATTTCTTTTGCATCACAAAATCACACTTTCACATTGGATTTAAGTATTTGACAAGTTTTAATACTCAGTATAATAGTGTGAAAACAAAACTGTAAGGAAATAACAAGTTCCCTTTTGTATAAAAATCCAGAATTTACTAAACCATCATCAATTGGCTAAGAGCATTTTGCTTATGATTAATATATGTAAACAATAACAGTGTTGCAGTCACAAATCCATACATACCTGGCTTATAATTTTATTACAAATGTATGAACAGATTTGAATTTAAACTAAAACAACCAACACCTGAAATTCCAGGTTTTCCCCCAAATCTACTATTTTGCATATAAACCTTAACTTTAAGTTAAAATAATTCAAAAACTACGCAAAAACTTTTAGATAATAATTCACATATGAAGTAATAGAAGTGATTTTATAAAAAATAAAAAATTAATAAAATTTCCTACATCGACTTTATCATGATCTAACATAAAAATAGTGCAATCTATACATCATGGGGAATTTGCACTTGCTTGGTTTCTTGATATTGAAGGTGCTTTTAACAACATGAAATTCAGTGCAATTGATAAGGCACTCAAATGCTCTGGCAGTGACAAAATGGTAAAAGAATGGATAGAGTTATTTCTGAATTTCTTATACATATGTATGTATGTCCAAGTCAGCTCCAGCTTCATTTCCTATGATGTTGTAATGACCGGGTATCCAGCACAGTTTAAGTTTGTTTTGTTCGTTAAGAGCTTGTAGTTCTCTGCGACAATGGCCGACTACGGCCTTGTTCGGAAATGCTTCACTGAGCTGCATCTAATACGCATGTGTGATTGGTTTGCGATGCATAAGAGCTGATGCTGATACTTACTTGATTCGCTAACAAAATTAATTAACATTTGTTTAAAATTTCGAATGCTTAAACAATACAAATTGGGAAGTTAATAATAATTTTATTTCTTGATTTAGATGAAAGCAAAAATTAAATTAAATTTTTCCATATCTAATCGAACTCATATACATGTATAAACAAATGTAATTTAATAAAAACAAAAAAAAAATAAAGAACAAATAAAAAATTCACTCATTCATTGCATCAGTAATTGCGATGCGTGTTTGATAAATATATATATATATATATATATATATATATATATATATATATATATATATGTATGTATATATATATGTATATATGTATGAGCCCATTTTGAATAATATAATCAGGTATTTCATGGATATCAAATGATATTAATTGCTTGTTTCTTGAACTGTATCACTGTTGGGATTTTCTATTTTTAGGGTTCCGTACACAAAGTGTAAAAACGAAACCCTATTGTTTTCGCTACAATGTCTGTCCGTCTGTCCATCTGTCCGTCTGTCAGCGCCTTTTATCTCTGGAACCATAATAGGTAGACTCTTGAAATTTTCACAGATGATGTATAGTTGTTGCCGCTATAGCAACAACTATACATCACTATACAATACTAAAACTTATAGGGTGTTCCAATAGAGAGGTGTTATTTACGAAAATGTGTTTATTTCTTGAACTGTAGGAGGGATATACTTGAAATTTACAAACAGTTATTAAAACTTAGTTCACTATATAAACAAGTATAAAAAAATAAAAATAAAAATTAAAGGGTGTTCCAATAGTGGTGTGAAATGCATGTATAAGGCATAAGTTTTGAACCATAATAGGTAGACTCTTGAAATTTTCACAGAAGGTGTATAGCGATGGCCGCTATAACAACAAAAATTAAAACTTATAGGGTAGGAGGCATACACTAAAAATTTACAAACTGTAATAAAAACGTAGTTCGACTTAGATACAAGTCTAAAAAATAAACCTAAAAATTAAAGGGTGTTCCGATAGTGGTGTTATTTTGATTTATAAGGCCTAAAAGTGTATAATTTTGGCCGCTATAGCAACAAATATTAAAATTTATAGGGTGTTCCGATAGAGAGGTGTTATTCACGAATATGTGTTTATTTCTTGAACTGTAGGAGGAATTCACTAAAAATATGCAAGCACTAAATTAAAATTAGTTCGCTATATAAACAAGTCTGAAAAAAATAAACCTAAAAATTAAAGGGTGTTCCGATAGTGGAGTGATTTGCATGTATAAGGCCTAAGTTTTGAACCATAATAGGTATACTCTTGAAAATTTTACCAAAAAATATTAAAACTTATAGGGTGTTCCGATAGAGAGGTGTTATTTACGAATATGTGTTTATTTCTTACAAACAGTATTTAAAACTTAGTTCGCTTTATAAACAAGTCTAAAAAAATAAACCTAAAAATTAAAGGGTGTTCCGTTAGTGGTGTGCTTTGTATGTGTAAGGCCTAAGTTTTGAACCATAATACGTAGACTCTTGAAAATTTTACCAAAAGTGTATAACTGCGGCCACAATAGCAAAAAATACTAAAACGTTGGGTGTTCCAAAAGTGACGTGGTCTTTACGTTTATGTTTTTTTTTGAGCTGTAAGAGGACACCACTTACAATTTGCAGACTGTAATTAAAACTATGTTTGTTTTATAAACAAGTATACAAAATTGAACTTAAATATTAAACGGTGTTCCAATAGTGACGTGATTTGCATGTGTATATCCTTAGTTTTGAATGAATAGGTGGAATCTTGAAATTTTTACAGGAGGTCCACTATAACAAATAATAAAAATTAAAGGGTTTTCCACCAGTGACGTGATTTGCATTATTCAAGCCTTATTTCTTGAACCGTAACAGGTAGACACTTGAAATTTTGTACAGAAGATGTGTTGCCATGGCCGATATTACAATTACTAAAAATTAAAGGGTGTTCCGACAGTGACATGTTTTTCACTTATAGTGTCTTATTTTTTAATGGCAATAAGTAGACTCTTAATATATTTATAGAAAGGAAGTTGCCATGGCCACTATAATGACTGATAAAATTGAAGGGTGTTCCGACAGTGACATGATTTTATAAACCGTAATAGATACCCTCTTGAAATGTTTACAGTATATGTGTTACTTCGGCCGCTATAACAAATACTTAAAATTGAAGTGTGTCCATTAGTAACGTGTTTTTCACGAATATTACCTTATTTTTTTAACCGCAATAGGTAGGCTTCTGATATTTTAATAGAATATGTATTACCATGGCCGCTATAAAATGAATTACATATTAAAATTTAAAGGGTGTTCTAATTATGATGCAATTTTCGCGAATATTACTTTACATTACATAAGACATAAAGAAATAAACAACTGGAATTTTTAAATTATACTGAACATAGTACGGAACCCTACGTGTGTGAGTCTAACTCGCACTTGACTAATTTTTTCTATTTTGCTTTATATTTGAATCTTATGTTAGGGCAGGGAACCAATGAGTAAATATATTTTTATTTTATTTAAAGTATATATTAATTTGTATTAAGGTTAGCTACTTTGTAATATATAAATTGGCCAATAATGGCGTTTATATTACTTTCAATAAATAAATTGTATTTATGGGAAAATGCCCAATAACAAAATATTGTTAAAATTCAATATTCATTTAAATTGTTCTTTTATTGTATTCTTTCATAATAATTGTATTTGTGGGAAAATGCCCAAAAAACAAAATATTGTAATTGAATTTATTATGATAAATAAAAATTATCGACTACAAATTCGTCAGTCGTAGTCAAGCACTCGAAATCAAAAGTATTTTAATAAACATTAAAATAACTTACATATGGAAAAATTTGTTGCCAAAAATTCAAATTTAAAACTGACAGGTAGGCGAATATGATTTAATTGGTATTTTTCTATTATTATAAAGAAAATTTATATAATCGTCAGATGCCGTTATTTCTAATGCTTTCAATAATTTTTTGATGGATCGTTTTTGTCTTTTAGCAAACCATTTTTTTGTCCAAATTAGTTTCTTTCTTTTTTTCTGATTGCCGTGTTGCAAAAATTCATCAATTACCAAAGCAGCAACTAAAGGCCGAGGCACATAGAATCCGTCATACGTTATACGTCGTCTTTTTCAAAGTACAAGAAAGTTTAAATACAGCTTTTCTAATGAGTGTTGTCACAATCGTCTCCGTCAACGCAAAGTACGAAAGTTGGGCAACTTCTATCGTACGTTGAAAGCTATAAATTTGTTTCTCTCTCTCTCAAAGTTAAATTTTTGTGTTGAGCGGAAGCAAAAATAAAACAAAATAATTTAATTTAATAGAGTAAAGTGGAGAAAAAGCTTTTCTCTTGTTTTCTTTTCTGATTTAATATCCGTCAACAAAGTACTCATTGTGTCAACCTCTTCCGTTGTTACTTTGATTTCAGCTGAGTTAAAGTATAACGTATGACGGATTCTATGTCACAAATCAGACCAGATAAGACACGAAAATTGGTGTGTTGCCAGATCACAGCTTTCGTTGGAAAGAGATAGCAAGAGTTAATGCTTTTCTTATATTACTATCTCTTTCTGATTATAGCTGCAATTTGACATTTTATTGTTTACAAAATAATTTGTGAAACTGGTGGAAAATTCTAATAAAATTTGATTTGTGTGTAAAATTAATTGTTATAAATAGCTTTAAAATAATTTGTGGCAAAAATAAAATTCGAACAAATATCATAAAAAGAAACAAACAAAAGGAAATAAAACAACAGGAATCCAACAGGAAAAAATGTAAGTATAACAAAAGTTTTCTATTCAAATTAATTTGTTTTTAATTAAATTGTTTTGCTATTTCAGTTAGTCGCCGACGCATAAGGGGCTGTTCAAAAGGGGAGAAATTTCATCAGTTCCCGAAAAATCCAACCAACTAAACATATTACATTTGTTAAATTTAAAAGTGAATTATTGCCCGGAGGATTTTGTGCATCAAAGGAACTATGTACAAATTTCGGTTTAACAGTGTGTACTTCCAATTGATATTTAAAGACAATTGGAATTATTTATTTTGATTTATGTAATATGATATGTTACAAAAATATCGTCTTGCTGGATTAAAATATGTCTTATTTAAGCAGGTTCTTACATTGGATAGATAATTACACTGAGTTGGCAGGTCTGTTTTGTTAATGGTGACTAAAATCTCAAGGTAAATAAATATTTTAAAAGTTTCCTTTTAGTTTTTTTTTTAATATATGTAAGTAACTTGTTTTTTCTAATTTCAGTCGTATTTAAATCTAACCAAATTACCTATTAGTGACATTCCCTTCGAAAAAAAAAACTGGTGCTGGAAACGATGACATGTATCTTTTCATTGTAATCTTCTGCCTTAACTATCTACTTATACTAATAAATTGAAAAAGATGCTACAAATATCTCCAACAACTGCAAACTATTATGTATTACGTTCACCATTTTCTGCTGTTTACGTTACTTGAAATTAGAAACAAAACATTAATAAGACCAGAAAATAAAAATACATAAATTACTTTATTTAAAATGTTCACTTAAAATCCAAAACTAAATATGAAAACTGAAAATAAATTTTCTATTTAAATTCAATTAAACTAAAAATATGTATTTTTATGTAATTTAATATTAATGATTACGTGGTGTAGTAAGCTTTCGTGTTGACCGAATATTGGCACGAATGCAACGTGAACCAATGAACCAAAAGCAGGAGCATTTTCGCTCCTGCTTTTTTTACAAACGATACGAAGGCGTATTTGATTTCATATTTTGAGAATAGTGTGTAATGGGCCAGTTAAGTAAAGTTTTCGGTTTCTATTTCAGGACTTAGTTCCCGCGCAAAAACATTATGTGAACTAGTTATCAAAACTAGTGGCACAATTTACCTAAAATTAAAATGCAATTTTTTTTCGTATATATAACAGTACATTCATATTGATTTGCTTACCTTATTTTCTTTATCGAGAAATAAACGTTTATTCATTGCTGTTGATTAATAAGTTCAATAACCATAGGGATCATTGCTCGTGTAAAATTATACAACTTTTCAATGAACCCATTTTACTAAAAAAGCAACTAAATACGAAGATGCATCAAAAATTCCTACACACATTTTCCGTTGTAGTTATAAATTTTTGTAGCAGATTTTTGCATTTCTTTTACTAATCTAGTATTTTGTTTGATTGTAGATGATTTAGTTCGTCTGCTGACAAACACTCTTATTTATGTATATTTATAAAATATAGTTGTATACTGTTTTAGGTTTTCGTTTCTTAGGTCCTCAATTCCACACGAATCCCTTAAAACGTTAGATTTGGGTTGAAATAATAATATAAAGTATCATTATATAGGGCATCAACAGATTAATCTTTTTTTCTCACCGCCATTATCATGTACAAGAACATTTCCTTATGTTCTGGTTGCTAACGTGCACTTCGCCGGAGAACCATTCATGTAATGCACATAAGCATCTATATATATTACACAACCCTTATGAAGTCACATGTATAAAATTGTTTACCATAAGGAATCAAATAATTTAGATGGGACTCCCCCGCTTCCAACTGCATTTGTGTCCAAATTTTGCTTGAATTCTCTTTAACATTGAGACTTTTTGAACAAATGCGACTTAAAAAACTTTTATTGCATATTTTTTCCAACTTTATGATCATGTTGTATTTTTGTAACTTTTAACTGCGCTTTGCAACGACCGTAATATATTTTAATAACTTTTAACGAAATTATTGTACCAGTTTACTTTAAATATTATTAAGAAAATATAATTTTTGTTAAAATTTTGATTCCAATTTTTGTTTACTTAATTGAAAACATATGTTAGTAATGACAACATATAGCTGGTACTTCTTACTCATTGCTTTAAACATTTTTTGTTATCTTTTTATTCACTTTATCGAAAGCTGCAAGTACAAATGATAATGTACTTTTTTAAACGTCACAAGTGGGTAATCTGGTTAGTTATCTGTGTCTATGTGCCCCGGTCTTAATTCACGCGCCATCTTTAATAAGAACCTCACTGCTCACTGTCTTTTGTATAATGATGTTTGACAAACTTCGCCTGATCATGTAAATGCTAAACCTTCTCTCTCATCAGGCCATGATCACAGGCCTCGTTCCGCTTTAATCATATGTGGCAAACTGTAAAGTATGTACTTAGTCCCGTACCACACTTGAAATTTTTGTTTCTGCAACACATGTATTTGTTGTTGGGAGAGGAAATAAAAATGGCAGCGGTACAATGTTTCATGTACTTGAGACTCTGCTGCGACTCTCTACTTTTGTTGTTTGCTCTTTTCGACATGAGAATGACTATAAAAGTATACAGGCGTCAGAAACACAATTTTTAAATTATGGACACGAATGCAACTTCAAAAGAGAATTCAAAAAATGTTTCAGAATCGAAAATTGCAAGTGTGCAACGGGACTTAACACTTTTCGTTAAGTTTCGGCAAAGTGAACAAATTATTTATAAAGGGACGCATTGTTTATAATCGTGTTTAAAAAAAGAGCATTTTATTGTTTATGAATAGAGTGATGCACACCGTTGGATGTTTTGGTACTTTTTATAGAAACAGCAAAAAATGTGTAATTTTACTTTTGAAATTTTCTTAAAATTAATTAAAATAACTGTGTCAAAATAGATTCTAGATTCATGGAAGTACATTCAAAGAGAACCCAAGAGGTGAAACGGCATATAAACAGGACGGCAAAAAATACTAATTCAATCCGTCTCTTTCACACGTTGATTAGTTTTCTTTTGTGTTATTGCGTAAACATTGGTTTTCTTTTGTGCTATTTTCTTATTAATTATTTTTTTTTTAGTGTAAATGTGCGTAACTTTCATTAAATATATTTCTCAAGCTTATTTCACAACACCAAAGAGTTTTGATTTTTTGTTTTAATTATACTTTGTTGTTTAATTAATATTTTAATGGACAAATTAACTTTTAAAGTACAAAGTTTTAACAGAGGAACACGCTTTAAAGAAAAATTATTAGTTTTTGTTTTGTTTATTTTTCCGATGTTCGTTTAAATTTGTTACTATATTTGTCTCTTTCTTGACAAGCTTAGGAAAGTCTGATTATAGCCATTTTCATCAATCACTATTTACATCTCTGTGTACTTTGTGGTACATTGAACGCACATGAAAGTCTTCATTTGGTTGCTTAAGCATTTGACAGACTTTCCGTTCATTTTTTGACATCAGCTTAAGCCAGCTTATGCAGATTATAGTTTGGTCTTTAGTGTGATGATTTAATGTGATTTAAAAAACCAATGAACTAATGCAGATCTCTACTAGATAGGGCTTTCTAATAAAATCACTATTTTTGTTATTGGAACAAAATTCGCCTTACGCATCGTATGTAATACACTTACACTACCCATATTATTGCTTTAATAAGGTGTAACTTTATTCGACTTTTTTGTTTGCATTTTTAAACTAGTACACAAAGAGGAACTGCTGGTGCTTGAAGTTTCTAAATCCCATATTATTGGAGTCCATATTGTTACAAAGCCACTTTCACCTGCTGTTATCAATATATTTGCTTTGGAATGGAAAATGCTTTCACGCACTATTTGATTGTTGCCTTCAAAATTAGCATGCGGTAATAGTTGTTCGTTCTGTACTTTACAGGATCGTAATACTGACCTAAATGAAACGAAAAAATTAATTTAATTTACAAGTGTGATAATTTGATTCAATATGAGAAAGAACGTCACAAAATTAAATAACTATGTATACTGTCCATATTTATCTTCTTATCTTATTCTAAAAGATTTTACTTCATTCAATCGGTCTACAACACGGTGAATTCAGTTACCAGAATTCATGACGAATTCATTGAATTGTGTAGGAAAACACTCGTATTCCTGAACGATTATAAACTTTTTTTTTTATTATTTTATTTAAATCTATTACTTAAGAATTTCAGTTTTGTAAAATAGTTTTATGAAAATATTTTTTTTTATTTGTTTTTCATCTGATTATAAATTTTCTGTCAATAAACATTTTTTTAAATAATTGCGGACCTCTAGTAGGTTATGGAGCATTGTTTCACGGATTTATTGAAGACTTCATTTGCTAAGCTTAACGCCGACAACTGCCGTTTATTTAAACTGGAGTTGGTTTTACGCAAAGAAAATTTGTGGAATCAGGAACATCTTTGTCTGCTGCACTTGATGATATCAGGAAACTTAAAAATGAAGAAGCTTTTATGATAACTGGATTATCTGTTGAAAATAATCAACTATTGTTGATTAAAAATGCTAAGAGCGATACTAAGGCATGGGGAATCTCGCGTAATCACCACGAAATGGATACATTTAGAACTAGCAAATTACAGGATGAAACATTTTCAAGAAGCATGTATCTCGGAACACATACCGAATATGAAGCTAGTATTTGAAAAATTAGCTGCTATTCGTGAAATATTTTCAGAACGCTGGTTATTGGCTATGCTATTAAGTAGTTTGCCAACTTCTTACGATACGCTTGTTACTGCCTTGGAAGCCAGGAAAATAGAAGAACTTCATCTGATATTCCATCAAATTCTGTAAGCAAAAGTACAAACATCAAAGACATGCGTAACGTTTTTGTAAAGCTAAGTGTAGTGTAGTGAACTACACGTCACACAGAGGAGTAAATCACCCAAAAAGCTGGCCAAAAAGGCAAAACTGAATTTTAAGAAATCTAAAGAACTAAGTACGCAGCTCGACATACAACAATATTTTACATTATATTGTAAATTTTGAAGACTTTTAGTTGCGATTTGTAGCTCTGAGACCCTGAGGAAAGTGAAGAAAATTATATGAGATTTAAATGTTTTCTGTCGGTTTCTGTATGTTTATATGATATTTTTTTGCGGCTAAACGAATAAAGATTTAACAAAGATTATTTTTTTCGCTGAAAGGTTTGATCAAAAGTTAATTAAAAAAGAAAAAAAAATTTAAATATGTTGAATATTCATGTTGAAACAATTCGTTCAAAAGCTAAATAAACAAATTATACACTTTTTTGAAAAAAATGGAAAAGAGGTTAGCATGTTTACGACTTATGTTTGTTACTACAATAAAATTTGAAATCTCTAATTTTAGAAAAAAAGAAAGTGTGCGCAAGTTTGCGCCATTATTTTTGCCGATTTTTTTAAATTTTCACATTTCTTCTATTTTTGCTCATCGGGCACTTTTTTGTATACATTTATATCGTCATAAACTTTTATGTATTTTGAATGATTGATTTCATAAAGTTTATATAAGTTTATAAAGTATTAAATAATATAAAATGAATATAATAAAGCCTTTTTTCATAAAAAAATACTGTTTTATAAGAGCCTTACAATTTTCAAATTTTTTTTTTTTAATTAGACTGTAAATCATATGTATGTATGTATGTACATACAGTCTGTCAAGAATGAGTTTAAACCTTTAAAATCAACATTTGTTAATTGAGTTTTGCGATTTATACCGTCTTTTGTTCCTTAGGAATGTGGCGTTAGAAAAATCTTTAAAATTTTAACTTTTTGGTTCTTAAATTTTTTTATTGCATTTTGAAAACAAAAAATTTTACGCATTATGCATGTAAATTTTTTTTCGCCATTAAATTTTTAATAACTCCAAAATAGTAATAGATATAAAATAAATGTGTATGGTTAGTTAGCAGAATTTTCCGGTGCATCTCCTGATCCTCCTGCTATTAAAATCAAAGAACACGTTTTCAAGTTATGGCAAAATATATAAGGCAACCCAACGATTTAGGGGGTGAAGTATGCCACGCCTTAAAAAGAAAATGCTTACGTACTAGAGAAAAACGTAAAACAGATTTGAGTTAAGGGAATCAAAATACATATAGTCCACATACTTTTATTTCTAGTGTAGAGAAAAATTTTTTTGTTGCGCAGTGTAATTTTTTCAAAATCTGCCACTAGACTTTTTATACTACACCTAAAACTATCAAAAAACTAAAACTTTTAATTCAAAAAACACGTTTAATAATTTTGGCCAGCTTTTCAGGCCAAATACTCCTCTGTGCGTCAGTTAAACCGTAGTTATATACTAAAAAGAATGGAGACAACTGCATTGGCGCAACACATACAACAGCTGACTTCGATAATGTTAAAAGAATACATAAGGAGAAAATGGAGAAAAAGAGATACACTAAAGAAAGCTTGCACATCCAAAAGAACATAAAAAATACCATGAATTTGAAAGAGGACACTGATAATATTAATGCAAGTTATAGAGTTGCTATTAGTTAAGATGTGTTTTTTGTTAAAAGTCGTTTATTTGTTTAAATGGTTGTCAAAATTGTTTATATGTATGTTCCCTGGATTTATGTTAATTGTAATTTAATGTAATCTAATAACGTTTAATTGTAAGTAATACTGCAATAATTTTTCTTTTTGTTATTGTAATAAAAACAATGTTTTTGTATTTCAAAAATAAACTAAAATAAAAATTATAGACACAACCCTTGAGAAAGTCGACAAACAATCGACGAAACGTTGGGTAAATATTGTAATTAAATTGTTTTAATTACTATGAAAACTGTAGGCCCAATTAGCTGAAATTTTAAGAAAATCCTTTAAAATCATTATAACTTTTGTTTAATTATTTCTTTCAAATAAACATTTCTTTATTTTGCAATATTGGTGTTGTTATTTGAAGTGAGATATAACACTAAGGGACATACTAAGCGTGACTTTTGGATATTTAAAAAGGCCGTTAATAAATTATTGACTAATAAAAGTCCGTTAGGAAAATATTTTCTAATAATTTTCAAGTTCACTTCAAGGTAAATTGTGGTATCATTTATACTAGTGACTGCAACAAGAAATAAAACCAACAGCAACATGCATGTATTCACAGGGTGTTCAAGCATCTTGATTTTGAAGTAATAAAAGAAATGAAGAAGAGGCAACTGGAAGTCATTTGGAAATAAGCGATTGTGGATCGAAAAAATTTTTTAAAGTTTATTTTTGGCCCTATTCCCGTTGGCGTTTTAAATTTAATAGTTTTTATCGCCCTATTCCCGTTGGCGTTTTAATTTTAATAGTTGTTTCTATGTCGTTATCATTTTTATTGTCGTTTAGTTCCTAAATTCGTAGTCTTGAAATATATTGAAACGAGGAAGAAACGTTATCGAAAACAGAAAGAAAAATTAATAGTGTGGTAGCACTGCAATTTTTTGCGTTGTTATATACATTTTATACATTTTTGTAAATTTCTGAAAAGTTTGTTATTTCTTTGTAAGTTTTAACAAAATATGAATACTGAATTTTATTTTTCAAGTTCAAGTGATAATGAATATACATAAATATACATCGGAAGATGCTACGACAGAACCTTAACATTTTTGTCATCACAGATTCTAAGTAAGAAAGTAGCGATCTAACTTCTTAATGGTCGGCGAATACCACTACGTTTCCTTTCGGATTAATTTGTTTTTCAAATTGAATATGGTTGACACCGCTTCCTCCAATGGGGACAATTATAACTGTTTATAACAGCCTTCCCAGAATACCGATATATTTACGACGAATGTCGTTAACGCCAACGGTAATGCCAATTTGTCATTTTTATTTCGTTTTCAAACTACAACGCCAACGGGAATAGGGCCGATTAATTGCAAAATAACTAAGACGCCATTTAATAAACATCGTCAGTCCAAGTCTAAACAAATTTCTTGATTTAATACATACTGACGTACAAAAAATGACTCCTGGAAAGAAACGTTATTATTTAACAATTATAGATGACTATAATCGTTTTACAGTTGTCTACTTTCTAAAACAAAGAACGAAGTTTTCGAAAAACTTAAATGTTATGTTGAAATGGAATCCGAAAATTATAATGTCCGACAATAGTGGTGCGTATACTGGTTTTGAAAAAGGAACCAAACTCGTATGCAAGCTATTTATGGACTTAAACAGGCTGCTCGTGCTTGGAATCAAACATTACACGATTTGATATCTTCAGAATGATTTATGTAATACAGTGCTGATTTTTATATACAAAATACACACATCAACGAGGAAGGGCTAGTCTATATTTTAATTTACGTTGAGGACATTTTGGTTGCTATGAGAAGGAGTCAAGCAATGTAACTGTAGAAAAATTATTGTCGTCCAAATTTTCTATGAACTGTCTTGAAAGAGCAAGTCATTTTTAAGGGATCGAAATATTTCAAGAGAACGATTTACATAAATTATTGTATTCAATCTATTTACATTTTTTTTACATAAATTATTGTATTCGTCAATCTATTTACATTAGAAATCATGCAAAGGAATTTGGTTTGGAAGGTTCGAAAATATCTCCATACCCATTAGATCCAGGACACGGTAAAACTAAATCTGATTTATTATTAATTAAAAATAAATCAGAAATTAGTTGGATCGCTACTATACCTAAGTATTTGTTCAAGACCAGATATTGCTGCGAGTGTTTTGTTGGAGCTTTGTTACTTGTTGTTAAAGGCCCAACTATAATATGCATTAGCTGGCTTAATTTAATGTCAAAAAATAAACGAAAAGTCTGTCAAATGCATAAGAAACTTATTGAAGACATTTTGGCGGCTACAATGTACTTACATTGTACTTCGGACTTTGCTTAAGCAAATGTCATTTGACGAAACTTAACGAAAAGTGTTGTTAAGTATATTATAGTTTGCCACATATGATTTATATGTAATTCAACAGTTGCTTAAGTTAGCTCATGCACATTATAGTTGGGCCTTAAATTGTTTTGACTTAATTTTTATTTAGCCAAATAAATTTCTTAACTTAAGAAAAACTTTAGCTCATCTAAAATTTGGGTTAAGGTTTCCTGATGATGCTAATTTGAGCACTTAGCGAAATGGCCATCGAGGCTAGTTTCCTCGTAGTAATCAATTTTTGTGAATTTATAATTTGGGTTAATAGCACGCTATTAATTAAAAATTATTATGTTATAAATCAGCATTTATTAATATATGTGTCATGTAAGATTGAATGAACACGGCAAAAAATAGTGGTTCCGTTTTTTGCGTCAAATATTTGACTAGTTTGAAGACACTTATGTTTAGGGTTGAGTTTCTACCAATAAGCCAATTTCAACTTCATTTGCGTCAATTTTGATTCTATGTGACCTTTCAAGGTTAACCGTCGATGTATACCAAGGAATTTAACCTCCAGGTGAGGTGGTATAGTTTGTTTATTTATTCGAATGTGTACACAATGTGAATGTTATGTGATTACATTTTTTTTTAGTCTAAGACAACAACAAGATTAAGAATCTTATAAATTATAGTGCTAGTGAGATATACCAAAAATTATCATATAGCTGACATTTTTGTTCATTAATTTTTATTATTCATTTTTCCAACCACAATATATGGTCTTGTAAATATTGGGATGGCACTTTAGGGCTTTCGTGAATGCGTAGAAAGGCAGTGTCGTCAGCAAATGTTGAAGTGAGGTCTCGGTTGCTAATTGGCATATCTGATGTGTACAGCAAATATAAAATGTGACCCAAAACACTACCTTGCGGAACTCCGGCTTTAATCGGCTGAGGCGAGCTTAAGAAAACTTCTTTAAGTACAAGCTTATAAAAATTGTTAAGCAAGTTTTGCTTCAACTTGTAAAGTAGGCCTTGGTGCCAAACTATGTCGAGCGCTTGTGCCACGTCTATGAAAAGCGTTGAACAATATTTTTTCTTCAAACGCCTTTTTTTTACTACATTTACCAATCTGTGCGATTGTTCAATAGTGCTGTGCTGTCTTCTAAATACGAATTGATGATTCGGAATACATTATTTTTCGCTTGAAATTGGGTTCAGCTTAGTAATTAAGATATTCTTAAATAGTTTTGACATACTTGATAGCACAATTCTTGGTCTGTATGATTCACGTGGTCTTTTCCTGGATTAGGTATCATGGTAATCAAAGAAACTTTCCAGTCTGGGGGAAAGTACTAGAGAATGGCATTAAAAATAAACACAATGATTTTTATTGCTGCGTAGGGAAGTTCCTTTAGCATCATTTTGCTTGTTTTGTCAAAACCATAGGCCTTCTTAGGGTTGAACTAGCAATTGCCTTGTCAACATCTCGTAATTCAAACCTGAGGGGATTGGTGCTTCAACGCCTACGGGTTGACAACTCGACTATATTAATAGGAATATTAGCTGTAAATACATTCTTCAACTGGTTTACAAATAAATTGCCTTTTTAAGTATCATTTCTTTCCCAACCTCCACACGTGGTTCGCAAGGGAGGCTTACGTATGACAGATCTTTTAAGGTTTTTGTTGCACGTCATAATGAATAATCCGATTGTGGGCTAGCGCCAATGCCTTCCAAGTATTTTTGTAGTGATGCAGTTCCACGGCATTCTAATATATCTCTCGTGTTATATTTTAACCAATTTATACGATCTCTTGTTCCAAATATCAACAATAGTGAGTGAGTGATCTGAAGATAATTCTAGAAATGCTTCAACTTTTATCACTTCTCTTGATATACCCATACACATTAGTCACGCCAAAATCAATAACATCAGGTATATTTTGCGGATCAATAGGGTTGTCCACTCAAGATCACGTTTGTTTAGCGTTGTAGTCGCCTGATGCTATGAAGGAGGTTTCCAGTGATTTGTAGAAGTCGCTATATTGACTCTCTGATGTTTGAAATCTAGGAGGTAAATGAATCGAAGAAATCACAAAGTTTTGATGAAATATGATCAATGCAGATGTTTGTTGCATATAAACAGTTTCCTTCAATGGATCAATAAATATGCACTTACTGCGTACATTTGGTGTGTGTTTAAGCCAATCTTCACCGCCAAAGCTAACAAATACCGGATTGAGTCATATCTCACTACAGGTGCGAAGGTTTCATTGTAATCGATCCCTTGTTGAGAAAATTCTTTGCAAACCAATCTCGCTTTCCACCTGACAGCATTACCTTGTTCACATCTTTAGGTTTTAAAAACCCACTTCGATTTTATTGCCTTTTTACCTGTTGCCAAATTTGTCAAAAACCACGTATTATTTATTAATGAATCCATAGCCGCGTTCATTGCTGCTTTCCACTCGTCTGAGTTCAGAAACGAATTGCATAGCACAAGTTTTGTGATTGCTGACGGGTGACGGCATAGGTGACTCATAAGAATCATCATATTCGCTTTCGTCCGGCTTATTAAATTACTGTGCGGGATTAACATTTGAGAACTTTACCTGGGGTGTTAGTTCATACTCGCCTTCACTCTTCCCTATAAAAACTCAGGGTAATAAAAATCATTTTTTTCGTGCAATTTGATGCTACTCCTTCCAAAAAAACAACATCTCGACAAACAATTATACCACAATTATTCGGATTTAATATTCGATAAGCCTTACTTTCAGCGCTGTACCCCATCATTATGCATTCAATGGATTTCGTATCCAGTTTGTGACGCATCTCTTGTGGTATGTGTACTAAATCAAGGCATCCAAAAACTTTCAAAAATTTTAAAATAGGCCGACGACCCGACCAAATTTCATCAGAACATTTGTTTTGACCACGACAAGGAACTCTGTTAATTAAATAACAAACTGTGTTTGCCGCGCCAGCACAAAACCGATAGTAAAGGGTGTTTTTTATAGAGGTATAGAACTTTAAGTTGCAATAAAACAACGATGGATTATTCGATTGACATGAATTTTATTTATCCGAAAGATAATCTTGTGGCATTACATTTTAAATATGATTTCTGGCATATGACCGCCACGGCTGGCGCGGATGTAGTCCAATCTGGACGTCCAATTTTCGATGACTTTTTCCAACATTTGTGGCCGTATATCGGCAATAACACGGCGAATGTTGTCTTCCAAATGGTCAAGCGTTTGTGGCTTATCCGCATAGACCAATGACTTTACATAGCCCCACAGAAAGTAGTCTAGCGGTGTTAAATCACAAGATCTTGGAGGCCAATTCACAGGTCCAAAACGTGAAATTAGGCGGTCACCAAACGTGTCTTTCAATAAAAAAGTACGGACCAATGATTCCACCATCCCATAAAGCGCACCAAACAGTCAGTTTTTCTGGATGTAACGGTGTTTCGACATTCACTTGAGGATTACCTTCACTCCAAATGCGGCAGTTTTGTTTGTTGACGTAGTCATTCAACCAGAAGTGCGCTTCATCGCTAAACAAAATTCGCTTATGAAAATCGGGTACAACGGTAATCTCGTTTTGGGCACTATTTGCAAGCGTTGTTCAGGCGTGAGTCTATTCATGATGAATTGTCAAACAAAACTGAGAATAATCACTTGATAGCTGTTAAATCGGTCGCCATCTTGAAAAGTAATGCCAACTTAAAGTTCTATACCTCTATAAAAAAAACACCCTTTATAAACCGCTATTAATAAGCATACACCTTACACGGTCCATCAGTGTTCGATTTATTCTCTCTGTCGTACCATTTGTTTTGTTTTTATTCACATACATATGTATGTATTCGCCACCATTATCCGTTCTTAGAATAATTATTTTTGTTGAACACAGATTTTCAACCTATTTTCAGCGGAAACACAAACAACTTTTTGGAAAAGTCATTAATTAACAAATGTGACAAGAAATCGAGCACCAACATCAGAATGTATGAGTTCTAATAATTTTATGGCTCTTGTACCATGTTCTCTTATGGGTTTTCTGGTATGTTTACTTTTGATACGCACTACACATGGATCCTCGCTTCTTTCATTTTCAAATGAAATGCCATAGGTATTAGATTTTTTTACTTCATTTAAGTTTTAATCACAAATATGAGCCAAAATTCTAAATAATAAAATTGCGATAAAAACTGTATTTTCTTTCCGTTGTGCCTCACTTTCAATATGATACAAATAATTAAAAACCGTTGTAGAATTAATAAAAGTATTGTCTTTATTGAAAATTTGGCAAGTTACACTTTTAAAAATTACTTTTTTTTCCATCTTTTGCCATACTCTCGTACTGAACTGTAGTTCTTCACTTTTATATTAACTTGCTGTTGTTAAACAGTTACACTTCCCGCGTTAGACCAATAGGCAACCATCAAAGCATCCCATGCTTCTTTTGCAGTTTTGGATGTAGCAATGTGTCCATAGTTAAAAGATCCACCATCAAAATAATTTCAGCCAAAGCACGTTTATTCATTCAATCCGTTTTCCAACAACCCTTGATAACGAGTCATAATTTTGCCTATATTTTCCACACATCGAAATTCTATCGCCCTCTTAAACGTTCCAAGAAAACTCCATCTTGTTTGTGACGGAAATACATTTTTAATTAAATAAATTTACAAATTGTATAAAACGCGCGATATGAGCCCTGCTAGTTTTGATGTATGTATGTAACGAGTGATTTTTTAAGAGCTTGAGAACTTTTTTTAAAAAAAAAAACGCATAAAATTTGCAAAATCTCATCGGTTCTTTATTTGAAACGTTAGATTGGTCCATGACATTTACTTTTTGAAGATAATTTCATTTAAATGTTGACCGCGGCTGCGTCTTAGGTGGTCCATTCGGAAAGTCCAATTTTGGGCAACTTTTTCGAGCATTTCGGCCGGAATAGCCCGAATTTCTTCGGAAATGTTGTCTTCCAAAGCTGGAATAGTTGCTGGCTTATTTCTGTAGACTTTAGACTTGACGTAGCCCCACAAAAAATAGTCTAAAGGCGTCAAATCGCATGATCTTGGTGGCCAACTTACCGGTCCATTTCTTGAGATGAATTGTTCTCCGAAGTTTTCCCTCAAAATGGCCATAGAATCGCGAGCTGTGTGGCATGTAGCGCCATCTTGTTGAAACCACATGTCAACCAAGTTCAGTTGTTCCATTTTTGGCAACAAAAAGTTTGTTAGCATCGAACGATAGCGATCGCCATTCACCGTAACGTTGCGTCCAACAGCATCTTTGAAAAAATACGGTCCAATGATTCCACCAGCGTACAAACCACACCAAACAGTGCATTTTTCGGGATGCATGGGCAGTTCTTGAACGGCTTCTGGTTGCTCTTCACTCGAAATGCGGCAATTTTGCTTATTTACGTAGCCATTCAACCAGAAATGAGCCTCATCGCTGAACAAAATTTGTCGATAAAACACATTTCGAACCGAACACTGATTTTGGTAATAAAATTCAATGATTTGCAAGCGTTGCTCGTTAGTAAGTCTATTCGTGATGAAATGTCAAAGCATACTGAGCATCTTTCTCTTTGGCACCATGTCTGAAATCTCACGTGATCTGTCAAATACTAATGCATGAAAATCCTAACCTCAAAAAAATCACCCATTATATACTAACTTGTGTCTTTATTTTCCATTTTACACAAGAAACACGCACTTAAAGTTCTCCAAGTACTGCTAAACTCGCAAGCACATTTGTAAAAAAAATAGCATCAATTGACTTTGAGGCACAGATGTGTAACGGTCCTTTATATTTATAAAAAACAAAAATCGCGCGTCTTTGGAATCTTCCATAAACAAGTGGTAAAATACTACTTTAGCTTTTTCCTCAGGAAGATGCTGGTGCCACTGATTGCTTCGATTGGATGTTTAGCAAAAATGTAATAAATCTTATAGCCGATGTGAGCAACCTGTATGCCTTACAGAGGAATCATGCATTTAATGTAACAGAACACGAAATCAGAGTTTATATTACTGTATTATTACTGACTGGATACATGACACCCAAATACATGAGAATGTTTAAGGAGAAAAAATATAAATTTGGAGTATATGCATATCCAATTACTGGTTCATTATTGTTATTCTAAAATTTAATTTTCATGGAAAATGTTGATTTAATATACATATCTTAAACTGTTTCCAGATGTTTCCAATGTATACCGTTTCAATTTTGATGAAATCTGCCTACATATATATCCAACTTTGTATAGGGTTGAATCCAAGTTTGAGATAGGGTTGAATTGAATTGCATTAGAACATTCCTAATTGCCTTTCATCCCTAAAAAGTATTTTTAAAGACCACAATCTGACATTTGCAATTTTCTTTCCAGATTTGCTTTGAACTTGTTTACGCTATCAATTTTACTTCCAACGACATGCTAGTGTTTGAACTCCGCTATTATATTCCTTTTTCATTTTGATATAAAGACAGACATGAAATTCAGGCAAGCTACATTTTAGTCTTCAAACTTAAGTTTATTTATTTCAAGCATCCTATTTGATGGGTAAAATGAAATTGTATTTCTGAAAAAGATTCTGCTGCTAAGATAAAACCAGATATGTATTTTATCTGGAAATATTTTATAATTTTATAAATACATACTTACATATGTGTATGATTATTTACTTACCCATTATTTAAGTTGGAGCCAGTCAGTAGCATCATGTCGTTGTTCGCCGTACTATGACAATTAATTAAATTACAATTTGATTCATTTTCCCGTTTAATAGTTTCAGTTATTTTTAAACGATCAAAATGCGCCACCATATCCCCATCAAATTTATAAGCCTTAAAACTATTTGTATGAGTTATACAGGAAACAATATCTTGACCATGATCATTTTTATGCCTGAAAATAATTTTATGCAGGAACATAATTGTTATAACCAATATTTAATAAAAAAAACTTGTAATAACGATTAACCAAGAATTGTTAAATATTACTCTCTGAATAAAAGTTACAAATAATCAATATTTTTTTGGTCTGCTAAACATTTTTGGGCCATCCCTAACCTTTATAAAATACTTTTTTTGGGGTCTTATGTAACCATTAAAAATGATTTTTATTTGTTTGGTATTCCGTAACCAATAAAAACCCCTACCATTGACAGTCGGTCAAATGACTGACATTCCCCCCATCGCAAGCGAATTAGGTGCCATCCTTCTTACCGACGCACAGTGGTCAATTTTGCGAGATAGCGGTCAAAACTCTATAACTTTTGACTGGATTGGTATTTTTTTACGCAATTTGTTTTGTTCAATAGGAGGGACTTTAAGCTTCAATTTGCGTGTTCAAACGTAAAAATCGACTGATAGGAACGTAAGTAATGTGGAGTTAAAAATGCATTTTAATTTTTTTGTTGAGTTTCCATGTAAAAGTTGAATATTTTGACATTTTAAATAGGTATTTTTTTATAATTTCTTATTTTCTTCAATCGTATTTTACGACCAATACTTATTTATTATTCCTAAACTTAATTTTGGTCAGAAAATGCCAACGTTTGGCCTCTGACATTTATTTAGTCTCAATATTCACAGGGGCCAAAGGTTGGTTTTTTTGGAAGAGGATTAAACTGAAAAATAACACTGAAATTCCCAACAATATCAATACCATTTAGATATATTATATACAAAACACAACATCGATAAAATTTTGAGTAAAATTTTACTATTGCTTTAAAGTGCACATATATTTTATTATTATTATTATTTTATTATTATATTAAAATTTATACTAAAATTAGAAACAAATTATAATCTTTAAACTAGTATTAACTAAACAATATTAGTAAAAATTTCTTCCAAATAGCTTTGATTTTTATTTTGGAGTAGTTGTTTAGCTTCATCTAACTCTAATGAGGTTGATTTCCATTTTTAAGAATGTTTAAGAATATGCTCCATAAAACGAATTCTAGCATGAAGAGGTGGCATTCCAAATTCATATGCTTCATTAAAACTATCGTCTTGTGTTGGTGGTTGGCTCAATTGACTTGATGTTTTTTGGCATATGGTGCAGTTTGACGAAGACTTTGTTTCGGTTAAAGCTTGTGCAACTTTTCCATCGATCATTGTAAGTGACATTTTAAAGTTAACTTCGATGCATTGGTCATTAAATTCAAATATCACTGGTTGAAGTTCTTTAATTTCATCTGTTATTTTGCCAACTTCTTCAGTTATGACATCTTTAGTTTCTTTTTTGTAAGCAAACTTTATTGGCCTACAAAATTTTGTTGACGAGGGAATTTTATTCTTCCATACATCTATCTCTGCAGCTCTACTAGTTGACGGCTCTGAACCAATATAAGTTTTTGTTAAACGTAATGGAAGGAAAGAAATCATGAATAAATTGGCATCTGGTGAATTTTCCGCATTACATTGTTTATATTGTTTCTGGCCAGAGGACCCATCACGTCCCCATTTAGAAATTAAAGTCATGCTGTAATTTTTAAACTTCTTTAAATAGTCAGCATCAAATGTCTTTAATAATCGTTCTGCAGTGTGTTCAAGAAGATCCTGCAATTTTATTTCTGCTGAACTTGAAGTTACACTAATAGCAGTTAGTGAAGGTAAGTAATCTTTTTTGGCAGAAACTATATCTCGATATGATGGAAAAATTACACAATTTTTTTCATTGGTTTGCTTCCGCAATTCTGTATATTGGTTTTTAGTCATTTTCAAATCCAAAAATAGTGCAAATGCTTCTTCTTTTTTTTTTTTTTTTTTTTTTTTTTTTTTTTTCATAATTTATTTATTGTATCTTCAATAATTTTTGAACTAACAATAATTACTCGTATCTTAAGTCTAAAATAAAATATTCTTTTTAAGTCCAGCCAGTGCTAGACAAAAATAATGTTTGTTTCACGGATTTCGAAATCATTTGCGGGTCATCCCTCTAATGTACGGCCAAGAAAAGCAGTATCTCTTCTTTTTAGTCGAATGTAACCAGGTTCATTCAGCATGTTACGCGCCAAAGGGTTTGGATGAGATTCAAGCCTCTTTAGATATGTGACTGCATGTTCCGCTATTTCTGATTTAACTGATGGCATATTTAGGTCTTTGTGGATGTTCGAATTTTTTATATACCAGGGAGCAGATGTAATAATACGTAAAATCTTATTTTGGCGCCTTTGAATTTTTTCTACATTGCTAGCTGAGGCAGTGCCCCATAACTGCATCCCATAACACCAAATTGGTTTGAGGACCGACTTGTACAGTAGAAGTTTACAATCTAAGCTCAAGGTGGAGTTTCTGCCAATAAGCCAATTTAGTTGTACTGCTTTTAGTTTCATTTGTGTTAACTTGAAGTCAATGTGGCTTTTCCAAGTAAGGCGACGGTCAAGATGTATACCCAGGTATTTAACATCTGAAAGCTGTGGTATCATTTGGTTATTTATGCGAATAGGAGGGCATGAGTCCCTGCGCAGTGTGAAAGTTATGTGAGTGCATTTTTGTTCATTCACTTTTATTCTCCATTTTTCTAGCCATTTTTCCAAATTGAGTATGTGGTCTTGTAAAAGTTGTGATGCTTCTTGGGCACTTTCATGAATACTTAAAAAAGCTGTGTCATCTGCAAAAGTTGATGTGTGGACTAGGGTGCTAATTGGCATATCCGATGTGTACAGTAAATATAAAATTGGTCCCAAAATACTACCTTGGGGAACTCCGGCTTCAATGAGCTGTGGCGAGCTTAAAAAGTCACCTTCTTTTAATAAAAACTTGCGATTCGTTAAATAATCTTTTAAGAGCTTATACAAGTTTTCGGGCAAGTTCAGCTTTAGTTTAAATATTAGGCCTTCGTGCCAAACCTTATCGAATGCTTGAGAAACGTCGATAAAGAGCGCAGAACAGTATTTTTTTTCTTCAAAGGTCGTTTTAATTACATTTACTAATCTGTGTGTTTGTTGGATCGTACTATGTTGTTTTCTGAAGCCGAATTGATGGTTCGGAATGCATCCTTTCGCGCTAAGAATTGGATTCAGCTTAGTTATTAATATTCTCTCAAACAACTTTGACACGTTTGATAAAAGGCTTATAGGTCTGTATGATTCTACTTTTGTGTGGTCTTTTCCTGGTTTAGGAATCATAGTTATCAAAGAGACCTTCCACTCTGTGGGAAAGTACTCAAGACGTAAGATGGCATTAAAAACAAACAGAATAATTCTGCGACCTATACGGGGCAACTCAACTAACATCTTGTTACTTGTTTTATCAAAGCCAGGGGCTTTTTTGGTGTTTAAATCTGCTATTGCCCTTTCAATATCGCGAAATTCAAATCTTAGGGGTACTACGGCACTAGTCTCTACTGATGGTAACTCAGCTATATGAGTACATACATTTGGGGTGAAAACCTTCTTCAAATGTCCAACAAACAAATTGCCTTTTTCGGTATCATTCCTTGCCCAGTCTCCACAAGAAGTTCGCAAGGGAGGCTTACGTACGACCGGTCTTTTAAGGTTCCTACATGCACGCCATAATGAATAATCTGATTGAGCAGTTGCATCGAGGTCTTCCAAGTAATTTTTCAGAGATGCTACTCTTCGAGATTCTAGCAGCTGTCTTAGTCGTTTCGTGCAATCTTTAAGTCTAGATTTGAGTTGAGGAGATCTGTGTGCTTGCCACTCTCTTCTAATTTTTCTTTTCTCAGCCAAGAGCCGCTCGACATCTACAAAGTAAATTTGATTGTATCTAGCTGGTTGTCTGGTTTCTGTCGCATGTTGGGCAGCTGATTTAAGGTTTTGATCAAAATAAATTAGACTCTGGTCCACATCTTCTGGTGTTCTTAGCGGTATGTTTTCCGAACAATGGGTACTGAGATACTTTCTATATTTCAACCAATTAATGCTTGTGCAAGTTGTTGGCGACACGATATTTTGCTGATTCCATATATAGACAATAGTGGGTGAATGATCTGAGGATAATTCGAGTGACGCTTCAACCTTAATCATTTCTCTCGAAATACCTTTAGTCACGCCAAAATCAATAACATCAGGTATTTTTTGTCGATCAGTAGGCCAATAGGTGGGTTGTCCACTTGATATCACATTCAGACGCATTTTGGAAATTGTATCAAACAAAATACGACCTTTTGGAGTTATTAGGCGTGATCCCCAAAACGTATGTTTAGCGTTGTAGTCGCCTGATGCTATGAAACAGGTACCTAGTGATTTGAAAAAGTTGATGTATTGCCTCTCTGATATTTGAAATCTAGGAGGTGAATAAATCGAAGAAATAACAAAGTTTTGATGATATTCTTCAATACAGATGTTTGTTGCTTGAAGATAGTCCTCACAAAAATCACACAGTAAATGATGTTTAATTCGAGCCTTTATTAGAATAGCTGAACCACCACATGCTCTGCCACGGGGGTCTTTAGTGTCGTATAATATATAGCCATTGATTTAAAAAAGCTATTTGTTGTTAAATGAGTCTCTGAAACCATCATGACATCAATTTGTTGGTTCTTCAAGAAGTACTCGAGTTCATTTTTGTGTTGGCGTAAGCCGTTTGCGTTCCAGAAACATATTTTTAAACAGTTCATGGTTTGTTAAGTACCGCCTGCAACATCATAGATTGCATGCGAACCATTTCTTGCATCATGCTGCTCATAGAGCTCATAAAACTGTTTAACGAATGCACTAATGTCTCGATACTTGCTTCGAGACGATTGTAGTTACCAGATGGTGTTTGTTCTTTAGCTTCTGGATGCATATTTGGGGTAGAATTAGTTGTAGGTGTCGCTTTGTGTGCTGAAACATGATTTGATTTTAACATATCCGCGTATGAAACATGTTTGGTTGTGGGTTGAGCTAACTGAGGGTAATGAGCATTTGCTTGGTATTGTGGCTGCCTAGCAGGAGTATTTAATTTCTGAGTTGACTTCCTTACCATAGAAAAAACTGGACAGCCTCTGTAGTTAGCGGTGTGATTTCCACCGCAATTGCTACATTTTTTAATCTTCGAGTCATCCTTTGGTTTGTCGCATTGGGCGGAACAATGAAGCTCTCCACACACAACGCAAACCGGAGGCAACTTGCAGTACGCCCTTGTATGGCCATATTCTTGGCAATTTAAACACTGGACGGGTCCTGACCGCTTATGTGGTTCCTCTACACTTATCCTGCGGTGTAACAGATATTTTAGATTATAAATGGGATGCGTTTCGTTCTTCTTCAATTTAATATCCCCAGGTTCTAGTTCAACGCGAAATAGAGGTTGAGGGACACGCTCTCGATTTCTGAGATTGTCAACGCTTTTCACCTTAAATCCTGCTTTTTGGAGGCCAGCTTTTATTTCCACTGGATTAACATATGAGTCAACACCTTTGATGACTACCTGCAGGCCTTTGCTACTCTTCAGCTGGTAGGTATAAAAGTTCTTTTTGCAGCTCTCAAACTCCTTTACTGCTTTACGATAACTACTTTCGTCTATAAATTGAATTTTAGTTTCATCAATGTTACCACGTTTGATAGGAATTACATAGAATGAGTTTTCCCCGATAGCTGAGATTAACTTAGTTATTAATTCATTTGAATTTTTCTCTCTTAAAAAAATTGGTGGTGGTTTAAACGACTTGGGTGCCGTTTTTGTTTCACTTGCTTCGTTATCTAAAATAGCAAACCGATTATGGGAATTTATTCCGTTAGAGTCCTTGTCTTTTTGTACTTTAGCCATTGGTGCAATCTGCGAAGATTTAGGACTTCGACCTCTTTTCAATACAGTTATGTATCTGTCCATTCCCACTTGCGTCTTGGGTTTTTCTACACTATCCATATTATCTTTGGCAACGCTGTGTTCAGAAGGCGATTTTTTTGTAGTTATTTTATTGTCATCGCTTATAAGCAGCGAGGAACAAGATTGAGCACGTAATACTGGCGTGGCATTTATACACAAATTGTCACTAGTTTTTTTGTTTTTATTTATTTCAACATTGTCAACATTCTTGTTGCTTAAATTAAAGAGGCTCATTGGCCTTTATTGTTTTTGTTTTATTTTAAAAGTAGCAATTCAATATGCCGTTGTAAAAAATAAAGAAAAGGAAAAAGGAAAAAAAAATATTTTACAAACAACTTTGTTGTTGTATTAGAACAGGTTTGTTTGTTTGTTTTTGTTTTAAATAATTCACAAAATGTATGTTTTGTTTTTGTTAATGCGAGCTTAAAAAAATCGCGTCCGCACTTGTCAACGCCAAAAACAGAACTTCTTCTGGAGAAAATTTATTTTCTTCAGTTGGTGTCGGAATACTTTCTAAAATCCTTTTTGTGCGTCTGGGGCTTGCTTCCACTATTTTTTCAATGATAGCAATTTTACTCTTTTTAGTTTTCGATGGTTGAATTTGATGCAGAAATGAATCCTTTATGATGCTACAAGAAACTTCTTCATTGATATGTTTAAGCTTGCGTCTTCGTGATCTTTCACTACAATTATCAATTGGCTTTGCTGGTCGACCACCTTTTCCAGTTGCCGTGGTAGTTACTGATGGCTTTTTAAAAATAAGTTTATTTCTTAGCCATTCTTGGTTGCGTGAGTAAAAAAATTTCTTGTTTCTGGAACATTGATTGTACCGGTTTCTTAAAGTATTTAAAAAGTTTCTTATTTTTAAGTTATGAATTTTAATTTCTTGTTTGTCGCATATTTTGAAGAATGGATTATTCCTTATATGTAAAATAATGTCGTTTTCATCTTTCCGTTCAAAATATATATCAGATAGAACACTATAACTGAATTTAGCCATTGTTTAAACAATAATGAAGAAAAAAAATGAATGCATGGATTAATATACTATTGCTCGAAGTTTCAACATGATCTTTTTTACCTCTTTGAAACATAATATAACAGGTACTTGGTTTTACCAGTTATTTCCATTGGTTTTAAATTTATTTGGAATTTTCAGGTATTTAAGTTGTGTAATATTAGATGGCAATAAAATCATTTTTTACCTTTTTCAAATGAATTGGCAGATACCACATAATTTGAGAGTTCTATTGTCATTTTTGTCAAAATGTTGATACACCCTTCTATGTGGACTAGGTCCAAATATGGGCCAACTTCTCCTAATTTCAACAGAATTATTTTTTGGGTCAATAAGAACTCTTGTACAAAATTTCATCAAAATATATGCCTAATAGCCACTTTCACATACAAATAACTTCTCAAAAAATATGACGTTCATTTGTACCGAATATCTTACCTTGGGTCAGAAAAATTGCTGTAGCTCAAAAAGTGCAGTCCCGATGCATGGATATGTATATATAGGAATGTAGGGAAGAGTTAGGACTACAAAATAGTAAATTTGTGTTTTGACTCAGCTTGACTCACAGGAGTTGTGGTCTATGAAGTAGGAAATTTCCGAGAAATTTGACCTTTTTTAAAAAAAATATTTAAATTGTTCTGAAAACAGTAGAGCTTCAATTTTTTTACCAGTAATAGGAAATAAGTTAAGTTATAACACAAAATTTATTTCTTCCAAAAATCTTGAAAAACAAAAAAGTTATGATCATTTTAACTTTAAAAATTAACTAAAAATATCATAAATTTACTAAATTCTTAAAAAGCCCATTTTGGACCACCCTGTACTCTGTGAAATAGTTGAAATAGAGTTCTAATTTTTTGGCTCCCGAGGTTTACTACTGTCTACTTTCATATGAGTCTAATAACTTTAAAATCGGAGAATAAAAACCAAAAGGAGTTTTGGCCGCTATCTCAAAATATTGACCACAGTGCGACGTCTAAGACTGCTATTTTTGCCACGGGCCTCTCATATGTACTGGAATTTGTTTTGATCGCGACACGTCGAACTTGACCATCTTTTGTGGGAAAAACTTTTGTTATAATGCCCTTTGGCCAACTATTTCATAGAAGCGTATCATCGACTATGACGACTACATCTCCTACTGACGGGGGTTTTGTTTTTTCGAACCACTTACTGTGTCGCAATAAACTTGGACCATATTCTCGCACCCACCTTCGCCAGAAATGATTAGCAAACTTTTGCGTCTGGTGCCACCGGAGTCGGAGATCATGATCGTGTTTTAATAAAGGCTTGTTGCCTGCAGCAGACCCAAGAAGAAGATGATTTGGAGTCAATGGGCCGTCTTCACATGAATCCAGAGCTACAAATGTCAATGGACGAGAATTTATGATGAACTCAACTTCCCATAGGGCACATCTTAGAGTTTCGTCGTTGAATTTAAATGCAGGGCACATGGCGTGAAGATTTGATTTAACCGTCCTTACCAATCGCTCCCATGCACCGCCCATATGCTGAGCCGCTGGAGGGTTGAACCACCATTTAATTTCCTCGTATTTCGAGGAGACTTGTCAAAGACTTAAATTTTCTTCTCGGATGATTTTTTCCACAGCTTTGAAATTAGTGCCATTGTCTGTATTTATTTCTCTTGGAGAGCCACGCCGAGTTATGAAATTTTGTATACACATAATACACGAACTTGTGTCGAGACTATGTGCCACTTCAATATGTAGTGCTCGCACTGTCAGGCAAGTAAACAGTACACCCCATCTTTTTTCCTTACGTCTGCCAACGGTTACATATAAAGGGCCAAAAAAGTCAACACCAACGTAAGTAAATGGACGTTCAAAACTTGCTAGTCGAGCTAGCGGCAAACAGGCCATTTGTGGTAGTTGGGGCGCAGCTGCTTCGTTTTTACAAAATTGACACTTCCGTCGAACAACTTTATAGAGAGCTCTTAAATTAGGGATATAGAAATATGACTATTCTTCAGATTACTGCTTCGAGCATACAATGATGGTAATTTTCATGGTAATATCGGACTACGAGAAAAGTTATATAGTGGCCATGAGGTAATACTATCGCTTGATTGCAGCTTAACATGTTTGCTCTGCCACAAGTCCGAATTACACCATCTTCGTCCAGAAATACGTTGAATTGCTTCAATTGACTGCTTCTCTCGATCTCTTTGCAGTTCTGCAGACTCCATATCTCATCAGAAAATTCGCTGAGTTGCGGGCATTTAAATAAGATATTTTTGGATTTTCTGATACGTTTAAATAGATTGTCGTCTTGTATTTTGAAGCCGTGGACTACAGACTTTACTTTTTCTATATAAAACAGAAACAGGGCTAAGGCTCTATAGAGTCGTCTCCAACATGAAAAATATTCGAAATTTATAGAGAAACTTTTAAGCAAATCGATATGCAAAAAACGATTACGTACACCTTCATTATTGGGGTTACCTAAATCTGCAGATTTTGGCCATTCACTTTTATTGAGCTTCAGAAACTCGGGTCCTGTAGTCCACATATCGTTGTCTGTTGGCCCTATTTTTGTAGCAAAATCAGCAGGATTTAAATTTGTTGGAACCCAATTCCACTGGGTTGTGTCAGTTGATTCCAAAATTTAGCCGACTCTATACATTACGAATGCCTTGAACTTTTTCGGATCCATAGACAACCAGTTTAAAACCGTCTTGGAATCGGACCAAAAGAAGCGTTCTGAAAAACGAAGCCTTGTAGCACTCTGGATTTTCGTGGCTAAACGGGCGCCTAATAAAGCTGCTTGCAATTCTAATCGGAGTATTGACATAGGCTGTAGAGGAGCAACCTTTGACTTAGCTGCAACAATCGACACGTCGACGTCATCATTAAATTGAACTCGAAAGTAGCTTACGGCATATGCATTTTCGCCTGCATCAGCGAACGTATGCAGTAGTACATCAACAGTCATTCTGAGAAGTTTAGAGTAGCATCTAGGGATAACTATAGCTGATATTTTGCTCAAATTCGTGAGCCACAAATGCCATTTTATACACAGCTCCTTATTAAGTTCCTCGTCCCACTTTGTGCCTGAGCGCCAAACATCTTGCAGTAAAATTTTCAAGCCAATTGTAAAATGTGAGACAAGTCCGAGTGGATCAAATATAGACATCAGAACTTGAAGGACTTCTCTTTTAGTGGGAACCACATTCGCTTGAAACACATCTCTTTTAAGCCTCGAGAATCTGGAGTTATACCGAAAAACATCATTATTGGATTCCCAATAAATACCGAGAATTTTCTCCACCGCTCCAAACAAATTTCTCGCGGCTGATTCATCGTCGCATAAATGTTGCCTAACTAAAGTAGAGTTTGTAGCCCAATTTCTCATGTGGAAACCTCCAGAAGCGTGGATCATCTTAACGTTTGTCGCCAGTTCAAGGGCCTCTTCTTCTGAGTCGACGCTGTCGATAAAATCGTCCATGTAGTGGTAGCTCGTAATTGCTTTAAATGCTCGGGGATACTTTTCGCATTCTTGTTTCTGCATTTTTGTTTCGAACAAAATGAGCAATGCATGGCGCGCAGTTAAGGCCGAAAGTTAATGCCTTCATCACGTACATAGTAGGATGTTCACTTTGATTACTGCTTGCAGGCCACAGAAATCGTTGTGTGTGCATATCTTCATGCTTTACTTTAATGCGATGAAACATTTCAGCTATGTCGCCGCAAATCACGATTTGACCAACTCGAAATTGAATTAAAATATTAAAGAGCGGGGCGAGCAGGTCAGGACCACTTAATAAAAAATCGTTTAGGGATTCACCGTTCGACTTTGCTGCTGCATCCCACACTAGACGTATTTTACCTGGTTTGTTAGGACTAAAAGCTACAAAAATTGGGAGATACCACGTACGACCGGGATATGAATATACTTCTGAGCCCAACACCTTTCTTGCGTAGCCATTAAGCAGAAGTTTATCAATTTGAGCTTGCATGGTTTGCTGTAGTTGTGGATCCTTTATAAACTTTTTCTGCAGACACTTTAATCGATGACATGCGACCTCGTAACTATCGGGCAACGATACTTGTTTTTTTCTCCAAAGCAAATTTACCTCAAATTGTTGTTCTCTCTTTACAGCTGTACTCTGAAGAATCTGCATGGCTTTTTCATCTTCGGCTGATAAAATATTTTTCTCCTGAGAGACTTCTAGGGCAAAATACTCTTTTACTTCATCTTGAAGCTCCTTATAACGGTCCTCGCACTTACATGTATAAATGTTTAATGAGGCTGATTTTTCGGAAATTTTTCCACCACCCTGCAACGTCCAGCCTAAGCGTGTTTTTGTTGCTATTAGTTGCCCACGGTCACCTTCTCTTATTTTCATCGGGACTGCCACTCTCCAATTGTTGAGCCCAATTAAAATCATTGGTTTGGCATTTGTATAAGATTTTACTGGTAGGCCATTCAGATACGGGTTAGCTTTTAATATTTCAGCAAAATTCAGAGACTGAATGGCCAAATCAAGGTTTTTAACTGTACGGACGTCGTATAAAGAGAATTTGGATTCAGCCTGTACGCTAGAAACTTCCAGGTTAATTTTCATTGAATCATCTTCAGACCGTGTAGTATTGCCTGTCCATCGTAGCTCTAGAGGTTCACTCTTACCTTTTAGTCCCAGTTTGTTAAAAAATGTTTGCTCCATTAGAGTCACTGATGAGCCTTCATCCAAAAACGCGTATGTGTTTTCAAAGCCACCATTAAAGTAAACACGGATTGGTAGTATTCTGAAACACGATCTCTCTTCATCACTATGTGCATTTACTATTTCTCTCCGTTCGGGCACATTAGCATGCTTGTGCAACAATGGGTGATGCTTTGCTGTACAGCCATTAATACCACATTGTTTGTTTGAGAAACATTTACGACGATGAAGATTTAGACACTGACGGCACAATTTATTTTCTTTTACTAAATTCCATTTAGCATCTAAATTTAATAATGCGAACTCACCACAAGTCTGGATTTTATGAGCCTCGCTTTTGCATGAAAAACAAATTGGCTTATTTGTACTACTTTGATGCGTATTCACTGAACCACTTTTCTTACACATTACTGGGGATACTACTTGGCTAGCTGCAACAGCTATAGCGTATGTCCAATCGCTAAACAATTTCACTATGGGAACCTTATTTTCTTTGGGGTGCATAGCCCAATTGCGCTTATGATTGTTTGGCAATTTTTCGACTAAGGTCGAGCAAATGTTTCGAATAGTAAGAGCGAATTCAATAATACTATCTAATTTGTCTTTTAATGGAGGAATTTTTGTTGCCTTTTCTATCATGGATTCAAGTATATGCTCTGGACGACCGAAACACATTTCAAGAGTTTGAATTATTTCGCCCACCATAGATGGAATTAGTAATTTACTTTTTACCAGTTCTTTAGCACGACCACGGAGACACGACTGAAGGCGCATTAAATTTTCACCATCAGTGTAACCGGCTAATTCTGTGCTATTCCTATAATTGCTGATAAAGAGCGGCCAATCTTCTGGGTTACCATCAAAATTTGGAAGCTCTTTGGGCATTACCTGTCTTGCTGCAATCTGCGTAGCTGTTGGTTGGGGAGACGAAAATGCATGTGAAAAGGAACACGACGGCTGCATTGAGTCACCTTGAGAAAGTATTTTATATTTCTTTTCCAAATACTGGGGTTGAATCTCTTTTTCTTCCTCCAACGTTTGCAACAGGTAGTTTCATAGTGCCGTTTACTGTAATCATTATATTGCACGACGGTTGACTTTGCATTTTGGACAATAGTCGTGGATGTAGGCACATTGTTTGGTTTTCTAGTGCACTCGTAATTTGTAGGTGAGGACGTTCCGTCAGAAAGTTCGGCGATTATATCAACCGGCGGCAATTGTTGAGTAGTTTTGGGCATGTCCATTTGGACCACTGATTTTTCGTGGCACTTTGAACAACTCCAGCTTTCATTAGCAATATTTGAGTCTACCCCTACACACTGAAAATGATACCATTTATCGCAGGAATCACACTGCACCATACGAGGGGTGTCTTTTAATTCGCATTTATTACAATTAAAATCGGTTTGAGACATTTTATTTATTTAGTCTTTTATGAAACACGATCTAATTTTTATTTTTTTCAATAAAAATGCGATATATTGATTTTAAAAGATTCACACGAGATTTATGTACAAATTGTATTTTTTTCCAATTAAATTGTTTTTATGTGAAGTTGTTTTAAAGAATGTTGAGTTCGCACGGCGTAATACAAACTTTTAAGAGCTACACAATATTAATTTTAAATATTAAAACACTTTACTTTTGCTTAAATATGCACGTTTTGTTTATTAAGTATTAATTTGCGTATATCGCGCTTTAAAACAACTTGTTTCCACCCTGTCACAATAAGAACTACTTTTTCTACTTTAAAAAATTATCTTTTGATTTTAAATATTTTACAAAACAAGAGACTACCGTTATTAAACGGAACATTAACAAATTTAGTACAATTTAAATAAATATTTTAATAGAGTAAATAAGGACAACGGTATAATGAGAAAATATGTAAAATAAGGAATTTGTGTTTATATACATATATGTTTGTTTGTATGTAATATAAAATACAGAATACAGTGGCGGCGGTAACAGTAGGGGTTTTAACAGTCACTGGATTTTACCATCATTGCGTATGAGAAACTTTCCGCCACGTTCTTAAGCGCTGATTGCAAAAAAATTATGTAAAGATTGTGTACGTGTGATTTTTTCAGCTCCCTAGAATTTATAAACATTACTCTTGCATATGTGCAGTAGTGTACAAGAGGCTAAAATAGTGTAATGTCCACTAAAGTAGTGTACGGTTGGTCACCGTAAGTATAGGTAAAGTATAGTAATCGTAAGTATAGGTTACGTTTTAAAGTCTTTTGAATCAATTTTGACTATTTTCGGGATGATGTTTGTGGGTGGTTATGTATGTCACTATTTTTGTGAAGGCTCTACATACTGTTTGACATATCCAAATTCAGTACGTGTCTTCGGTATATGAAGATGAAGAGTTTTATAGTTTTTGAGTATAAACGGGAACGAGGGAGGAGTAGTTTACTTGACATCCCAAACCGAAAATAAGTATTTTTTCGATCCCAATATATGTACATACTTTGATCTTTTATAATTTATATAATATATCCATAAAAATATATCTTTCCATGAGGTATAGCAAAGTTCATTGTACGGAATCTCTAGATGTTTTAAATGATGAATTACATTAACGGATTTCTAGATGTGCAAAATTTCCGCAATTCATCGAAGATGTATTATGTCAGAGAGAGTTTGAGAGCAGTGGAACTTGATTCAGATTCCGAAGAATAGATTTGAAACCACTACAATCATTTGCTAAAATCTGCATTCACTGAAATCGATATTTACAAGGAAACCCGAGTTTATATTGATGCAAAGTTGATAGAGTGTTGGTAGGAAAAAATATATTCGTACCTCTTTTTAAATGAGCTAGCATTTATAGTCGATGCAGTTTCAGCAACAGAAGTCAGCCTTGAAAGGACCTTTTCTGCTCTGAAAATTATATTAAGTTACTTACATTTGGCAATTATTCTGACACAACATTGCGTTCATTACTATTTCTCAAGTTTAATTATATAAACAAACAAATATATTTCTCAAACTTGTTCAATCTTTTATTATTTTTAGAGATATCTTTTTATACAATGAAATTTATAGTCAAGCTTAAGTTCTTTTTTTTATTCTCTCTAAGAAAGAATTAATTAAATTACAAATTAGGTGATAATATTAAAGAAAAATTGGGAAAATTTAATTTTTAGACACCAGCAGGAGCGGAATGCACATTTTCACCTAATTTGTAATTTAATTATTTTTTTCTTAGAGAGAATAAAAAAACGAACTTAAGCTTGACTATAAATTTCATTGTATGCAATACATAAATCTGTGGTAATAACGAATAAGTGCTTAAGTCGACTTAAGCAAAAATTTAGTTACTGGCACCTTTGAAATCTGCGTACTTCAAAGTACCCATGTGCAAATTTTCAATTATTTAGTAAATTTTTTCAGGAAGTTATAGCAAAATAACTTTCTGCTTTAGATAGATATTAGATATTTATTTGTCTGATAGGTACCTAATAACGAAATCGATAGACACTTTACCAAACAATTTGGACCAACCAGTTTTAGAAAACCAAAAAAAAAAAATATTGGTGCATATACTGGTAATAGGAGACAAAAAAATTTAATTTTTTAAAATGTTATAAAAGACTTAAAAAATTTAAATAATTTTTAATGGTAAAAAAAAATAAAAATGTTTTATAAAGGTTATGGAAACCCAAATTAAATAAAAATCTTTTATAATGGTTACCAAAATAAAAACATTCAAATGTATTATAATGGCTATGAAAGATCTGAAAACTATAAAAATTATTTATAATGATTATTGCAGGACCACATTTGTTGTGGTGCTTTTTAATTGTTATTACAGGAAATGTTTAGTTATTTTTTGTAACCAATTTAATAAAATAAAAACGGAAACCTGATTATTTCGTTTTTTTAATTAATTTATTTATTTTTACTTTACAAATTAATTAAAAACGTATAGAAGAAACCACAGAATGACAAGAAGATATTAGCGCAATTAAGAATATACCCAAATTTAGGCATAGCAATTAAGAAGTTATAAGGAAAGCTCATACAAATTAATAGATACAAGTAACAAGTAATAAAGAATTGAAATATCAAAATTGATTTAAAGTAAGGAATAAAATAATTACAATAATAAAAGCAAAAACAATTAAAATTATGGAATTGATTGTAGTGCAGTTAATGGTTTTACTCAAGGATTCGTATATTTTAGATGCTTCACATTCTATTAAAATATGTGTAGCTAAAAAGGTAAAATCACAGAAAGTACATTTTGCCTGGTCGGCTTCATTATAGTAGTGTAGAATATTGAACTTGGTTTTATACTTCCCGGAAAGGACTAAGCATAACACAATCACTCACATATGCTATATTATGTGCTTTTTAGGTGCATCCGTAATGGTTTTTTAACCGACTTCAAAAAAGAAGGAGGTTATCTATTCGTCTGAATGTTGCTTTTTTTTATGTATGTAACCGCAGAACTCAACCATTTCTGAAACGATTTTAAATTTTTTTTCTTTATTTGAAAGGTTATGCTTTCAGGTTGGTCCCATTTTAAAATCAGTTCATTATATTAAAAATTAAAGGGTGTCCCCATACAACATACATGTTTTTTACGTGTATTAAGAACCGTAAAGGGCACCAAATTAAAATTCTAAAAAATTGCGTGTCGGTATAGCTCCCAACAGCAGAAATTGATAAAAAAATAAATTTAAAATTTAAAGGGTGTCCCTATAGGTGACGTAATTTGACCTATTTGAGCCTATCTTTTGAACCGTTATAGGCAAAACCTTGAAAATTTGACAGAATGTTGATTACTCTGACCGTTATAATAAAATGTATAAATATTCAAAATTTTAAAGGGTGCTCCAATAGTTCATTTAATTTGATGTATATGGCCATACTTTTGAACAGTTGTACACAGACCGCTGAAATTTACAAAGAACCTGTATTGCTAAGTCCGCTATAACAAAAAGTATAAAATTTGAATTTGGAAATAAAAGGCTGTCCCAATAGTTAATGTAATTCTATGTATGTGGCCAAACTTTTGAACTGTTATAGACAGACAGCTGAAATTTACAAGGAACCTGTATTGCAAAGTCCACTATAGCAAGTATACAATTTGAATTTAGAAACTAAATTCAAATTATGTAATTTGATCTATATGACCATATCTTTTGAACCGTTAAACACAAACACTTGAAAATTAGGCAGAATAACTACTACTTTCTCTGGTATGACATCAAGTATAAATATTTGGAATTATAATGTAAATGGTGTCCCAATAGTTCATGTAATTTGATATATATGGTTAAACTTTTTAACCGTTATAGACAGATAGTTGAAATTTACAAAGATTCTTTGTGGCCAAGTCCTCTATAACAACAAGTCTTTAATTTAAAATTGTAAATGAAAGGGTGTCCCAATAGGTGATGTTATTTGATCTATGTGACCCTATCTTTGAAACCGTTATAGACAGAGGCTTGAATGGTGTCCCCATAAAAGACGGATGCTGGTGAAAATGGCTTAAATTTTGAACAGTAATGCTTGACATTCACATAGTCTTTACTTTTTTCCGCTAATTTTGCCGCATCTATTTTTTGGTTTAAATCTAATTCTTAAAGATTACTTCTTACATTTTTAGTTTATAATTGCTGCCCTTCTATCTGTTTTGAATTCGGTTTTTTTTGCAAAAATTATACAAATACTATCTGTTAAATCAGTTATTAAGAGTTTTTAATAGTTGCAGGCGAAATGTCTGTAGTTCCAAGGGTGTTGCTCTTAATAAACCCGATTGTGATCAGATGCAAATCAAAATTATTTATCACTTTTCAATGTCCAACCGAACTAGTGCAAATAAGTCTAAGAAAATTGCACGTTCCATAAAATATTTCTTATAAACAAAATGCCTAAAATTCGCATTTATGTATATTTATATTTGCATTTCTAAGTCTAGCTGTGCGAAGTCTACAACATCTGTCTTAGACTGACATAAAGGGTGGTTACATTTCAATTATCACACAAGTTATTGTAATTTCTTTTTATTTTGATAATATTGGTATGGTTCAATTATGTATGGAACAAAATATCGCCCTAATGGCCGCCGCGATGCTCCAAATTTTTAATAACGCTGAGGCATAATTGAGGTTATATGCCGTTAATGTGCCGAATTATCACATCCTTTAGCGTTGCTCGATTCGAAATTTTAAAATTCCGGATAAGTGAAAAATAAATCGTGTAATTTTTCATTTGCGCTTAACCGAATTCGACTAAATACCAAAGGAAGGAACAACAACAAATTGATAATAGTTTACCTAAACAAATAAAAAATAATTTAGTTAACATACATACATAATAAAATTACATTATTCCTCTTGTCTTGTTTAGAAAATATTGCATGGAAATTGTCTTTCTTACTAAGAAGGTAGAAAATATGTGCTAATTACATTCATACCAAGTGTAATATTATGTCATAATGTCAATTGTCTACCATTTTGTTAGGAATGAACAAAGTGATAGTTTTGCGGCACTTGGAAAAGTTGCTAGCAAAAAACATCTGGCTACGAATTAAGAAGTCAGCCTTCTTCGTATCGGAAGTCCACAGAGCCTGGAATTCGGTCAAATAAGCAGTAGAAATCTCAAGTTCTTTAGATGCATATAACCCTATTCCTTTTGGCTTCAACATACATAAAAGTCAAAGCACAATGGCATTTGACGCCATTTACAAAAATAAAGGCACATTCACGTTAGTTTTGCCCATATTTAGTCCAGCAAATTTCTTAAAATTATAATCGCGAAAACAATTTGATGAACGTACACAATTACAGTCTACGCATGTATTAACTTTGGAGGTCCGTAACTCCGAAATTAATGGTAACCGCCATTTTTTTAATTATATTTTAATGCTTAAAATTGTATTTTACACACTATGCAACTTTTTTATTTTTCAGCATTGTCACTAAAATATATTGGTTCCTGTTAGAAATACTTTGTTATAATTGTACTTTAGCTTCAATGTAAATTTTCAATCTAGTTCACTTTGAAATATTTGCGTTATAATTTGTATGTTGAAAAAATATTTTGTAGTTTGCCATGTAACTTTCAACCATTAATATTGATATTGAATAAATAATGTTTTATAAAAAATAAAAGGAAGAATAATTTTTCACATTGGTTATGGGCCCAGGACAACGTTAAGGATTCTGAAAAGTTTTGTTAAATATTGAAATAAAAATAAAAGATTATAAACCCGGTAAACGCAAGATAAAAATGGCAAGCTCAAATTACCAAATTGAAAAATTAAATCCTGACAATTATACATCATGGTGCATACAGATGCGAAGCCTCTTGATTACTCAAGATTTATGGGATGTCCTTGAAACAACATTAAGTGAATCAGCAACTCAACAAGAAAAAGCTTTATGGAAAACAAGGGATAGCAAGGCCCTTGCAACAATTACGTTAGCGGTGAGAACTTCTGAGCTTATTCACATTAAGGATTGCAAAACCACAAAGGATGCTTGGTATAAATTAGAAAATATTTATAGAGCAAAAAATCCTTCAAGGAAAGTAAATTTATTTAAACAGTTCGTAAGATTTAAATTTACATCTGACGAAAAATATGGACCACAAATTAATAAATTCTGTTCTTTAGCTGAAGATTTAAAAAATGTTGAAATAAACTTTCCAGATGAATTATTATCAATATTTTTGCTATGCAGTTTACCGCAGGAACTAGAAAACTTTGTAGTTGCGATTGAGAGCAGAGATAATATACCAAAATTGGAACAGCTTAAAAATAAAATTTTAGAAGAAGAGCAACGAAGAAATGAAAACGTGTGTGCTGGTAAGGAGCAAGTGTTCGCCATTAAAAACAAAAAATTTAGGAAGTATTCATCATACACAAATGATCAGGATAAATCCAAAAATTTAAAATGTTTTGAATGTGGGAAAAAGGGTCATGTCAGATCGCAGTGTTTCTCTAAAAATAAAGCTAAAAATGTGAACAGTGCTATGCTCGTCATAAATTCGTGTATGAGTGAAGAAAACCAGGATGAGTGGATTCTGGATAGCGGTGCATCGTCACATGTCTGTGGAGATAGAAATTCATTCTCAAGTATAAGGGAGTATGATAGCAGTGTAATTCTTGGGTCTGGTGATAAATTTAAAGTAAATGGAATTGGAGAAGTCGAGGTAAATTTTTGGAACAAATGCTATACTTTAAAAGATGTTTTGTATATACCAGATATGAAGTCTAATTTTCTTTCAATAAGCAAAATGTCTGAAAAGGGTTATTCACTAATATTTTCAAAAAATAAGGTAGACATTTTTAAAAACGAGGAATTTCAATTTAAAGCAGTTGTTTCAAATGGAATTTATAGAGTAAAATCAAAGTCAGTTAATAAATTAATGTCGAATGAAGATAACTCTAAAAATAATTTGTGGCACAAGCGTTTTGGCCATCTAAACATTAACGATCTCAAGAAATTACAAAGAAATGAATTGGTACGTGGATTGAACGGTAATATACCAAGGGATAATAATTGCGTGACATGCTCTATGTGCAAAATGTCTGCTAAACCATTTAAACCAATTGGAACAACAGTTTCAAATAATTTATTAGAATTGGTTCATACTGATATTTGTGGACCAATGAGAGTTAAGTCACAAGGTGGAGCAGCATATTTTATAACATTTATAGATGATTACTCTCGGTACGTCACAGTTTATGTTTTAAAAAATAAATCTGATGCTTTCGACGCATTTAAAGAATATTTTGCTATGTCAGAGAAGCAATCTGGATGCAAATTGAAACGACTCAGAAGCGATAATGGTCGTGAGTACGTTAATCGAAATTTTAATGATTTTTTAAAGAAAAATGGTATAGTGCATGAGACTACAGTGTGTTATACACCACAACAGAATGGAGTTTCAGAAAGAGCAAATAGGACACTGGTTGAAATGACACGTTGTATGCTTGAAGATTCAAAACTACCCAAGTCGTTATGGGCTGAAGCCATAAACACGAGTGTTCATATAAAAAATCGATCACCAACTAAGGTTTTGGACAATGTCACACCTTATGAGCGATGGACCGGAAGAAAGCCTTGTGTTTCCTATTTTAAAATATTTGGGAGCAAAGCAGTAGCTCTAAGTAAGAAGCCTGGTTTTTCTAAATTGGATCCAAAAGGTAACATTTATTCATTTGTTGGTTATCAACCTAATACAAAAGGTTATCGTTTGTATGATACCAAAACTAAAGCGTTGGTTATTGAAAGAAATGTAAAATTTTTTGAAAATGAATTTATTTATGAGAAAAATAATGAAAATGATGGTGATTTTTCTGATATTTTTGATTGCTCACCAATGATTTACAACAAAAGTAAAACACAAGATACGAATCAAGAAAATGATTGTTCAGAAAACCAGAACTTAAGAAGAGAAGATTTGATAAATATTAACTCCGATATCGAAAAAATATAGAAACAAAAGAATCAGATTATAGCAGTGATGAAGGGTCTGAATTTCTTGGTTTTGATAGTTCATTCCATAGCGAATCTGAAAATAATCAAACTTATGAAGTAGCTCCGAATACTAACAGAAAACGTAAGAGAGGAAGACCATCTACACTAAAAACAGGAAATCCTGGTAGACCACGCAAAATATATAAAATGAATAGCGAAGAATTAAACATCATAAAAGATTTTAATACTAATCCAAGAAACGTAAAAGAAGCAATAAACAGTGAAGAGTCTGATAAATGGATACAGGCTATGAATAACGAATATGAATCATTGATGAAGAATGGAACGTGGGAACTTGTTGAAAAACCTAGTTGCAAAAATGTGATCGGCTGCAAATGGATATTCACAAGAAAACGTTTAGCTGACGGTACTACTGAGAAATACAAAGCTAGGTTGGTTGCTCAAGGTTGTTTTCAGCAATATAATCGTGATTATTGGGAAACCTATGCTCCTGTTATACGTCACCCCACGATCAGACTTATTTTATCTTTAGCAGTAAAATACGAATTGTTAATTAAACATGTTGATGTAGTAGCTGCATATCTAAATGGTGATTTGAAAGAAGAGGTATATATGAAGCAACCACAAATGTTTATAAGAAATGGTAAAGAGAGTCTGGTTTGTAAATTAAGAAAATCTTTATACGGCCTTAAGCAGGCTGGAAGGCAGTGGAATAACAAAATAAATGAAATTTTGATAAATATGGGATTCGTTCAATGTAAAACAGACAGCTGTGTGTTCATTTCTTCTGTTAAAAATGAAATAAATATTATAGCCTTGTATGTCGATGATATCATGTTATCTTGTTCTTCTAGCAAAACAATGGAAAACATAATAGAAACTCTCAAGCTACATGTTGAAATAGTGGACCGTGGTCCTGCGAATTATTACCTTGGATTGGAAATAAAAAGAAAAAATCCTAGAGGGGATATTGAAATTAATCAAAAAAATTTTGTTAAAGAACTTCTTAATCAATGGAATATGCATGAATGTAAACCAGCTAAAACGCCGTTTTCTGCAGGAACAATATTAACAAAATGTGTTGAAGAAAACTGTAAAGAGATGATAGATGTGACTAAATATCAATCACTAATTGGAAGTCTGATGTATTTAGCTACAATTTCTAGACCTGATATTGCTCACACGGTTTCGAATTTATCGCAGTTTAATTCCCACCCCCATAAAGAACATTTTGTTGCAGCTAAGCATGTCCTACGTTATTTAAAATTTAAAGAGTTATCGTTGTATTATTCAAAAGTTGGAAGTGGTTTAACTTGCTACTCTGATGCAGATTGGGGTTCAAATATAGTTGACCGTAAATCTTATAGTGGTTTTATTCTATTTTTCGCAGGGGGTCCAATATACTGGGAATCGAAAAAACAGAATATAGTGGCGTTAAGTTCAATGGAAGCGGAATATATCGCAATGTGTCAAGCCGCTAAGGAAATAAGTTTTTATCGAAGTTTGTTAAATGAAATGGGTTTTCACGATTTAATTAGAAAGCCAACCGTATTAAATTGTGACAACCAAGGAGCTCAATACCTGACCAAAAGTCAAATGACCATGAAAAGAAGAAAACACATTGATATTAGATATCACTATTTAAGAGATAAATATAAAGCCAACGAAATACATCTGGAATATGTTCCAACGGAAAATAATGTAGCTGATATTTTAACAAAATATTTGCCAAACACTAATCATTGGAAATGTTGTAATTTATTAAATTTAAAGACAATAATTTAATTTTTTTTTATAAATTAACACAAAATTTGATTTATAATTTTGAATGTAAAATATGTACTTAATAATAAGAAATTTACATTGAGGGGGCGTTTGTTAGAAATACTTTGTTATAATTGTACTTTAGCTTCAATGTAAATTTTCAATCTAGTTCACTTTGAAATATTTGCGTTATAATTTGTATGTTGAAAAAATATTTTGTAGTTTGCCATGTAACTTTCAACCATTAATATTGATATTGAATAAATAATGTTTTATAAAAAATAAAAGGAAGAATAATTTTTCACAGTTCCCTAATTAGTCCTAAAATAATATTTAACCTAGACCAAGATAACAGCTAATTTCTCCTCTTACCACTTAACCTTATGTACTGTGTTTCCAGTGTTTATTGTTGTCAAAATTGCGTCATCTTCGTTGTAAGCTTTGACATCAAAAATATTTATTAAGCCGTCTGTGGAACCCGAACATAAAAGGTCCGGATTGTCTGGATGAAAATGTAAAGAAGTCAAGTCATCTTGATGACTCTGTAGCGTATTAAGTCTTGCAACATGTCGAATAAACCTGCAACGTACGACAAACAACCAGTATCTTATTGATGATTATCTGGCAACGTCAGTCAACATTTTTGAAATAGTAGAAACCGTGGTAACCCTCTAGAGAAAAAAACGAACTTATTATTATTGTGAAATACGACGCTTATCAACACAAAATATAGTAAAATAAATAAAACTTAACAAAACATTAAATAATCGTTGTTATAATTATTTCTCGTCATACACTCCATATTGGTGACCCCATACATGAAAATATTATAAATGGTTAATGACGGGGATAAACAACAACAGCAGGAGCCTCCTAAACAGGTGCCTGCGCCGCAAGATGACGGTCCCTCAACAAGTGATCGACAATCGTCTTCTGAAGTGTTTCGTGTTGGTGTTAAACCGCCAGTTTTTTGTAAGGAACAGCCGGATCTCTATTTTATACAGATGGAATCCCAGTTTGCTGTCTCTGGTATACCGACTGACAACACAAAATACCACCACGTTATTGCTTCATTGGAACCCCAGTATTTATTACAAGTAGCTGATATAATACGAAACCCACCGAGAAACGACAAATATGATGCAGTTAAGCGTGCACTAATAGCTGAATATACCGATTCTGATCAGAAAAAGTTGAGAACATTAATCCGAGAGGTAGAATTAGGTGATCTTAAACCTTCTCAACTTTTAAGACGCATGAAAGAATTAGCAGGCAATAAGATATCAGACGACGCCCTTAAATCTTTATGGATGGAACGATTGCCTGAAAGTATTCGATCCGTGGTCTCTATCGTCGATGGCGATTCCTCTAAGATGGCAGAACAGGCCGACAAAATGATGGAGGTACAAAATTTTTCGTTAGTGGCATCCGTTCAAAGTAGTTCACCCCTACAAATCGAAATTGAAAACTTAAGAAAGGAGGTGGCAGAGTTGCGAATATCTCGACAGAGAACCCCAAGTCATTCAAGATCCAGAAATCATTCTTCTCATCGTAGTAAGTCAAAGGTACGTTTTCCATTCTGTAAGTATCATTATCGTTATGGTGATAAAGCGCGAAAATGTATCGAGCCATGTCAGTACAAGAAACTTACTCCGGAAAACTAACTGCAGCCCTGTCAACGACGGCTGATAGGTATGCAGCAGCAGATTGCCGTCGTCTATTTGTAACGGATAGGAAAACTAAAATAAAATACCTTATAGACACTGGTGCCGATTTTTCAGTAATACCACCTACACATAGAAAAAATGCACAAACGGGTAACCTTTACGCAGCAAATGGCACTCCCATAAATACCTATGGCACGAGAATAATTTCAATCGACCTTGGATTGAGGAGAAACATGGACTTTGAATTTCTCGTGGCAGAGGTTACAAGGCCTATTATAGGGGTTGATTTTTTACATAAATATGATTTGCTTGTCGATGTACGCAGGAAAAAATTAATTGATGGTAAAACAAATATTATGGTCAACGGGTTCAAGTGTAAAGATAACCTCGAGCAAATTTATACTATATCACCAACAATTCATACGTGGATTAGAGAATTGCTCGATGATTACAAGGATTTAACACAACCGTTTAAATTTTCTGCTGTCGATGCAAAAATTAATGTTCATCACCACATTGTTACAGAAGGCCCTCCCGTTTACTCTAAATCCAGAAGACTAAATCCGGACAAATTGGCAATAGCTAAAAGAGAATTCGACTACATGTTACAACACGGTATATGCCGTCCAAGCAGCAGTCAATGGGCAAGTCCATTGCACCTTGCACCGAAGAAGACCAGTGGGGAATGGCGCCCATGTGGCGATTATCGACGTTTGAACGCAGCCACTAAGCCAGATAGGTATCCTATACCCCATGTACAGGACGTGTCACATAGGTTGTACAACAAATCAATTTTTACCACTTTGGATCTAGAACGTGCATATAATCAGATCCCTATAGCACCTGAAGACCGTGAAAAAACAGCAATAATAACACCTTTTGGGTTATATGAATTTAATGTAATGACTTTTGGATTGCGAAACGCAAGTCAGACGTTCCAAAGATTCATGGATCAGATTTTCCGAGATCTTGACTTTGTCGTGGTTTACATTGATGACATATGCATCGCATCCTCTAGTAAAGAACAGCATATGCAACATTTAAAGATTGTTTTTGATCGCCTACGTAAATATGGACTCAGAATTAAAATTTCGAAATGCGTCTTTGGACAAACTGAAATTAATTTTTTGGGTCACTGTATTACGGCGGCTGGTGTTAAGCCAACTACGGAAAAAGTTTCATCAGTACTAAATTTTAAAAAACCAACAGTTGCTCATGAACTTAGACGATTTATTGCACTTTTAAATTATTATCGTAGATTTATTCCCCAAGCAGCATTTAGACAGAACAAACTACAAAAACTCATAAAAGGGAATAAGAAAAACGACAAGTCTATCGTTGAGTGGGATGACGAAACCTCTTTGGCGTTTGAAGAATGCAAAACTTCTCTTGCAAATGCAACGTTGTTGGCTCACCCATCATTAAAGGCGAAACTGGTACTTCATGTCGATGCTAGTAATTTTTGCGTTGGTGCAGCAATCCACGAAATAGAAGATGGTCAACTTAAACCACTAGGATTTTTTTCCAAGAAAATGACGGACTCTCAGAAGCGGCTTAGCACTTATGATCGAGAATTGCTAGCTATTTATCAATCCATCAAGTATTTTTCTCATTTCATAGATGGTCGAGACTGTGTGGTGATGACTGACCATAAACCACTAACGTATGCTTTTCGCCAAAAGCCGGAAAAGTTAACACCGAAGCAATGCCGTCAACTAAGTTTTATAAGTGAGTATTCTACAAACATACAACATATTTCAGGTAAAAACAATATAGTAGCTGACACATTGTCACGCGTAGAATCCATATTTAACGGCAACCAAATTGATTTTGAAAAATTGTCAGCGGATCAAAAGGATAATGTAGAAATTGATGATGCAAAATCGGATACTAGTCTACAATTGAAACTTGTACCAATACTAGGTTCTAACTCCACAGTTTGGTGCGATACTTCTAATAATCGCATACGACCTTACATCACAACAAATTTTAAAGAACAAGTATTTAATTCGATTCATAACATGTCACACCCTGGCAGGCGTTCAACTGTAAAACTAATCACCGAACGTTTTGTGTGGAAGGATATGAAGAAAGACATTTCCTCTATGGTAAAGACCTGCATACCTTGTCAACGATGTAAGATTATAAAACACAACAAAAGTGCTCTGCAACGTTTTAATGTGCCAGACGAACGATTTAGACATATTAATATAGACATCATAGGACCTCTACCTATTTCAAACGGGTACAGATATTGTCTTACTTGTGTTGATCGTTTTACTCGGTGGCCTGTTGCAATACCTATGAAGGACATCACTGCCGAAACAGTTGCCCGAGCTTTTCTGCATGGTTGGATAGCACAATTTGGAATGCCCGGCGCAATTACAACCGATCGTGGCAGGCAATTCGAATCAACATTGTTTAACGAATTATCTCGTCTTACAGGATCTAAACACCTACGTACTACGGCATATCACCCTCAGGCTAACGGGTTAATTGAACGTATGCACCGTACCTTAAAGAGTGCTATAAAATGTCACACTTCTAGCGACTGGTTTGATAGTTTACCTATCGTACTGCTAGGACTTCGTGCAACTTTGAAACCTGATCTTAATGCCTCCCCAGCTGAAATGGTGTATGGTTCCACTCTAAGATTACCTTGTGAATTTTTTGAAAAGCCATCCAAGGAATATGTTGGTAGTGATTTTGTTAAAAACTTACGTAACGTCATCAGTGACTTAAAGCCTGTATCAACTTCTCAACACTGTACAAATAAAGTATTCATACAGAAAGATCTCGCTAATTGTACACATGTATTTTTACGAGATGACACAGTACGTCCACCTTTAAAGCCACCATATGATGGCCCATACGAAGTTCTAAGTAGAGATAACAAAACTTTTAGCATAAAACTCGGTGATAAAGTTACAAAGGTCAGTATTGATAGAGTCAAATCCGCATATATAAACAACCAGGAAGATCAGAATTTTTTCGAAAAGCAGTCAACGACTACTGAACAACCGCAATCTTCATCAACAAATCAACAAATTCAAAACGAAACATCTCAAACTATTCAAATTGAAACACCTGTAGCAGTTCAAACTGACCGTAGGGGTCGGGAAATAAAACGGCCAAGAAAATATGTTAGTTTCGATTTGGACCAAATTATTGGAGGGGGAGTGATGTAGCGTATTAAGTCTTGCAACATGTCGAATAAACCTGCAACGTACGACAAACAACCAGTATCTTATTGATGATTATCTGGCAACGTCAGTCAACATTTTTGAAATAGTAGAAACCGTGGTAACCCTCTAGAGAAAAAAACGAACTTATTATTATTGTGAAATACGACGCTTATCAACACAAAATATAGTAAAATAAATAAAACTTAACAAAACATTAAATAATCGTTGTTATAATTATTTCTCGTCATACACTCCATAACTCTCCAAGTAACTAAATAATTTATTAGATGACCGCAGATCATAAAATAATAAATTCACATCATTGCCACGTTGTACAGTTCCCATTGCTAATAAACGCCTATTTGAATTACGATCAAATGTTACAATATCTTGAGGATCTAATTTATGTTCAGGGATATTCACAAAACGAATTACTTCATTTCTTGCGCGTAAATCAAAAAGACGTACAAGACCGTTGATAGTTCCGACCAATAACAAATTAGGTGTTTCGTCAAGAAATCGGACGCCACATATACTAAAACTCTGAGCTTTTACTGGAGGTTCTATATATATACCTCGTTCGGAATTTATTTCAAATAAGCGTACTGATCCATCGGATAGTCCTGCCGCTATACAAGTAAATGAACTAAAAGAATCATTAAAATTATTTCCTTTTCAATTTATACTGCCGTATTTGCATTAAAATTTAAAAAAAAATAATTTTTATAGAAATACAGTCGACACAGGGCTTAAGTCTAGTTCCGTGAAGCAGCACCAATTAAAAAAAGTATACAGGGTGATAGAGAATTAAAAAATAAAAAGAAAATGTAAATAAAAAAATTGGCGGACGCCCTTACTTTCCGAGTTATGGGCCTCTGAACTGTGATTGTACACTACTTTTTTGAACAAATTATGTCAATATGGGTATCATTTTAAAGTTTTTGGAAATATCCATCACGTGGTGCTCAAAATTTATAAAAAAAAAATTCCCTATTAGGAACCAATGACTTTTTTTATGAAAATATGTGTATAGTACGTAGAAAACCTTTAGAAAGCGAGCCGGTGTTGGTTATACCATAGAGGAGAAAATCCTTACTCCCGGCCGAAGGCCGGCTATGCAGGAAAACTTTTGTAAGCGAAGCCGGTGTTGGTGTTTAGAAAGAAACATAATATTTCAAATTCAGAAACTGATGTTTAATGAAACTGATATTTAATGTAAATTTTAGGATGGATATTTACAAAAGCTTTAAAATGATATCCATATCGACTAAATATGTATGTTCAAAAATGTAGTGCAGAATAACAGTTTTTTTATTTTACATTTTCTTATTATTTTTCCTGTATATTTTTTTTAATTGGTGCTGCTTCAGGGAACTAGACTTGTTCCTCAGCACAGACTCTGTAAATACGGCTAGTTTTGAACTTAACTCACTCATCTTTTGTCAAACTCAGTACGTAGCTATCGTCATATGCGACGGAGCAATTATCATGTATCTTATATTTAAAGAATTTATCCAACTCTTCGACGGAACAAATATCATTGTCTTTAATATCATCTATATTTGCTTCTGATGTTGGACAAACTTCATCAATTGGGTAATTGTATTGAAATAAATTTTCTATAGCACTTGCTGAAAATTTACTAAGTTTTTATGTGCTCTTTAACGTTTATTCAATTACAAACCATTCATGTTTCAATATTAAATGTGGTTTAAAAGGTGGAATATAAAATTAAGTATTTAAAGGAATTTGTTGACAAAATATTTACAACAATAATAACAATTATAATCTGGGCTGCCAGTTAAATTTAAGAAAAAAATCGGCAAAAAATTAGATTTTTCATCCAAGGTAAAAAAACTACCTTGTTTTCATCCTTAAATAAATGGAGGAACGAACAGTGCACTGAAAATGTCGTTTTTAACCTATTTTTTATAGTTTTAGGCCCATTAACTTGCCAATAACTAAAGCTAGGATTTTATCGGAGAGATAAGTAGGTTTTCGTTATTAAAACTTAAGCTAAAAAAGCACGATAACTATAAAATATCTAGTAAAATAAAGGCTTAATATTACAAAGATTTTCAAAATTTATTCAAACAGAAAACCAAGTCCCATAATCTCAATCAAGCCAAATTCATACCAGGTAAACTCAATGGCGAATTCGAAATCGAAATATGGCATTTCTCGAGTGTCAAAATAATATTCGCCTTATTCCTTATTTCTTTTGTGTTTTATGCAAGGCGAATTTATACCAGGTGTTGGCAGTAGGACAACAAAACAACAACTTTGACATTGGATTAGCAGATATGAAACAATGTATTTTTGACAAGACATTAGCAAAAAAGAGAGCAAAAAACAATCAGCTGGGCTATCGACTCGACCTGGTATGAATTCGCCTTGGTTTTATGTATATTTTTATATTGTTTACATTTTTTTAAGAAATATACAAAACAAAAACTGACAAATAATTTTTAAATTTAAATTATTTTATTTTTTTGAAATAGTGTTTATACTGATTAAATTTTTAGAAAACTGCGGCCACAGGACATTGCAGTTTTCTGCTGTTCTCTCCTTGTATCATTTAATCTTCTAAAAATTATTCCAATTGTTAGAAAAAAATAAAAATGTGTTTTTTTTTTGCCAGGGACGAATTTTTCAAAATGAAAAGCATTGATTTTATTTTTCATTTTATTATTAGTTGTTTACGCTATACTTATAACAATTCAGCAAGATAAGATACAAATAAAAGATAATGTCGACATATGTGGCCATTTAGCCACATATGTCGACATCCCTTCATCTATGAATGGAAAGATTTCATGCACTCAGGGCATATGGGTTCTTTACACTTTTCACACATAGAGAGTTCGTCTAGTACAATTTTTATTATGACATCGTGGGTTTGTTTTATGATCAACTTTTAAATTTTTATTTTTATAATAAATAATTAAAAAGAATGCAAGAATTCGAAATATATATTGCGAAATTAGAATGTAATCTTTTGATAAAACTTTTTGCTAATTTCTCTTAAAATAATTTAATTTAAAAAAAGCGTGTGTACATTTACATATACGTGCCAATGTTCCTGAAGAGGTTAATATTTTGTTTATGACACAAAGAATGTTTTTTTACACAAACAAAATGCCTGTGGTTGTAGTTGTTTTACTAATGAGTCTACTTTTGTAATATGCCTTGGTCTCGATACAATATTTTCAAAACATATAAAATGAAATTGTATATTTATAACAAATTTTTCAAAGGAAAATACTAATAACAAACTTAAACTATTGTAAAGCAAGTTTACTATTAACCCTATAATATGATAACTGGGGATTGCGAATTTAGTATATAAATATAACCCTGTATCAATCCGAAGGACATATTTTTAGCATTTTGTAAAATCGTAACGTTTTTAAAAATGGGCAAATCGCAGTTTTTTTGTACCAAAATCGACAAAATGACAATAAATCATCAAATCTGGCAGCTGCAATTACAACACGTGCAATCTTTTATCGACCTTTTATTAGAGCAGCCAAACTATCGATAGTGGGCCCATTCGATAGTTTGCTTAAAAACTATCGATACTATCGAATTAATTACGACCTACCAGTGTTGGCATCTGACAATGTTTAAATTGTACCGATCCAATGATAAGATTGTACCAAATCAGCATCAATTGTACCATAATTTTGCATTGAGTGAAAAAAGAACAAACAAAACATACATAGAGTAGCTTGACATTGCTTATACTACAATTTCCACCAAGTGCTTGAAACTCCGCTAGAGTGTGTGCGTTCAATTATTTGGAAGATGAATTAATGAGTCATCTAATTAATTAATACTATGTTTCCATTACAGCCTTTATTCGTAATTCGTTCTCTAACTTTTCTTTTTACGTGTCAGTTATATTTTTGGCTATTGTATATCTATTCTGTGGATGTGGAAATATCTCTGTTTTCAATGTAATGCAAAATGAACTAAATTGGTGGCAAATTGGTGGCAATTTTTGGAACATTTACATATATAACTTTGTCTTTTAAAGGAGTCTGTCCACATGTCTAGCAATAAGGAAATATTTGTTGGACAATTTTTTTGAATAAATTCTTCATTTGTTTTTTTATATATTGTGTACACATCTTCCATTGCTGACCGACTTAGAGTTGTAGCGGATGGAATTTGATACTGGGCTTAATGGCTTGCATATAATTAGAGAACCCAGATTGCTTCGCTATATTAAATAGTCGTAGGTCTTTGCAACAAATTTGAAACAGCAGTCTAGCATTGAAAAATTTCTGGGTTTCAGGGTTGTTTAAAAGGCTATTGTGCCCAGAAAGAACAGATTTATTCTTTCTTTGAGTAGATTTGGCTATTTTTGATGTGATGTTTATGTTGTGTACCTTTCTTAAATGGTGACTAAGGTTTGAAGTTGAGGTGGATATTCCAAACCTAAACATATTTTGTTGGTAGAACAGATTACATGCATATATGTTTGTACATATGTTTAATAAATTCAGTTCAAAGTTTTAATAGAAACAAACATAAAAAATTTCAAACATACATATATGGCTTCTTATTCTTTCAATCGCGTTGGTGTTGTTTTAAAACACAGTTTGCAAAAATAATACTTTTTAAAGCAATTTTGTTTTGAATTCTCATTTGCCCAAAATATTCCCAAACGAAAGATCTGCCTGCAGTTTTTTTCAATAACACAATTTGATTTATTTTTTAATTGTATTTTTGAGTTTAACATATTTTGATAGGTTTGGATATCCGACTCTACTTTGCTTAGTCCAATATCGGAGCTGGAGTCAGAATATTCTTTATTAATATTGTGTTTTTTTAAGATGTTATTTTTTGGTTTTCACTAATTTTTCTTGAACACTTATTTTGCCTAGAAAATTTACAATGTAATTCTTTATAACTAGATTTTTCTTTGTATTTTTTTAAATTCCAACATTCTTTTTCACCAGTGATGATAGTTTAGCTGTTTTAACTTTTTTCAACAACACAAAAATAAAATACACATATTTAAACCGAAGTTTTCCTCGTGTTTGTAAAGTAGGTAGTAATTTGTACGCATAATACACCTTTACCATAATAAAAAACAATTTTGTACCTTAAGTTTTTTTTTATAGAAGTAAGACTAAAAAAGACATTTAACGATAATATTATAATAACTCCTCTTTATGGTAAAAAAATTTTTAACCATGCAAAATAATTGAAAAACAAATATGTTGGCGGCTTTTTTTAAAATAATGTGTTACATAACATGACATTTTTATCAAGACGAAGAGCTCTACCTATAACACATGGAGCTCACTCAGGATGCATTTTTATTGATATAAGTAGTTATTAAATTATCTAATACTAATTTATAAATTGATTATTCAAAACAAGTCACAAATCAGGAAAAATATTGTTTATTAGAATAAACCACTTGCAACAAAACAGATTTGACTGGCTATTAATTGTTTACAAAAATCTTTTTGCAAAAACCGACTTTATAACAGACAAATAGAAATCGATAATAAATCAGTCAAGTATGAACTTAAAAGTACAATTATTATTTATTTTAATTACTAGAGCATAATATTAAATACCATGTGTAAATATCTAGTCTCTGCCTAAAATGTTTAAAAGAGAAGACCAAATTCCTCAAATTTCCGATATCTAGGGAACAGGGTTTCATTTTATTTTCGCTTCCTGTTGTCACAGGAGATATTGTAAAATATATTCTGTGGAAACTTGAAGTGTCAGCCTATTCAAATATAAGATCGATACACCCTTCAATTTTTATTATTTGTTATAGTGGCCATAGTAATGCATCTGTGAAGAGAGTATCTTCTATGGTTAAAAAATTGTTTAGTTTTTTATTACTCTTTGTTATTTTGTAGTAGTTGTACATTAAAAAGAATGTACATATTCTACATACTGTATGTATGTATGTATGTATGTATGTATGTATGTATGTATGTATGTATGTATATATGTATGCATGTATTGTACGAGGACATCTTTTAATTAATTTTGTGAGAACTATTTATAAGCATATAATATAATAAAAAAAATTAATATCAATTCAGAAATGACGGAGTTCTACAACGAACATAAAAAAGTACTAACAATTAGTTACTTCTGCATTTTTTTACGTCGGTTAAAAAGTTTAACCAACGCATCGGCGGAGGCTACTATCAAAACCCGTAAGCGGCGGCTGTAAGCCGGCTATTAGCCGTTCGGCGCAGGTCTCTGTTCACAATCACGATTCAGAGAGCGAAGCTAGCGCCTCGCATGGCTCGAGTTTACCTGTTATGAATTCGCCTTGGGCACAATAAAAGAGGTATACTCGCGGCAAAAAAAGTACAACTCTGTGATAAAAATATGTACATTTTGATTTTGTATAAATCATTTTTATCGATATTCAAAGAAACTACCGATAGTCTACCAAAAATAAAACTATCGATAGTACTATCGATTGTTTTGCAGCTCTAACTTTTATCCTTATCAGTTTATTTACTTTAGTTTTTATTATTTTTTGCTCACATTGTTTTAGAAAGCATGTTGCGGAGGCAAGCTAGATTAAGACGAGAATACTTGTGTCAAAAGTCCAAAGAAAATCGCGAACACAAAAATAAAATTAAAAAAAATAAGATCGAGCAATGTTTGCTTCAAAATACTTATATTCATGGGGATATTCAACGAGATGCAATTCAAATACGAGAAAAGTTAAAATATGATACCATCGGTAAAATCTGCTGTAATAACTTACAAAAATAAATATTTAATGTTCCATTTTTAGATGATATTTCTACCAACGAACTGGACGATGAATATCGTTATGCAGGTTGTAATGATCCTAAAATAATGATAACAACTTCACATGAACCGTCAGCTAGATTAAAAATGTTTGTTAAGGAACTCAAATTATTGTTTCCAAATTCTCAACGCATGAACAGAGGGAAATATGAGTTGAAGCAAATCGTTCACGCATGTAAGTCAAATGACGTCACAGATTTAATTATTGTTCATGAACATAGAGGTGTACCAGACAATCTTGTTGTTTGTCATTTGCCATATGGACCTACGGCTTTTTTCAATATATCAGGCGTTGTAATGCGTCATGATATACCAAACATCGAACACATGAGTGAACAAAAGCCCCATCTTATATTTCATAATTTCAAAACTGGTTTGGGGAAACGTGTAGTGAATATATTAAAACATCTTTTCCCCGTTCCCAAAGCCGAGTCAAAACGTGTTATAACATTTGGAAATCATGATGACTTCATATCATGTCGGCACCACACGTACCAATTTGTGAATAAGGAACTAGAGCTCTATGAAGTTGGACCGCGCTTTCAACTTAAATTATATCAAATTAAATTAGGAACACTAGATGAAATTCATGCTGCTAATACTGAATGGGTTCTTAGGCCCTATATGAACACTTCTAAAAAAAGGCGTTTTCTATCAGATGATGATGGTTGGAACCAGGATTACGCTAGCAATTGAAATATCGAAAATTAAAATTGCAGGATAGTTTAATCTAAAGAAATACTTGTAAAAATAAATGTATTAATGGCAAACAACAACTTGTTTAGATTGTGCGAAGAAAATTTAAAAATCCTATAAAATATGTATTGTTTATATATTTTAGCAGTTTATAGGGCTTAAATCTAGTTTACGGACACATCATAAAAATTGAAAAAAGTTGCCTACTGTGTGGAAAATTAATTTTAAGTAAAAAATGTAATATGAGAAATTTGGTGTCGACCCTTAGTTTCTGAGTTACGTACCCCCAAAGTTTCTATGTAAAGTAAGGTACCTATATCTTGAATATTTTATGGCGGAATGAGGTAATACAGGTATCAGTGGAATGGTACTATACAACTAAAGCAAAATTAAAAAATTAAGTCTGCATAGCCGAAGGCCGGGTATGTATGTCGGGTGGCGCCATGTTCCAGGTCTCGCAGCCATATAATATAGTAGATTTTATGTTGGAGTTAAATAATTTAATTTTAGTTTGTCTTGAAATATTGGAGGATTTCCAAACTGGGTTTAACTAGGCAAATGCACCCCGCTCCTTATTTATGCGACTGGACATATCTGCTGCTGAGCCACCAGTTGTGTCCATTGTGCTACATAGGTAGCAGAAGGACATAACATTTTCAATGTCTTGATCACATACGATGAAATGAACTCTGTATTATAGTTAGAAAGGGTATATATAAGTTTGTCATTCCGTGTGTAATTTCTACAATATTCATTTCCGGCTCCATAAAGTATACATATTTTCTGGATCCTTATACATAGAGAAGTTGATTAAGCGATGTTCGTCTATCCGTCTGTCCGGGTAGTAATGTCATTTGCCAATGCACCTTTTTTTTAATTTATTCGGATTTAATGATTCTCTTTTGTTTTTCTTGTCAAATTAATATTAGACCGCGACAGGTAGATTGCAAGGAGTGCATACAGATCTCTGGGATCAATAACCCCCTGCGAGGGGCGACTTCTGTTTGTTTTTAGGTTGGTAGGGTTTTTCTGCTTTGATTTGTATTAGAAAGTGTTTAATTATGATTTTTCATTTAATCTAATACTTTCTTAAATTTAATTTAGTACGTTTGAGGCCGTTCAGAGTTTATGTAGATCCTTTTTTTATACACCCTTGTGAGGGAGTTTCTACATAGATTCTAACGAGTAAACCGTTAACGGTATCTTTTTAACCATTGCTCGCTGCCTATTCGGCTACTTGTTTAAGTATATTAACATTAATTGTTGATTTTTCGCCATTTGTGTTACACACAATATTTAACTACAAAAAAGGTAATATTCAATAAAATTGATTATATATCAATATCTTTTTAAAAATTAACCACTTGTTTTATTTCTTTATATTTCACGCAAACATTTGGTCCAATCGAACCGGATTTTTTGAAAGCATCTTTAATAAAGTAATTTGTTTTTTATTTTAAAAAAGGATCGCCATCTTTTCATCGACTTCGTCATCTACATCCACCAAATAAATTTATTGAAATATTATTTAAAAAAGGTGCGTAATAATTTGTCTTTATTTGAAAGTGCGTGAAAAAAAAAGAAATATATAAATTCCTTTTAAAGTGGTTGTTTTCTTAATAAAAAAGAGAATAAACAAACATATGTACATACATACATATATACAAAGAATATTACAATTGTGATTGATCGTTTAATAATTTCCTTAATATATACATTTGCTAATTGTTTTTTATTATTTTCTTAACCGTGCGTTTTATTTTATTCGGTCGGTCGAATTATAATAATAATTAAAAATTAATTAAAAAGCCCAAAGTTATAAAGTGATATTAAATTTTATTATAGAATAAATATTTATCCGCAAATCCAAGAAAGTGTGTTAGTGTTTGTATATTTGGTGGTTGTTTTTTTTACACTAATATATACATACATACATATTGAATCAATTGTTGTTTTTTTCTTTTCTTTATTGGAAAATACACTCTACAGTTTCTGCGGTCGGTCAGTTAGACTTTTGTTCGGTTTGTAAAATACAAATAAATTTGTTTTTATTTAATTAAATTTTTATTTAAATTTAAACTTGTTTAAAAATAAATATATAAATTTTTTTGAATTTAAAGAATAATTTTATTAAAGTTTACAGATATTTAGTTAAATCTTTACGGTTGAAATACAATTATAAGAAATAACTAAAGAAGAAAAAATGTCTATTTCTGCATTGGATAAATTTACTAGAGCTTCTGATGCTCTAATTCAATTCGAGGCTTTTTTTAACGATATGAAAGATGAAGTTCATACAATTTATACTTTAGAACTTCACGGTGAAGAATTAAGAAATTTATGGGACAAAGTGAAGTTAGTATATGAGCAGTGCTTAGAATTTCCGCAGACTTCTACAGATCCGAAAGACCGTAAGTCTAGAGACGATGGTTCTGATGAAATCAATATAGTGATGAAAAAATATCGCATTACTTATAACGCGTTTATTACTTGTTTAGGTAGAATAAATGAGAGGAAATATGAATTGGAATCAGACCGGAAGTCTGTTAATTTACTAGTTCCCAATCAGGGCATTAGTGATAATTTAGGTCATAATTTGACTTTACCACCTTCCGACGTAGACATGTTTGAAGGGGATTACCTTTCATGGCCAACTTTTAGGGATTTATTTACCGCGCTCTACGTAAATAGCTCGCGTATTAGTAATATTGAACGTCTATGCCATTTAATGCGAAAGACTAGCGGCGAGGCAAAAGAGATCGTCTCAAAATGCCCTCTTTCACATGAAGGCTTTGATATAGCGTGGAAAAATCTTAAGGAGGCTTACGAAAATTCTCGTATGTTAGTTAATAATCAACTTAAGTCTCTCTTCGGGCTTTCAGTTGTGGATAAAGAGACTTATACGGGTCTTAAAGCGTTGCAAAGAGGTGTGAATAGTTGTCTCTCTGCTTTAAAAATTTATAATGTGTCGACTGAAAATTGGGATCCAATTATAGTTTTCATGTGTATTCAGCGACTTCCAAACAATACGGTCACTCTGTGGGAACAGAGTATAAAGGATAAATTCGTTTTGTCCACATGGAAAGATTTGGATGCTTTTCTGACAGAAAGGATTCAAACTTTGGAATGTCTGCGTGATATTAGAGAATCACCACTTGAGAATAGAAAAGTTACCCAAAAAATCAAGGTACACCATACAAATTCTTCGCCTTCTAATTCTTCGTCTTCAAATTCTTCGTCTTCGAACTCTTGTGTTTTTTGCAAAACTTCGAATCATTATTTAAGGGATTGTAAACGGTTTAGGAATCTTTCAGTATCGGAGAGATTTTCAACGGTTAAAAGATTTCATTGCTGTGTTAATTGTCTATCGCGCACACATGAAGTAAAAGATTGTAATAGTGTTCATAGTTGTTCTAATTGCAATAAGAGGCACCATACTTTGTTACATAGGCCTTTAGTTTCTACGGAAAATGCTGCATCGGCAGTTATGAGATCAGGTGTAAGTTCTCAACAGGTGAACCCTATACCTCTGGAACCTGCTTTACCAACTACATCTCGTTTTGGTAGTTCTTCAGCTACCTTCAATCGTCAAGTTTTCCATTTGTCGCAAAATCGAACGGTATTGTTAGGGACTGCAATGGTGAATATTTGTCACCAGGGTATGACATACCCAGCTCGAGCTCTAATCGATCCGGCTTCAGAAACTTTGTTTATTTCTGAAGGCTTGCAGAATCGTTTGAAAATCCATGCGCATTCTACGAATGCCAGGATTTCAGGTGTGAACCACACGGTCTCTGCTACTTCGAGGAAGATTTGTTTGATCGAGATAGGCTCACCCATAGACTCTTCTGCCCAAAATTTCGGGAAATTTGCCTTCCTTTATTTTAGAGGATGATGGTATAAAGGATCTGTCGAATCTACGATTGGCGGACCCTCAATTTTTCGATTGCAGGCCGGTTGATATCCTTTTAGGTGCTGATTTGTATCCACAAATTATTCGGGCGGAAATTGAGCGGAACATTTTGGGTTCTTTATTGGCTCAACGGACTATATTTGGTTGGTTGATTACAGGTCCTGTAAGTCATTCTCCATTGCAAGTATATTCGACGAGGGTGGATTTTTCTGAGGAGGATAACCTAAATCGGAATTTATTAAGGTTTTGGGAGCTAGAGGAGACACCTAAACGGAAGATTATGTCTCAAGATGATTTAATCTGTGAGGATAATTATAGGGCTTCAACTCGTCAGGGTTCTGATAGTCGCTATATAGTGACACTACCCTTTAAAACAGATTTTCCTGAAAAATTTTTGTTAGGTTCGTCTAGACAGAACGTTATGGCGCAATTTAGGCGTAATGAAGCTTCTCTCTTACGAAAACCAATAATTAAGGAAATGTATGATGATGTGATAAAGGAATATTTGTCTTTGGATCACATGAGACCAATAGCAGAAGATTATGTTGATATGTCCTGTTATTTACCACATCATCCTGTAATCAAGATGGATCGTAAAACCACAAAATTAAGAGTGGTTTTTAATGCATCTAATAAGACTTCAAATGGAAATAGTTTAAACGATTGCCTTTATGTTGGACCCACTTTATAGGCTGACCTGGACATTCTTATTTTACGTTGGCGACTTTACAGATATGTGATTAATTGTGATATCACTCAAATGTATAGGCAGATAAGAGTTGATGAGAGTCATACTCCTTTTCAACGTATATTGTTTAGAGATTCTCCTACGGAGGAAATTAGAGCGTTTGAATTGCAAACAGTTACCTTTGGGGTCAATTGTGCACCCTACCTAGCCATTCGCACATTGTTACAATTGGCTGACGATTGCGAACATGAGTTTCCATTAGCATCACATATTCTTCGGAAGTGTATGTACGTTGACGACGTATTGACTGGGGCTCATGACGTCACCAATGCGTTGATGGCACGTGATCAACTTACCGCAGCTTTATCATCTGCGGGATTTCAACTTCGTAAATGGACTTCAAATGAAAAGGCCATTTTGGTCGGACTTTCCCCAGATCATTTAGTTGATGCAAAATTGTTGACTTTTATTGAGTCAAGCAGCTCGAAGACACTTGGTCTTCAGTGGAACGCTCAACTAGACGCATTTTATTTTAAAGTTGATCCCATCGCTGTAAAATCTTTTTACACGAAAAGGGAAGTTTTGTCCAGCATTACGAAGTTATTTGACCCTGTCGGATGGCTTGGGCCGGTAATAATAATTGCAAAAATGATCATGCAAAAAATTTGGCAGGACAGTGTGGAGTGGGACAACTCACTTAAACCTTCTACGAAGGCTGAATGGGTTAAATTTGTTGCTTCATATCACGAAGTTAATAATATACAAATTCCCAGATGGGTTCATTATGAGCCTGAGTCGACAGCCGAGCTTCATGTTTTTTCAGATGCCTCGGAAAAGGCATACGCGGGGGTAATTTATATTCCCATTCACAATCAAAAAGGCGAAATATTTACGAATTTGTTGACCAGTAAAACAAAGGTTGCTCCGATAAAGCCCGTTTCCATACCTCGCCTTGAACTTTGTGCAGCAGTTTTGGCTTCAGAGCTCTTAAAAACTGTTATAGGGGAGATTGATGTGCCACTTCGCCAGATTTATTGTTGGACGGATTCTACGATCGTCCTTTCCTGGTTGAAGAAAGACGCCAATTCTTGGACTACATTTGTTGCAAATAGAGTTTGCAAAATCCAAGAAATTGTTGGTAGTCATAATTGGCACCATGTAAAATCAAGAGACAATCCTGCTGATTTTGGTAGTCGTGGCGTTTCGACGCCAGGACATTTCTTGATAGGATCACCCTTACTAGCTCCGCCCGAACCATCAATTTTAGAGTCACCTATAAGTATAGTCAATAGATACCGGAAAATAAAAGCACTAGCTCAACATTTTTGTCTACGTTGGAAAGAAGAATATTTGCAAGGTCTCCACAAACGATATAAGTGGAAGTACCCCTGTCGTGATATTACGGTTAACGACTTAGTTGTTATTAGAAATGAACAACTAGCACCGACTTCCTGGAAACTAGGTAGAGTTATAAAAACTTATCCAGGAAGTGATAATCACGTTCGCGTCGCGGACATACGTACCGAAAACGGAATTATTAAACGACCAATCACAAAACTAGTCATTTTGACTAGTTAAACTATTTAAAATTATATTTGCTAACCTTCGTTGTTTCCTAGTATCATGGACTCCTTACCAACTATATTTGAGGATGCTCTTCTTGAGGACTATGAGGAGGCAATGGAGGTAGAGGATCGAGCAGCCGTGTCGGACTCTTGTCCTGATCCCGGAACAACTTCTGCCGTCCTGGAAATGCCTGTAACGTCTGTTATTACTGTTGCCTCGGAAGCAACACCATTAGGTAAGGCGGCAGTCGAAGCTAGCCCACCATTATTTGTGGCAGCTTCTGAAGCCAGTCCTTTATTTATGCCGTCTGATCTGGTTTCTGCAGTAGCTTCCATAGCTACCTTGCCTACAGATCAGACCATAAAAACCGCAAACAATTCTGATAAGATATCAGATGCCACGGGAACCTCGGGTTCAAAAATTACAGCGCCGAAATGTAGAGTATGCGGTTCCAGTCATCAACTTTCGTCGTGTAAAAAATTCCGGTTTATGCCGTATGAAAAAAGACTGCGGATGGTTATATTGCATCGCTACTGCTCAAGGTGTTTATCGTCACACCACACGGCTCGTGACTGTGGTAGTAAGGGTAAGTGCGGTAAATGCAAGGGGGAGCATAATTCGATGCTTCACTCCTCGAACCGATCCGCCACGAAAGTTGAGAAGAAACCAAAAAATGTAAATCGTCCGTCTGACGTTCCTATCGCAAACTTGCCAATTCGTCATTTGGTGACATTTTCACCAACTGTTCGGGTCAATTTGCGGGTTTCTGATCGATTGGTTCCTCTTCGTGCTGTAATTGACCTCTGTTGCAGTATGAGTTATGTATGTGAGGATTTAATAAAATCAATGAAATTGCCAGTGTCCAATATGGACAATGATAAATTTTGTCGATTGAAGATTGTTTCCATACATGACTCATCTCAACAAGTATTTTTAACTGTAAAGGTTAGGCAAATGAAAGGGATCAAAACGCCGGTTGTATCAGCCCCGGATCTGATAAAAGAAAATTTTGCGGGAATGCATTTGGCAGACCCGAATTTTAATAAATCGGCTGGAATCGCGCTGGTTATAGGCCCAGAAGTCGCGCCTCAAATTTTGAAAGGTCGCATTTATTCGAACCCGGGATTTCCGTTGGCACAATATACCATATTTGGTTGGGTCATTTCTGGCCAATCTCCTTATTAGGGGATCAATTTTCCTAATATTTTTGAAAAAAAAAAAAATCTTTTGTGATTAAAAATAATTTTTATATATTTTTTTCATATATGTATAAGCATAACTTTAGTTTATGTTCAATATTGCAACAGAATATGATGTTGCAAGGTGGCCGGCAATGTTTAATTATGATTTTTCATTTAATCTAATACTTTCTTAAATTTAATTTAGTACGTTTGAGGCCGTTCAGAGTTTATGTAGATCCTTTTTTTATACACCCTTGTGATGGAGTTTCTACATAGATTCTAACGAGTAAACCGTTAACGGTATCTTTTTAACCATTGCTCGCTGCCTATTCGGCTACTGGTTTAAGTATATTAACATTAATTGTTGATTTTTCGCCATTTGTGTTACACACAATATTTAACTACAAAAAAGGTAATATTCACCCCATCTTTTTTCCTTACGTCTGCCAACGGTTACATATAAAGGGCCAAAAAAGTCAACACTAACGTAAGTAAATGGACGTTCAAAACTTGCTAGTCGAGCTAGCGGCAAACAGGCCATTTGTGGTAGTTGGGGCGCAGCTGCTTCGTTTTTACAAAATTGACACTTCCGTCGAACAACTTTATAGAGAGCTCTTAAATTAGGGATATAGAAATATGACTTTATTCTTCAGATTACTGCTTCGAGCATACAATGATGGTAATTTTCATGGTAATATCGGACTACGAGAAAAGTTATATAGTGGCCATGAGGTAATACTATCGCTTGATTGCAGCTTAACATGTTTGCTCTGCCACAAGTCCGAATTACACCATCTTCGTCCAGAAATACGTTGAATTGCTTCAATTGACTGCTTCTCTCGATCTCTTTGCAGTTCTGCAGACTCCATATCTTATCAGAAAATTCGCTGAGTTGCGGGCATTTAAATAAGATATTTTTGGATTTTCTGATACGTTTAAATAGATTGTCGTCTTGTATTTTGAAGCCGTGGACTACAGACTTTACTTTTTCTATATAAAACAGAAACAGGGCTAAGGCTCTATAGAGTCGTCTCCAACATGAAAAATATTCGAAATTTATAGAGAAACTTTTAAGCAAATCGATATGCAAAAAACGATTACGTACACCTTCATTATTGGGGTTACCTAAATCTGCAGATTTTGGCCATTCACTTTTATTGAGCTTCAGAAACTCGGGTCCTGTAGTCCACATATCGTTGTCTGTTGGGCCTATTTTTGTAGCAAAATCAGCAGGATTTAAATTTGTTGGAACCCAATTCCACTGGGTTGTGTCAGTTGATTCCAAAATTTAGCCGACTCTATACATTACGAATGCCTTGAACTTTTTCGGATCCATAGACAACCAGTTTAAAACCGTCTTGGAATCGGACCAAAAGAAGCGTTCTGAAAAACGAAGCCTTGTAGCACTCTGGATTTTCGTGGCTAAACGGGCGCCTAATAAAGCTGCTTGCAATTCTAATCGGAGTATTGACATAGGCTGTAGAGGAGCAACCTTTGACTTAGCTGCAACAATCGACACGTCGACGTCATCATTAAATTGAACTCGAAAGTAGCTTACGGCATATGCATTTTCGCCTGCATCAGCGAACGTATGCAGTTGTACATCAACAGTCATTCTGAGAAGTTTAGAGTAGCATCTGGGGATAACTATAGCTGATATTTTGCTCAAATTCGTGAGCCACAAATGCCATTTTATACACAGCTCCTTATTAAGTTCCTCGTCCCACTTTGTGCCTGAGCGCCAAACATCTTGCAGTAAAATTTTCAAGCCAATTGTAAAATGTGAGACAAGTCCGAGTGGATCAAATATAGACATCAGAACTTGAAGGACTTCTCTTTTAGTAGGAACCACATTCGCTTGAAACACATCTCTTTTAAGCCTCGAGAATCTGGAGTTATACCGAAAAACATCATTATTGGATTCCCAATAAATACCGAGAATTTTCTCCACCGCTCCAAACAAATTTCTCGCGGCTGATTCATCGTCGCATAAATGTTGCCTAACTAAAGTAGAGTTTGTAGCCCAATTTCTCATGTGGAAACCTCCAGAAGCGTGGATCATCTTAACGTTTGTCGCCAGTTCAAGGGCCTCTTCTTCTGAGTCGACGCTGTCGATAAAATCGTCCATGTAGTGGTAGCTCGTAATTGCTTTAAATGCTCGGGGATACTTTTCGCATTCTTGTTTCTGCATTTTTGTTTCGAACAAAATGAGCAATGCATGGCGCGCAGTTAAGGCCGAAAGTTAATGCCTTCATCACGTACATAGTAGGACGTTCACTTTGATTACTGCTTGCAGGCCACAGAAATCGTTGTGTGTGCATATCTTCATGCTTTACTTTAATGCGATGAAACATTTCAGCTATGTCGCCGCAAATCGCGATTTGACCAACTCGAAATTGAATTAAAATATTAAAGAGCGGGGCGAGCAGGTCAGGACCACTTAATAAAAAATCGTTTAGGGATTCACCGTTCGACTTTGCTGCTGCATCCCACACTAGACGTATTTTACCTGGTTTGTTAGGATTAAAAGCTACAAAAATTGGGAGATACCACGTACGACCGGGATATGAATATACTTCTGAGCCCAACACCTTTCTTGCGTAGCCATTAAGCAGAAGTTTATCAATTTGAGCTTGCATGGTTTGCTGTAGTTGTGGATCCTTTATAAACTTTTTCTGCAGACACTTTAATCGATGACATGCGACCTCGTAACTATCGGGCAACGATACTTGTTTTTTTCTCCAAAGCAAATTTACCTCAAATTGTTGTTCTCTCTTTACAGCTGTACTCTGAAGAATCTGCATGGCTTTTTCATCTTCGGCTGATAAAATATTTTTCTCCTGAGAGACTTCTAGGGCAAAATACTCTTTTACTTCATCTTGAAGCTCCTTATAACGGTCCTCGCACTTACATGTATGAATGTTTAATGAGGCTGATTTTTCGGAAATTTTTCCACCACCCTGCAACGTCCAGCCTAAGCGTGTTTTTGTTGCTATTAGTTGCCCACGGTCACCTTCTCTTATTTTCATCGGGACTGCCACTCTCCAATTGTTGAGCCCAATTAAAATCATTGGTTTGGCATTTGTATAAGATTTTACTGGTAGGCCATTCAGATACGGGTTAGCTTTTAATATTTCAGCAAAATTCAGAGACTGAATGGCCAAATCAAGGTTTTTAACTGTACGGACGTCGTATAAAGAGAATTTGGATTCAGCCTGTACGCTAGAAACTTCCAGGTTAATTTTCATTGAATCATCTTCAGACCGTGTAGTATTGCCTGTCCATCGTAGCTCTAGAGGTTCACTCTTACCTTTTAGTCCCAGTTTGAAAAAAATGTTTGCTCCATTAGAGTCACTGATGAGCCTTCATCCAAAAACGCGTATGTGTTTTCAAAGCCACCATTAAAGTAAACACGGATTGGTAGTATTCTGAAACACGATCTCTCTTCATCACTATGTGCATTTACTATTTCTCTCCGTTCGGGCACATTAGCATGCTTGTGCAACAATGGGTGATGCTTTGCTGTACAGCCATTAATACCACATTGTTTGTTTGAGAAACATTTACGACGATGAAGATTTAGACACTGACGGCACAATTTATTTTCTTTTACTAAATTCCATTTAGCATCTAAATTTAATAATGCGAACTCACCACAAGTCTGGATTTTATGAGCCTCGCTTTTGCATGAAAAACAAATTGGCTTATTTGTACTACTTTGATGCGTATTCACTGAACCACTTTTCTTACACATTACTGGGGATACTACTTGGCTAGCTGCAACAGCTATAGCGTATGTCCAATCGCTAAACAATTTCACTATGGGAACCTTATTTTCTTTGGGGTGCATAGCCCAATTGCGCTTATGATTGTTTGGCAATTTTTCGACTAAGGTCGAGCAAATGTTTCGAATAGTAAGAGCGAATTCAATAATACTATCTAATTTGTCTTTTAATGGAGGAATTTTTGTTGCCTTTTTTATCATGGATTCAAGTATATGCTCTGGACGACCGAAACACATTTCAAGAGTTTGAATTATTTCGCCCACCATAGATGGAATTAGTAATTTACTTTTTACCAGTTCTTTAGCACGACCACGGGACACGACTGAAGGCGCATTAAATTTTCACCATCAGTGTAACCGGCTAATTCTGTGCTATTCCTATAATTGCTGATAAAGAGCGGCCAATCTTCTGGGTTACCATCAAAATTTGGAAGCTCTTTGGGCATTACCTGTCTTGCTGCAATCTGCGTAGCTGTTGGTTGGGGAGACGAAAATGCATGTGAAAAGGAACACGACGGCTGCATTGAGTCACCTTGAGAAAGTATTTTATATTTCTTTTCCAAATACTGGGGTTGAATCTCTTTTTCTTCCTCCAACGTTTGCAACAGGTAGTTTCATAGTGCCGTTTACTGTAATCATTATATTGCACGACGGTTGACTTTGCATTTTGGACAATAGTCGTGGATGTAGGCACATTGTTTGGTTTTCTAGTGCACTCGTAATTTGTAGGTGAGGACGTTCCGTCAGAAAGTTCGGCGATTATATCAACCGGCGGCAATTGTTGAGTAGTTTTGGGCATGTCCATTTGGACCACTGATTTTTCGTGGCACTTTGAACAACTCCAGCTTTCATTAGCAATATTTGAGTCTACCCCTACACACTGAAAATGATACCATTTATCGCAGGAATCACACTGCACCATACGAGGGGTGTCTTTTAATTCGCATTTATTACAATTAAAATCGGTTTGAGACATTTTATTTATTTAGTCTTTTATGAAACACGATCTAATTTTTATTTTTTTCAATAAAAATGCGATATATTGATTTTAAAAGATTCACACGAGATTTATGTACAAATTGTATTTTTTTCCAATTAAATTGTTTTTATGTGAAGTTGTTTTAAAGAATGTTGAGTTCGCACGGCGTAATACAAACTTTTAAGAGCTACACAATATTAATTTTAAATATTAAAACACTTTACTTTTGCTTAAATATGCACGTTTTGTTTATTAAGTATTAATTTGCGTATATCGCGCTTTAAAACAACTTGTTTCCACCCTGTCACAATAAGAACTACTTTTTCTACTTTAAAAAATTATCTTTTGATTTTAAATATTTTACAAAACAAGAGACTACCGTTATTAAACGGAACATTAACAAATTTAGTACAATTTAAATAAATATTTTAATAGAGTAAATAAGGACAACGGTATAATGAGAAAATATGTAAAATAAGGAATTTGTGTTTATATACATATATGTTTGTTTGTATGTAATATAAAATACAGAATACAGTGGCGGCGGTAACAGTAGGGGTTTTAACAGTCACTGGATTTTACCATCATTGCGTATGAGAAACTTTCCGCCACGTTCTTAAGCGCTGATTGCAAAAAAATTATGTAAAGATTGTGTACGTGTGATTTTTTCAGCTCCCTAGAATTTATAAACATTACTCTTGCATATGTGCAGTAGTGTACAAGAGGCTAAAATAGTGTAATGTCCACTAAAGTAGTGTACGGTTGGTCACCGTAAGTATAGGTAAAGTATAGTAATCGTAAGTATAGGTTACGTTTTAAAGTCTTTTGAATCAATTTTGACTATTTTCGGGATGATGTTTGTGGGTGGTTATGTATGTCACTATTTTTGTGAAGGCTCTACATACTGTTTGACATATCCAAATTCAGTACGTGTCTTCGGTATATGAAGATGAAGAGTTTTATAGTTTTTGAGTATAAACGGGAACGAGGGAGGAGTAGTTTACTTGACATCCCAAACCGAAAATAAGTATTTTTTCGATCCCAATATATGTACATACTTTGATCTTTTATAATTTATATAATATATCCATAAAAATATATCTTTCCATGAGGTATAGCAAAGTTCATTGTACGGAATCTCTAGATGTTTTAAATGATGAATTACATTAACGGATTTCTAGATGTGCAAAATTTCCGCAATTCATCGAAGATGTATTATGTCAGAGAGAGTTTGAGAGCAGTGGAACTTGATTCAGATTCCGAAGAATAGATTTGAAACCACTACAATCATTTGCTAAAATCTGCATTCACTGAAATCGATATTTACAAGGAAACCCGAGTTTATATTGATGCAAAGTTGATAGAGTGTTGGTAGGAAAAAATATATTCGTACCTCTTTTTAAATGAGCTAGCATTTATAGTCGATGCAGTTTCAGCAACAGAAGTCAGCCTTGAAAGGACCTTTTCTGCTCTGAAAATTATATTAAGTTACTTACATTTGGCAATTATTCTGACACAACATTGCGTTCATTACTATTTCTCAAGTTTAATTATATAAACAAACAAATATATTTCTCAAACTTGTTCAATCTTTTATTATTTTTAGAGATATCTTTTTATACAATGAAATTTATAGTCAAGCTTAAGTTCTTTTTTTTATTCTCTCTAAGAAAGAATTAATTAAATTACAAATTAGGTGATAATATTAAAGAAAAATTGGGAAAATTTAATTTTTAGACACCAGCAGGAGCGGAATGCACATTTTCACCTAATTTGTAATTTAATTATTTTTTTCTTAGAGAGAATAAAAAAACGAACTTAAGCTTGACTATAAATTTCATTGTATGCAATACATAAATCTGTGGTAATAACGAATAAGTGCTTAAGTCGACTTAAGCAAAAATTTAGTTACTGGCACCTTTGAAATCTGCGTACTTCAAAGTACCCATGTGCAAATTTTCAATTATTTAGTAAAATTTTTCAGGAAGTTATAGCAAAATAACTTTCTGCTTTAGATAGATATTAGATATTTATTTGTCTGATAGGTACCTAATAACGAAATCGATAGACACTTTACCAAACAATTTGGACCAACCAGTTTTAGAAAACCAAAAAAAAAAAATATTGGTGCATATACTGGTAATAGGAGACAAAAAAATTTAATTTTTTAAAATGTTATAAAAGACTTAAAAAATTTAAATAATTTTTAATGGTAAAAAAAAATAAAAATGTTTTATAAAGGTTATGGAAACCCAAATTAAATAAAAATCTTTTATAATGGTTACCAAAATAAAAACATTCAAATGTATTATAATGGCTATGAAAGATCTGAAAACTATAAAAATTATTTATAATGATTATTGCAGGACCACATTTGTTGTGGTGCTTTTTAATTGTTATTACAGGAAATGTTTAGTTATTTTTTGTAACCAATTTAATAAAATAAAAACGGAAACCTGATTATTTCGTTTTTTTAATTAATTTATTTATTTTTACTTTACAAATTAATTAAAAACGTATAGAAGAAACCACAGAATGACAAGAAGATATTAGCGCAATTAAGAATATACCCAAATTTAGGCATAGCAATTAAGAAGTTATAAGGAAAGCTCATACAAATTAATAGATACAAGTAACAAGTAATAAAGAATTGAAATATCAAAATTGATTTAAAGTAAGGAATAAAATAATTACAATAATAAAAGCAAAAACAATTAAAATTATGGAATTGATTGTAGTGCAGTTAATGGTTTTACTCAAGGATTCGTATATTTTAGATGCTTCACATTCTATTAAAATATGTGTAGCTAAAAAGGTAAAATCACAGAAAGTACATTTTGCCTGGTCGGCTTCATTATAGTAGTGTAGAATATTGAACTTGGTTTTATACTTCCCGGAAAGGACTAAGCATAACACAATCACTCACATATGCTATATTATGTGCTTTTTAGGTGCATCCGTAATGGTTTTTTAACCGACTTCAAAAAAGAAGGAGGTTATCTATTCGTCTGAATGTTGCTTTTTTTTATGTATGTAACCGCAGAACTCAACCATTTCTGAAACGATTTTAAATTTTTTTTCTTTATTTGAAAGGTTATGCTTTCAGGTTGGTCCCATTTTAAAATCAGTTCATTATATTAAAAATTAAAGGGTGTCCCCATACAACATACATGTTTTTTACGTGTATTAAGAACCGTAAAGGGCACCAAATTAAATTTTTAAAAAATTGCGTGTCGGTATAGCTCCCAACAGCAGAAATTGATAAAAAAATAAATTTAAAATTTAAAGGGTGTCCCTATAGGTGACGTAATTTGACCTATTTGAGCCTATCTTTTGAACCGTTATAGGCAAAACCTTGAAAATTTGACAGAATGTTGATTACTCTGACCGTTATAATAAAATGTATAAATATTCAAAATTTTAAAGGGTGCTCCAATAGTTCATTTAATTTGATGTATATGGCCATACTTTTGAACAGTTGTACACAGACCGCTGAAATTTACAAAGAACCTGTATTGCTAAGTCCGCTATAACAAAAAGTATAAAATTTGAATTTGGAAATAAAAGGGTGTCCCAAACTTTTGAACTGTTATAGACAGACAGCTGAAATTTACAAGGAACCTGTATTGCAAAGTCCACTATAGCAAGTATACAATTTGAATTTAGAAACTAAATTCAAATTATGTAATTTGATCTATATGACCATATCTTTTGAACCGTTAAACACAAACACTTGAAAATTAGGCAGAATAACTACTACTTTCTCTGGTATGACATCAAGTATAAATATTTGGAATTATAATGTAAATGGTGTCCCAATAGTTCATGTAATTTGATATATATGGTTAAACTTTTTAACCGTTATAGACAGATAGTTGAAATTTACAAAGATTCTTTGTGGCCAAGTCCTCTATAACAACAAGTCTTTAATTTAAAATTGTAAATGAAAGGGTGTCCCAATAGGTGATGTTATTTGATCTATGTGACCCTATCTTTGAAACCGTTATAGACAGAGGCTTGAATGGTGTCCCCATAAAAGACGGATGCTGGTGAAAATGGCTTAAATTTTGAACAGTAATGCTTGACATTCACATAGTCTTTACTTTTTTCCGCTAATTTTGCCGCATCTATTTTTTGGTTTAAATCTAATTCTTAAAGATTACTTCTTACATTTTTAGTTTATAATTGCTGCCCTTCTATCTGTTTTGAATTCGGTTTTTTTTGCAAAAATTATACAAATACTATCTGTTAAATCAGTTATTAAGAGTTTTTAATAGTTGCAGGCGAAATGTCTGTAGTTCCAAGGGTGTTGCTCTTAATAAACCCGATTGTGATCAGATGCAAATCAAAATTATTTATCACTTTTCAATGTCCAACCGAACTAGTGCAAATAAGTCTAAGAAAATTGCACGTTCCATAAAATATTTCTTATAAACAAAATGCCTAAAATTCGCATTTATGTATATTTATATTTGCATTTCTAAGTCTAGCTGTGCGAAGTCTACAACATCTGTCTTAGACTGACATAAAAGGTGGTTACATTTCAATTATCACACAAGTTATTGTAATTTCTTTTTATTTTGATAATATTGGTATGGTTCAATTATGTATGGAACAAAATATCGCCCTAATGGCCGCCGCGATGCTCCAAATTTTTAATAACGCTAAGGCATAATTGAGGTTATATGCCGAATTATCACATCCTTTAGCTCTTGAATTTTGGTGGCTTATCGGCGTACACCTTTTCTTTCAAATAACCCCAAACAAAGAAGTCCAACGGTGTCAAATCATATGATCTTGGCGACCAATTGACATCGCCACCACAATCGATACACAATCGAGCGTTGCTCGATTCGAAATTTTAAAATTCCGGATAAGTGAAAAATAAATCGTGTAATTTTTCATTTGCGCTTAACCGAATTCGACTAAATACCAAAGGAAGGAACAACAACAAATTGATAATAGTTTACCTAAACAAATAAAAAATAATTTAGTTAACATACATACATAATAAAATTACATTATTCCTCTTGTCTTGTTTAGAAAATATTGCATGGAAATTGTCTTTCTTACTAAGAAGGTAGAAAATATGTGCTAATTACATTCATACCAAGTGTAATATTATGTCATAATGTCAATTGTCTACCATTTTGTTAGGAATGAACAAAGTGATAGTTTTGCGGCACTTGGAAAAGTTGCTAGCAAAAAACATCTGGCTACGAATTAAGAAGTCAGCCTTCTTCGTATCGGAAGTCCACAGAGCCTGGAATTCGGTCAAATAAGCAGTAGAAATCTCAAGTTCTTTAGATGCATATAACCCTATTCCTTTTGGCTTCAACATACATAAAAGTCAAAGCACAATGGCATTTGACGCCATTTACAAAAATAAAGGCACATTCACGTTAGTTTTGCCCATATTTAGTCCAGCAAATTTCTTAAAATTATAATCGCGAAAACAATTTGATGAACGTACACAATTACAGTCTACGCATGTATTAACTTTGGAGGTCCGTAACTCCGAAATTAATGGTAACCGCCATTTTTTTAATTATATTTTAATGCTTAAAATTGTATTTTACACACTATGCAACTTTTTTATTTTTCAGCATTGTCACTAAAATATATTGGTTCCTGTTAGAAATACTTTGTTATAATTGTACTTTAGCTTCAATGTAAATTTTCAATCTAGTTCACTTTGAAATATTTGCGTTATAATTTGTATGTTGAAAAAATATTTTGTAGTTTGCCATGTAACTTTCAACCATTAATATTGATATTGAATAAATAATGTTTTATAAAAAATAAAAGGAAGAATAATTTTTCACATTGGTTATGGGCCCAGGACAACGTTAAGGATTCTGAAAAGTTTTGTTAAATATTGAAATAAAAATAAAAGATTATAAACCCGGTAAACGCAAGATAAAAATGGCAAGCTCAAATTACCAAATTGAAAAATTAAATCCTGACAATTATACATCATGGTGCATACAGATGCGAAGCCTCTTGATTACTCAAGATTTATGGGATGTCCTTGAAACAACATTAAGTGAATCAGCAACTCAACAAGAAAAAGCTTTATGGAAAACAAGGGATAGCAAGGCCCTTGCAACAATTACGTTAGCGGTGAGAACTTCTGAGCTTATTCACATTAAGGATTGCAAAACCACAAAGGATGCTTGGTATAAATTAGAAATAAATTGAAATAAACTTTCCAGATGAATTATTATCAATATTTTTGCTATGCAGTTTACCGCAGGAACTAGAAAACTTTGTAGTTGCGATTGAGAGCAGAGATAATATACCAAAATTGGAACAGCTTAAAAATAAAATTTTAGAAGAAGAGCAACGAAGAAATGAAAGCGTGTGTGCTGGTAAGGAGCAAGTGTTCGCCATTAAAAACAAAAATTTTAAGAAGTATTCATCATACACAAATGATCAGGATAAATCCAAAAATTTAAAATGTTTTGAATGTGGGAAAAAGGGTCATGTCAGATCGCAGTGTTTCTCTAAAAATAAAGCTAAAAATGTGAACAGTGCTATGCTCGTCATAAATTCGTGTATGAGTGAAGAAAACCAGGATGAGAGGATTCTGGATAGCGGTGCATCGTCACATGTCTGTGGAGATAGAAATTCATTCTCAAGTATAAGGGAGTATGATAGTAGTGTAATTCTTGCGTCTAGTGATAAATTTAAAGTAAATGGAATTGGAGAAGTCGAGGTAAATTTTTGGAACAAATGCTATACTTTAAAAGATGTTTTGTATATACCAGATATGAAGTCTAATTTTCTTTCAATAAGCAAAATGTCTGAAAAGGGTTATTCACTAATATTTTCAAAAAATAAGGTAGACATTTTTAAAAACGAGGAATTTCAATTTAAAGCAGTTGTTTCAAATGGAATTTATAGAGTAAAATCAAAGTCAGTTAATAAATTAATGTCGAATGAAGATAACTCTAAAAATAATTTGTGGCACAAGCGTTTTGGCCATCTAAACATTAACGATCTCAAGAAATTACAAAGAAATGAATTGGTACGTGGATTGAACGGTAATATACCAAGGGATAATAAGCAAACAAAAGAAAATTAAAAACAAAATACCAGCAGCGTACCTATTTAGTGTAATTGCTTTCGAAAAAATAGAATCAATAAAATAAGATTTAAAAAAACAGACACAAAATAATATATATGTAATATATTCAAAAAACAATTTTAACAAATTATATGATTAAATTCATATAAAACACAAAACAAGAAAAATATTCGCCGGCAAATGAAGTTTTCGTTAGTGATACATATTGTATTTAGCAACTTTGAAGTAAAAGGTTATTTACGTCGCACAGAGGGGTATTTTGCCAATCTAGCCGGACATTAGACCAAAAATTAATTTTGAGAAATGTAAAAATTTAGGTACGTAGCTCGACAGACAACAACAGACAGCTTGAGATTTGTCGTTTTGGGACAATGTTAAAATCAGGAAAGTTGAGTAAATCGCATACGTTTTTAATGACTTTAAACGATTTTGAGAGGTTTGCAATAAATTTTTTGGTGGCTAACGAATAAAAAAGGGTCATTACTTTTTACGAAAGAAGCAATTTCTTTCATGCTTCCAAGTGTACTTAATGCTGAAAAGGATTCAGATTTGGAAGAGGTCTTTGAAGAATCAGACGAAGAAGATCCATGGCACTAATCATCATCTTAGTGCAAAGGAGAAGTTGTTTTAAATAAATTCATTGTTATAATTTTAAGTAAAATTTATCGTTACAAACATAAATAAGTTATTACTATGAATAAATTAATTATTTTCCGATAAATAATATACTTTTAAGTAACAAATTACAAAAATATATTTTTAATAATATTCTTGGGAGGCGGGGATTGGTTAGGCATTGGAAAGCTTAAAAATGAATATTTTTAGGAAATTGGCAAAAATATAAAAAATAAATTTTTTTTCATAGGGACGTTTTGGGGTGGGATTGGAGAAATACAATAAAAAACCCCCCTGCCCATAAAAATAAATTTTTATGGTTTTAAGAAGTTTGTAATCTATTTCTTTTAATAATTGCATTATTTTTTCAAATAATTTTTTATTTCACCGCACACAAAAGGGACGGGGCTAAAAATGGCATTTAAGAATCTCTTGAGTCCAACTTTAAGTTTTTGAACATTCTTTGACCTTAAAAGTTGTAATTGCTGAACAAAATGACGGGAAATCAAAAAAAAAATTGCAATTTTCAGAGGCAGGATTAGTTCTTCCAGGGGGAACTCTTTCTCCTTGATCCGATTTTTCCTATTTTATATCTTTGACAACCTATGACCATAACAGATTTTTCTGCAAAGTTTCATTAACCTAGGGGCACTCAGTACATTTTTAGAACCAATATAAGCTAAAAAAAGTAATGTCCGGCTAGATTGGCAAAATACCCCTATGTGCGCTGTATAACTGCATAAAAGTTATTTAAACTCCCGTCCAGTCACCTTAAATGAACTTCATTGAGCTCCTATAGGCAATTTTAGATAAACAAATCAGGAACACCCTATAGCTAACGTCCATGAACTGCCAAATGCTCTTCAGGAGGAATGGGGTAAAATAACTGTCAACATGGGAAAAAATCAATGAACTCGATGCCAAAAGTGCCTTAGGCACTTAAATACAGCCAGGAATATCCAATTAAATATTAAAAAAAAATTATATAAATATAAATAATTGTTTGACATACATTAATACAAGTGTACGATTTTAAATGACGTATGTTTTTTGTGATAAGTTTTTATTTGCGGTCATATTTTTAGAAATAAACTGAATTTCCGTAATTTTTGCTTTTAACTAATGCGTTTCATATTAATAAATAAAATACTATTATTTTTCTTTTTAATAAATTATAGTTTTCTATATATTTACAAAATAATTTATTGTATGTAGATGCAGGGTAAGTATTTTTTTCACCATGAATAGTACATTTTTTATCATTCTCTTGTCATTTTCAATGAATGAAATTTTGTATTGCGTTTGTTTATTCACTGCACACAAATAAGTTTCACACACACATTTTTCATATTCATGGATGTTTGCATCACATCTCTTTGTCCATGAAGTAATTGTTGTTTATGTTATTTCTTTTTCATCGCCATGAAGGAAGCAAAAATTTATTTCAAAATTTGAACACCACCATTCAAAAGAAGCTCATTTCTTTTTTCTTCGTATACATATTTAGTATGATTTCTTTCGTTTGTACGAAGTGTAAAACGAACTGTAAAGGAAATAAAAAAATGCGTCATTCATTTCATGTGAATATATTTTAAAAGGGCGGTTTACATTATACTACAAGTAATACGACATGTCAAATTTTTGTGTAGAAGAGTACAAGTAGTATCGTCTAAACATAATATGTAATGAAACTGTCCGACATTGAGAGAAAATACGGATGGAAATTTGACAGTCTTACGGCTCTCTTTATGTTTTGAAATTTTTCAAAAACTATTCTACTTCATTAGATCAGGGTTGCGTTTTTCTTATTAATGCTAACTTTTCAAAGGCAAAACTCGTCAAAATAACAGAAAACTTTTGGCAAAAGAACGTGAACATTTTTTAATTTGTTTTAGTTGTTGGTTTCCAATTTTTTTATTATAGCAATGGCTAGTACAACACCAAGAACCTTTTCCTTGTTACTTTTTTTTTATTTGGCATATTTTTCACAAGTACGCGCTCTATTTATTTGTTTTCACTTTTTTTATTGCTTTAACAATAGCTGATTCAATTTTACTTCATTTTATTCAACACCAATAGTGTAAATGTAAGAAAAAAAAGCATACGATTTTTAATCTCTGTGTTGTCATACGGATTGATTTTCATTTTATTTTCTCTTAGATTTTACGTACGTAAAGTCTTACTGTCTAAACTGCCCTAAAACAATATTTACTTTGCAATTTGCTTTTCTATTGAAAAGGGTTATAAAATGTATGGTTTTACCTACATGTGCGTTATGTACATATAATTGTAAATATTTAGGATGTGTAATGCAAATGTGCATTGATCTCTTATTTTTAATTGTAAAACATGAGAGCAGGTCAATTGTATTTGCATATGCTAGAAAAATTTTGATATTTTAAACCATATAAAAATGGATTTTATTACCTTAATACATACATACATATTATCTTCAAAAATAAACATATCTTCAAAAATAAACATATGTATGTATATAAATTGAATTGTAGCTATAATTATTTTCTTATTTGCAAAAATGTAATATTAAAAACAGGTCGGTAAATAATTTTACAAATTTTAATTTTTAGTTTATCCTTTAAGTTTATAAGACACTTTTGAACTTGACGACATAATTACATATTTTAAATAACGAGGCATTTAAGAAGTGTGAATAAAGTTTTATTAAAAAATATTTTTTGTTACACAAACAATTTAAATAGTTTTTAAACATACATACACACGAATGCGTACATATGTATATGTAAATATTTCTAAACATTGGTAATTAAATCCCTTTTGCAAATATTTTTTTCTATAGTTTTAAAACATCTATTTTCATTATCATTTTCTTATTTTTTTACAATTAAAAATAAGAGATCAATGCACAATTGCATTACACATCCTAAATATTTACAATTCTATGTACATATCGCACATGTATGTTGGTAAGAACTCAAATATTATAACCTTTTTCAGTAGAACATTTACTATTGCTTTAAAATATATTCTTTGCACATTTTTAGGGTTCCGTACACAAAGTGTAAAAACGTAACCCTATTGTTTTCGCTACAATGTCTGTCCGTCTGTCAGCGCCTTTTATCTCTGGAACCGTAATAGGTAGACTCTTGAAATGTTCACAGATGATGTATAGATGTTGCCGCTATAGCAACAAATACTAAAACTTATAGGGTGTCCGATAGAGAGGTGTTATTCACGAATATGTGTTTATTTTTTGAACTTTAGGAGGCATAGACTCAAGATTTGAAAACAGTAATTAAAACTTAGTTCGCTATATAAACAAGTATACACAAATAAACCTAAAAATTAAAGGGTGTTCCGATAGTGGTGTGATTTGCATTTATAAGGTCTAAGTTTTGAACCATAATAGGTAGACGCTTGAAATTTTCACAGAAGGTGTATAACTGTGGCCGCTATAGTAGCGAACTCTAAAATTTATAGGGTGTTCTGAAAGAGAGGTGTTATTCACGAATATCTGCTTATCACTTGAACTGTAGGAGGAATACACTAAAAATATGCAAGCAGTAATTAAAACTTAGTTTACTATATAAATAAGTATAAAAAATAAATATAAAAATTAAAGGTTTTTCCGATAGTGGTGTCATTTGCATGTATAAGGCCTAAGTTTTCAACCATAATAAAAAAGAGAATAAACAAACATATGTACATACATACATATATACAAAGAATATTACAATTGTGATTGATCGTTTAATAATTTCCTTAATATATACATTTGCTAATTGTTTTTTATTATTTTCTTAACCGTGCGTTTTATTTTATTCGGTCGGTCAAATTATAATAATAATTAAAAATTAATTAAAAAGCCCAAAGTTATAAAGTGATATTAAATTTTATTATAGAATAAATATTTATCCGCAAATCCAAGAAAGTGTGTTAGTGTTTGTATATTTGGTGGTTGTTTTTTTTACACTAATATATACATACATACATATTGAATCAATTGTTGTTTTTTTCTTTTCTTTATTGGAAAATACACTCTACAGTTTCTGCGGTCGGTCAGTTAGACTTTTGTTCGGTTTGTAAAATACAAATAAATTTGTTTTTATTTAATTAAATTTTTATTTAAATTTAAACTTGTTTAAAAATAAATATATAAATTTTTTTGAATTTAAAGAATAATTTTATTAAAGTTTACAGATATTTAGTTAAATCTTTACGGTTGAAATACAATTATAAGAAATAACTAAAGAAGAAAAAATGTCTATTTCTGCATTGGATAAATTTACTAGAGCTTCTGATGCTCTAATTCAATTCGAGGCTTTTTTTAACGATATGAAAGATGAAGTTCATACAATTTATACTTTAGAACTTCACGGTGAAGAATTAAGAAATTTATGGGACAAAGTGAAGTTAGTATATGAGCAGTGCTTAGAATTTCCGCAGACTTCTACAGATCCGAAAGACCGTAAGTCTAGAGACGATGGTTCTGATGAAATCAATATAGTGATGAAAAAATATCGCATTACTTATAACGCGTTTATTACTTGTTTAGGTAGAATAAATGAGAGGAAATATGAATTGGAATCAGACCGGAAGTCTGTTAATTTACTAGTTCCCAATCAGGGCATTAGTGATAATTTAGGTCATAATTTGACTTTACCACCTTCCGACGTAGACATGTTTGAAGGGGATTACCTTTCATGGCCAACTTTTAGGGATTTATTTACCGCGCTCTACGTAAATAGCTCGCGTATTAGTAATATTGAACGTCTATGCCATTTAATGCGAAAGACTAGCGGCGAGGCAAAAGAGATCGTCTCAAAATGCCCTCTTTCACATGAAGGCTTTGATATAGCGTGGAAAAATCTTAAGGAGGCTTACGAAAATTCTCGTATGTTAGTTAATAATCAACTTAAGTCTCTCTTCGGGCTTTCAGTTGTGGATAAAGAGACTTATACGGGTCTTAAAGCGTTGCAAAGAGGTGTGAATAGTTGTCTCTCTGCTTTAAAAATTTATAATGTGTCGACTGAAAATTGGGATCCAATTATAGTTTTCATGTGTATTCAGCGACTTCCAAACAATACGGTCACTCTGTGGGAACAGAGTATAAAGGATAAATTCGTTTTGTCCACATGGAAAGATTTGGATGCTTTTCTGACAGAAAGGATTCAAACTTTGGAATGTCTGCGTGATATTAGAGAATCACCACTTGAGAATAGAAAAGTTACCCAAAAAATCAAGGTACACCATACAAATTCTTCGCCTTCTAATTCTTCGTCTTCAAATTCTTCGTCTTCGAACTCTTGTGTTTTTTGCAAAACTTCGAATCATTATTTAAGGGATTGTAAACGGTTTAGGAATCTTTCAGTATCGGAGAGATTTTCAACGGTTAAAAGATTTCATTGCTGTGTTAATTGTCTATCGCGCACACATGAAGTAAAAGATTGTAATAGTGTTCATAGTTGTTCAAATTGCAATAAGAGGCACCATACTTTGTTACATAGGCCTTTAGTTTCTACGGAAAATGCTGCATCGGCAGTTATGAGATCAGGTGTAAGTTCTCAACAGGTGAACCCTATACCTCTGGAACCTGCTTTACCAACTACATCTCGTTTTGGTAGTTCTTCAGCTACCTTCAATCGTCAAGTTTTCCATTTGTCGCAAAATCGAACGGTATTGTTAGGGACTGCAATGGTGAATATTTGTCACCAGGGTATGACATACCCAGCTCGAGCTCTAATCGATCCGGCTTCAGAAACTTTGTTTATTTCTGAAGGCTTGCAGAATCGTTTGAAAATCCATGCGCATTCTACGAATGCCAGGATTTCAGGTGTGAACCACACGGTCTCTGCTACTTCGAGGAAGATTTGTTCGATCGAGATAGGCTCACCCATAGACTCTTCGGTTAGGTTGAGGACTACGGCACTAGTTCTGCCCAAAATTTCGGGAAATTTGCCTTCCTTTATTTTAGAGGATGATGGTATAAAGGATCTGTCGAATCTACGATTGGCGGACCCTCAATTTTTCGATTGCAGGCCGGTTGATATCCTTTTAGGTGCTGATTTGTATCCACAAATTATTCAGGCGGAAATTGAGCGGAACATTTTGGGTTCTTTATTGGCTCAACGGACTATATTTGGTTGGTTGATTACAGGTCCTGTAAGTCATTCTCCATTGCAAGTATATTCGACGAGGGTGGATTTTTCTGAGGAGGATAACCTAAATCGGAATTTATTAAGGTTTTGGGAGCTAGAGGAGACACCTAAACGGAAGATTATGTCTCAAGATGATTTAATCTGTGAGGATAATTATAGGGCTTCAACTCGTCAGGGTTCTGATGGTCGCTATATAGTGACACTACCCTTTAAAACAGATTTTCCTGAAAAATTTTCGTTAGGTTCGTCTAGACAGAACGTTATGGCGCAATTTAGGCGTAATGAAGCTTCTCTCTTACGAAAACCAATAATTAAGGAAATGTATGATGATGTGATAAAGAAATATTTGTCTTTGGATCACATGAGACCAATAGCAGAAGATTATGTTGATATGTCCTGTTATTTACCACATCATCCTGTAATCAAGATGGATCGTAAAACCACAAAATTAAGAGTGGTTTTTAATGCATCTAATAAGACTTCAAATGGAAATAGTTTAAACGATTGCCTTTATGTTGGACCCACTTTACAGGCTGACCTGGACATTCTTATTTTACATTGGCGACTTTACAGATATGTGATTAATTGTGATATCACTCAAATGTATAGGCAGATAAGAGTTGATGAGAGTCATACTCCTTTTCAACGTATATTGTTTAGAGATTCTCCTACGGAGGAAATTAGAGCGTTTGAATTGCAAACAGTTACCTTTGGGGTCAATTGTGCACCCTACCTAGCCATTCGCACATTGTTACAATTGGCTGACGATTGCGAACATGAGTCTCCATTAGCATCACATATTCTTCGGAAGTGTATGTACGTTGACGACGTATTGACTGGGGCTCATGACGTCACCAATGCGTTGATGGCACGTGATCAACTTACCGCAGCTTTATCATCTGCGGGATTTCAACTTCGTAAATGGACTTCAAATGAAAAGGCCATTTTGGTCGGACTTTCCCCAGATCATTTAGTTGATGCAAAATTGTTGACTTTTATTGAGTCAAGCAGCTCGAAGACACTTGGTCTTCAGTGGAACGCTCAACTAGACGCATTTTATTTTAAAGTTGATCCCATCGCTGTAAAATCTTTTTACACGAAAAGGGAAGTTTTGTCCAGCATTGCGAAGTTATTTGACCCTGTCGGATGGCTTGGGCCGGTAATAATAATTGCAAAAATGATCATGCAAAAAATTTGGCAGGACAGTGTGGAGTGGGACGACTCACTTAAACCTTCTACGAAGGCTGAATGGGTTAAATTTGTTGCTTCATATCACGAAGTTAATAATATACAAATTCCCAGATGGGTTCATTATGAGCCTGAGTCGACAGCCGAGCTTCATGTTTTTTCAGATGCCTCGGAAAAGGCATACGCGGGGGTAATTTATATTCCCATTCACAATCAAAAAGGCGAAATATTTACGAATTTGTTGACCAGTAAAACAAAGGTTGCTCCGATAAAGCCCGTTTCCATACCTCGCCTTGAACTTTGTGCAGCAGTTTTGGCTTCAGAGCTCTTAAAAACTGTTATAGGGGAGATTGATGTGCCACTTCGCCAGATTTATTGTTGGACGGATTCTACGATCGTCCTTTCCTGGTTGAAGAAAGACGCCAATTCTTGGACTACATTTGTTGCAAATAGAGTTTGCAAAATCCAAGAAATTGTTGGTAGTCATAATTGGCACCATGTAAAATCAAGAGACAATCCTGCTGATTTTGGTAGTCGTGGTGTTTCGACGCCAGGACATTTCTTGATAGGATCACCCTTACTAGCTCCGCCCGAACCATCAATTTTAGAGTCACCTATAAGTATAGTCAATAGATACCGGAAAATAAAAGCACTAGCTCAACATTTTTGTCTACGTTGGAAAGAAGAATATTTGCAAGGTCTCCACAAACGATATAAGTGGAAGTACCCCGGTCGTGATATTACGGTTAACGACTTAGTTGTTATTAGAAATGAACAACTAGCACCGACTTCCTGGAAACTAGGTAGAGTTATAAAAACTTATCCAGGAAGTGATAATCACGTTCGCGTCGCGGACATACGTACCGAAAACGGAATTTTTAAACGACCAATCACAAAACTAGTCATTTTGACTAGTTAAACTATTTAAAATTATATTTGCTAACCTTCGTTGTTTCCTAGTATCATGGACTCCTTACCAACTATATTTGAGGATGCTTTTCTTGAGGACTATGAGGAGGCAATGGAGGTAGAGGATCGAGCAGCCGTGTCGGACTCTTGTCCTGATCCCGGAACAACTTCTGCCGTCCTGGAAATGCCTGTAACGTCTGTTATTACTGTTGCCTCGGAAGCAACACCATTAGGTAAGGCGGCAGTCGAAGCTAGCCCACCATTATTTGTGGCAGCTTCTGAAGCCAGTCCTTTATTTATGCCGTCTGATCTGGTTTCTGCAGTAGCTTCCATAGCTACCTTGCCTACAGATCAGACCATAAAAACCGCAAACAATTCTGATAAGATATCAGATGCCACGGGAACCTCGGGTTCGAAAATTACAGCGCCGAAATGTAGAGTATGCGGTTCCAGTCATCAACTTTCGTCGTGTAAAAAATTCCGGTTTATGCCGTATGAAAAAAGACTGCAGATGGTTATATTGCATCGCTACTGCTCAAGGTGTTTATCGTCACACCACACGGCTCGTGACTGTGGTAGTAAGGGTAAGTGCGGTAAATGCAAGGGGGAGCATAATTCGATGCTTCACTCCTCGAACCGATCCGCCACGAAAGTTGAGAAGAAACCAAAAAATGTAAATCGTCCGTCTGACGTTCTTATCGCAAACTTGCCAATTCGTCATTTGGTGACATTTTCACCAACTGTTCGGGTCAATTTGCGGGTTTCTGATCGATCGGTTCCTCTTCGTGCTGTAATTGACCTCTGTTGCAGTATGAGTTATGTATGTGAGGATTTAATAAAATCAATGAAATTACCAGTGTCCAATATGGACAATGATAAATTTTGTCGATTGAAGATTGTTTCCATACATGACTCATCTCAACAAGTTTTTTTAACTGTAAAGGTTAGGCAAATGAAAGGGATCAAAACGCCGGTTGTATCAGCCCCGGATCTGATAAAAGAAAATTTTGCGGGAATGCATTTGGCAGACCCGAATTTTAATAAATCGGCTGGAATCGCGCTGGTTATAGGCCCAGAAGTCGCGCCTCAAATTTTGAAAGGTCGCATTTATTCGAACCCGGGATTTCCGTTGGCACAATATACCATATTTGGTTGGGTCATTTCTGGCCAATCTCCTTATTAGGGGATCAATTTTCCTAATATTTTTGAAAAAAAAAAATCTTTTGTGATTAAAAATAATTTTTATATATTTTTTTCATATATGTATAAGCATAACTTTAGTTTATGTTCAATATTGCAACAGAATATGATGTTGCAAGGTGGCCGGCAATGTTTAATTATGATTTTTCATTTAATCTAATACTTTCTTAAATTTAAATTAGTACGTTTGAGGCCGTTCAGAGTTTATGTAGATCCTTTTTTTATACACCCTTGTGAGGGAGTTTCTACATAGATTCTAACGAGTAAACCGTTAACGGTATCTTTTTAACCATTGCTCGCTGCCTATTCGGCTACTTGTTTAAGTATATTAACATTAATTGTTGATTTTTCGCCATTTGTGTTACACACAATATTTAACTACAAAAAAGGTAATATTCAATAAAATTGATTATATATCAATATCTTTTTAAAAATTAACCACTTGTTTTATTTCTTTATATTTCACGCAAACATTTGGTCCAATCGAACCGGATTTTTTGAAAGCATCTTTAATAAAGTAATTTGTTTTTTATTTTAAAAAAGGATCGCCATCTTTTCATCGACTTCGTCATCTACATCCACCAAATAAATTTATTGAAATATTATTTAAAAAAGGTGCGTAATAATTTGTCTTTATTTGAAAGTGCGTGAAAAAAAAAGAAATATATAAATTCCTTTTAAAGTGGTTGTTTTCTTAATAAAAAAGAGAATAAACAAACATATGTACATACATACATATATACAAAGAATATTACAATTGTGATTGATCGTTTAATAATTTCCTTAATATATACATTTGCTAATTGTTTTTTATTATTTTCTTAACCGTGCGTTTTATTTTATTCGGTCGGTCGAATTATAATAATAATTAAAAATTAATTAAAAAGCCCAAAGTTATAAAGTGATATTAAATTTTATTATAGAATAAATATTTATCCGCAAATCCAAGAAAGTGTGTTAGTGTTTGTATATTTGGTGGTTGTTTTTTTTTACACTAATATATACATACATACATATTGAATCAATTGTTGTTTTTTTCTTTTCTTTATTGGAAAATACACTCTACAGTTTCTGCGGTCGGTCAGTTAGACTTTTGTTCGGTTTGTAAAATACAAATAAATTTGTTTTTATTTAATTAAATTTTTATTTAAATTTAAACTTGTTTAAAAATAAATATATAAATTTTTTTGAATTTAAAGAATAATTTTATTAAAGTTTACAGATATTTGGTTAAATCTTTACGGTTGAAATACAATTATAAGAAATAACTAAAGAAGAAAAAATGTCTATTTCTGCATTGGATAAATTTACTAGAGCTTCTGATGCTCTAATTCAATTCGAGGCTTTTTTTAACGATATGAAAGATGAAGTTCATACAATTTATACTTTAGAACTTCACGGTGAAGAATTAAGAAATTTATGGGACAAATTGAAGTTAGTATATGAGCAGTGCTTAGAATTTCCGCAGACTTCTACAGATCCGAAAGACCGTAAGTCTAGAGACGATGGTTCTGATGAAATCAATATAGTGATGAAAAAATATCGCATTACTTATAACGCGTTTATTACTTGTTTAGGTAGAATAAATGAGAGGAAATATGAATTGGAATCAGACCGGAAGTCTGTTAATTTACTAGTTCCCAATCAGGGCATTAGTGATAATTTAGGTCATAATTTGACTTTACCACCTTCCGACGTAGACATGTTTGAAGGGGATTACCTTTCATGGCCAACTTTTAGGGATTTATTTACCGCGCTCTACGTAAATAGCTCGCGTATTAGTAATATTGAACGTCTATGCCATTTAATGCGAAAGACTAGCGGCGAGGCAAAAGAGATCGTCTCAAAATGCCCTCTTTCACATGAAGGCTTTGATATAGCGTGGAAAAATCTTAAGGAGGCTTACGAAAATCCTCGTATGTTAGTTAATAATCAACTTAAGTCTCTCTTCGGGCTTTCAGTTGTGGATAAAGAGACTTATACGGGTCTTAAAGCGTTGCAAAGAGGTGTGAATAGTTGTCTCTCTGCTTTAAAAATTTATAATGTGTCGACTGAAAATTGGGATCCAATTATAGTTTTCATGTGTATTCAGCGACTTCCAAACAATACGGTCACTCTGTGGGAACAGAGTATAAAGGATAAATTCGTTTTGTCCACATGGAAAGATTTGGATGCTTTTCTGACAGAAAGGATTCAAACTTTGGAATGTCTGCGTGATATTAGAGAATCACCACTTGAGAATAGAAAAGTTACCCAAAAAATCAAGGTACACCATACAAATTCTTCGCCTTCTAATTCTTCGTCTTCAAATTCTTCGTCTTCGAACTCTTGTGTTTTTTGCAAAACTTCGAATCATTATTTAAGGGATTGTAAACGGTTTAGGAATCTTTCAGTATCGGAGAGATTTTCAACGGTTAAAAGATTTCATTGCTGTGTTAATTGTCTATCGCGCACACATGAAGTAAAAGATTGTAATAGTGTTCATAGTTGTTCAAATTGCAATAAGAGGCACCATACTTTGTTACATAGGCCTTTAGTTTCTACGGAAAATGCTGCATCGGCAGTTATGAGATCAGGTGTAAGTTCTCAACAGGTGAACCCTATACCTCTGGAACCTGCTTTACCAACTACATCTCGTTTTGGTAGTTCTTCAGCTACCTTCAATCGTCAAGTTTTCCATTTGTCGCAAAATCGAACGGTATTGTTAGGGACTGCAATGGTGAATATTTGTCACCAGGGTATGACATACCCAGCTCGAGCTCTAATCGATCCGGCTTCAGAAACTTTGTTTATTTCTGAAGGCTTGCAGAATCGTTTGAAAATCCATGCGCATTCTACGAATGCCAGGATTTCAGGTGTGAACCACACGGTCTCTGCTACTTCGAGGAAGATTTGTTCGATCGAGATAGGCTCACCCATAGACTCTTCGGTTAGGTTGAGGACTACGGCACTAGTTCTGCCCAAAATTTCGGGAAATTTGCCTTCCTTTATTTTAGAGGATGATGGTATAAAGGATCTGTCGAATCTACGATTGGCGGACCCTCAATTTTTCGATTGCAGGCCGGTTGATATCCTTTTAGGTGCTGATTTGTATCCACAAATTATTCAGGCGGAAATTGAGCGGAACATTTTGGGTTCTTTATTGGCTCAACGGACTATATTTGGTTGGTTGATTACAGGTTCTGTAAGTCATTCTCCATTGCAAGTATATTCGACGAGGGTGGATTTTTCTGAGGAGGATAACCTAAATCGGAATTTATTAAGGTTTTGGGAGCTAGAGGAGACACCTAAACGGAAGATTATGTCTCAAGATGATTTAATCTGTGAGGATAATTATAGGGCTTCAACTCGTCAGGGTTCTGATGGTCGCTATATAGTGACACTACCCTTTAAAACAGATTTTCCTGAAAAATTTTCGTTAGGTTCGTCTAGACAGAACGTTATGGCGCAATTTAGGCGTAATGAAGCTTCTCTCTTACGAAAACCAATAATTAAGGAAATGTATGATGATGTGATAAAGGAATATTTGTCTTTGGATCACATGAGACCAATAGCAGAAGATTATGTTGATATGTCCTGTTATTTACCACATCATCCTGTAATCAAGATGGATCGTAAAACCACAAAATTAAGAGTGGTTTTTAATGCATCTAATAAGACTTCAAATGGAAATAGTTTAAACGATTGCCTTTATGTTGGACCCACTTTACAGGCTGACCTGGACATTCTTATTTTACGTTGGCGACTTTACAGATATGTGATTAATTGTGATATCACTCAAATGTATAGGCAGATAAGAGTTGATGAGAGTCATACTCCTTTTCAACGTATATTGTTTAGATATTCTCCTACGGAGGAAATTAGAGCGTTTGAATTGCAAACAGTTACCTTTGGGGTCAATTGTGCACCCTACCTAGCCATTCGCACATTGTTACAATTGGCTGACGATTGCGAACATGAGTTTCCATTAGCATCACATATTCTTCGGAAGTGTATGTACGTTGACGACGTATTGACTGGGGCTCATGACGTCACCAATGCGTTGATGGCACGTGATCAACTTACCGCAGCTTTATCATCTGCGGGATTTCAACTTCGTAAATGGACTTCAAATGAAAAGGCCATTTTGGTCGGACTTTCCCCAGATCATTTAGTTGACACTTGGTCTTCAGTGGAACGCTCAACTAGACGCATTTTATTTTAAAGTTGATCCCATCGCTGTAAAATCTTTTTACACGAAAAGGGAAGTTTTGTCCAGCATTGCGAAGTTATTTGACCCTGTCGGATGGCTTGGGCCGGTAATAATAATTGCAAAAATGATCATGCAAAAAATTTGGCAGGACAATGTGGAGTGGGACGACTCACTTAAACCTTCTACGAAGGCTGAATGGGTTAAATTTGTTGCTTCATATCACGAAGTTAATAATATACAAATTCCCAGATGGGTTCATTATGAGCCTGAGTCGACAGCCGAGCTTCATGTTTTTTCAGATGCCTCGGAAAAGGCATACGCGGGGGTAATTTATATTCCCATTCACAATCAAAAAGGCGAAATATTTACGAATTTGTTGACCAGTAAAACAAAGGTTGCTCCGATAAAGCCCGTTTCCATACCTCGCCTTGAACTTTGTGCAGCAGTTTTGGCTTCAGAGCTCTTAAAAACTGTTATAGGGGAGATTGATGTGCCACTTCGCCAGATTTATTGTTGGACGGATTCTACGATCGTCCTTTCCTGGTTGAAGAAAGACGCCAATTCTTGGACTACATTTGTTGCAAATAGAGTTTGCAAAATCCAAGAAATTGTTGGTAGTCATAATTGGCACCATGTAAAATCAAGAGACAATCCTGCTGATTTTGGTAGTCGTGGTGTTTCGACGCCAGGACATTTCTTGATAGGATCACCCTTACTAGCTCCGCCCGAACCATCAAATTTAGAGTCACCTATAAGTATAGTCAATAGATACCGGAAAATAAAAGCACTAGCTCAACATTTTTGTCTACGTTGGAAAGAAGAATATTTGCAAGGTCTCCACAAACGATATAAGTGGAAGTACCCCGGTCGTGATATTACGGTTAACGACTTAGTTGTTATTAGAAATGAACAACTAGCACCGACTTCCTGGAAACTAGGTAGAGTTATAAAAACTTATCCAGGAAGTGATAATCACGTTCGCGTCGCGGACATACGTACCGAAAACGGAATTATTAAACGACCAATCACAAAACTAGTCATTTTGACTAGTTAAACTATTTAAAATTATATTTGCTAACCTTCGTTGTTTCCTAGTATCATGGACTCCTTACCAACTATATTTGAGGATGCTCTTCTTGAGGACTATGAGGAGGCAATGGAGGTAGAGGATCGAGCAGCCGTGTCGGACTCTTGTCCTGATCCCGGAACAACTTCTGCCGTCCTGGAAATGCCTGTAACGTCTGTTATTACTGTTGCCTCGGAAGCAACACCATTAGGTAAGGCGGCAGTCGAAGCTAGCCCACCATTATTTGTGGCAGCTTCTGAAGCCAGTCCTTTATTTATGCCGTCTGATCTGGTTTCTGCAGTAGCTTCCATAGCTACCTTGCCTACAGATCAGACCATAAAAACCGCAAACAATTCTGATAAGATATCAGATGCCACGGGAACCTCGGGTTCGAAAATTACAGCGCCGAAATGTAGAGTATGCGGTTCCAGTCATCAACTTTCGTCGTGTAAAAAATTCCGGTTTATGCCGTATGAAAAAAGACTGCGGATGGTTATATTGCATCGCTACTGCTCAAGGTGTTTATCGTCACACCACACGGCTCGTGACTGTGGTAGTAAGGGTAAGTGCGGTAAATGCAAGGGGGAGCATAATTCGATGCTTCACTCCTCGAACCGATCCGCCACGAAAGTTGAGAAGAAACCAAAAAATGTAAATCGTCCGTCTGACGTTCCTATCGCAAACTTGCCAATTCGTCATTTGGTGACATTTTCACCAACTGTTCGGGTCAATTTGCGGGTTTCTGATCGATTGGTTCCTCTTCGTGCTGTAATTGACCTCTGTTGCAGTATGAGTTATGTATGTGAGGATTTAATAAAATCAATGAAATTGCCAGTGTCCAATATGGACAATGATAAATTTTGTCGATTGAAGATTGTTTCCATACATGACTCATCTCAACAAGTATTTTTAACTGTAAAGGTTAGGCAAATGAAAGGGATCAAAACGCCGGTTGTATCAGCCCCGGATCTGATAAAAGAAAATTTTGCGGGAATGCATTTGGCAGACCCGAATTTTAATAAATCGGCTGGAATCGCGCTGGTTATAGGCCCAGAAGTCGCGCCTCAAATTTTGAAAGGTCGCATTTATTCGAACCCGGGATTTCCGTTGGCACAATATACCATATTTGGTTGGGTCATTTCTGGCCAATCTCCTTATTAGGGGATCAATTTTCCTAATATTTTTGAAAAAAAAAAATCTTTTGTGATTAAAAATAATTTTTATATATTTTTTTCATATATGTATAAGCATAACTTTAGTTTATGTTCAATATTGCAACAGAATATGATGTTGCAAGGTGGCCGGCAATGTTTAATTATGATTTTTCATTTAATCTAATACTTTCTTAAATTTAATTTAGTACGTTTGAGGCCGTTCAGAGTTTATGTAGATCCTTTTTTTATACACCCTTGTGAGGGAGTTTCTACATAGATTCTAACGAGTAAACCGTTAACGGTATCTTTTTAACCATTGCTCGCTGCCTATTCGGCTACTGGTTTAAGTATATTAACATTAATTGTTGATTTTTCGCCATTTGTGTTACACACAATATTTAACTACAAAAAAGGTAATATTCAATAAAATTGATTATATATCAATATCTTTTTAAAAATTAACCACTGTTTTATTTCTTTATATTTCACGCAAACAGAGAGATTAATAGAAAGTAATACACATAGAGGTAGCTAAGGGACCCACAGGGTACCCACTGGTAAATAGGAGCAGTTAAAAGGCACGTGGGGGGTCAATATGAGGAAATTTATTTTTGTAAGGATTTCTTTTTGCTTTAGTCTCACCATTCTAACTCAATATAGATTGCAGAAAAGTTCTAAATTTAACAAAAAAAATTCAATAAAATTTATAAAAAAATTTTTTTGGAAAAATATTTACAAAAAAAATTTTTTGCTTTTCAAACTGTCACATCTCTTTGTCGATGAAGTAATTGATGTTTAGATTATTTCTTTTTCATCGCCATGAAAGAAGCAAAAATTTGTTTCAAAATTTGAACACCACCATTCTTCTTCTTTTTTTCCAATGCATATAACATTGAGTACGATTTCTTTCGTTTGTACAAAGTGTGAAACGAACATGAAAGAATATAAAATAAATCAGTCAAGTGCGAGTTAGTCTAACACACGTAGGGTTACGTACTATGTTTAGTACGCCTTTAAAAACTCAAGTTGTTAATTTTTTCATGTTTTATGGGCCACCCTTTTCTTTTTAAAATCAAACTCATATTCGTGAAAATTGAATCACTATTCGAATACCCTTTAAATTTTAGTAATTGTTGTTATTACGGCCATGGTAATACACTTTCTATTAAAATATCAGGCGTACCTATTGTGGTTAAAAAATTAAGTAATATACGTGAAAAATATGTCACTAATGGATCACCCTTTAGCAATTGTTACAGTGGCCGAAGTACAATATCTACTGTAAACAATTCAAGAGTCTACCTATTACGGTTCAAAAAATAAGGCTATTTAAGTAAAAATCATGTCTCTATCGGAACACCCTTTAATTTTTATTATTTGCTATAGTTTCCATATTAAGAAACCTCCTGTAAAAACTTCAAGAGTCTACTTATTATCGTTCAAAACTTAGGCCATATACACGCAAAACACGGCACTCTCGTAACACCCTTTAATTTTAAGGTTTACTTTTATAGAAAGCGAACATAGAGTTAATTACTGTCTGCAAATTTTAAGTGGTTGCCTCCTATAGCTAAATAAATAAAGACATAATGGCAAATAACACCTCACTTTCGGAACACCCGATAAGTTTTAGTATTTATTGCTATAGTGGCCACAGTTATACACCTTCTGTAAAAATTTCAAGAGTCTACCTATTATGGTTGAAAACTTAGGCCTTATACATGCAAATGACACCACTATCGGAACAACCTTTAATTTTTATATTTATTTTTTATACTTATTTATATAGTAAACTAAGTTTTAATTACTGCTTGCATATTTTTAGTGTATTCCTCCTACAGTTCAAGTGATAAGCAGATATTCGTGAATAACACCTCTCTTTCAGAACACCCTATAAATTTTAGAGTTCGCTACTATAGCGGCCACAGTTATACACCTTCTGTGAAAATTTCAAGCGTCTACCTATTATGGTTCAAAACTTAGACCTTATAAATGCAAATCACACCACTATCGGAACACCCTTTAATTTTTAGGTTTATTTGTGTATACTTGTTTATATAGCGAACTAAGTTTTAATTACTGTTTTCAAATCTTGAGTCTATGCCTCCTAAAGTTCAAAAAATAAACACATATTCGTGAATAACACCTCTCTATCGGACACCCTATAAGTTTTAGTATTTGTTGCTATAGCGGCAACATCTATACATCATCTGTGAACATTTCAAGAGTCTACCTATTACGGTTCCAGAGATAAAAGGCGCTGACAGACGGACAGACATTGTAGCGAAAACAATAGGGTTACGTTTTTACACTTTGTGTACGGAACCCTAAAAATGTGCAAAGAATATATTTTAAAGCAATAGTAAATGTTCTACTGAAAAAGGTTATAATATTTGAGTTCTTACCAACATACATGTGCGATATGTACATAGAATTGTAAATATTTAGGATGTGTAATGCAATTGTGCATTGATCTCTTATTTTTAATTGTAAAAAAATAAGAAAATGATAATGAAAATAGATGTTTTAAAACTATAGAAAAAAATATTTGCAAAAGGGATTTAATTACCAATGTTTAGAAATATTTACATATATGTATGCATTCGTGTGTATGTATGTTTAAAAACTATTTAAATTGTTTGTGTAACAAAAAATATTTTTTAATAAAACTTTATTCACACTTCTTAAATGCCTCGTTATTTAAAATATGTAATTATGTCGTCAAGTTCAAAAGTGTCTTATAAACTTAAAGGATAAACTAAAAATTAAAATTTGTAAAATTATTTACCGACCTGTTTTTAATATTACATTTTTGCAAATAAGAAAATAATTATAGCTACAATTCAATTTATATACATACATATGTTTATTTTTGAAGATATGTTTATTTTTGAAGATAATATGTATGTATGTATTAAGGTAATAAAATCCATTTTTATATGGTTTAAAATATCAAAATTTTTCTAGCATATGCAAATACAATTGACCTGCTCTCATGTTTTACAATTAAAAATAAGAGATCAATGCACATTTGCATTACACATCCTAAATATTTACAATTATATGTACATAACGCACATGTAGGTAAAACCATACATTTTATAACCCTTTTCAATAGAAAAGCAAATTGCAAAGTAAATATTGTTTTAGGGCAGTTTAGACAGTAAGACTTTACGTACGTAAAATCTAAGAGAAAATAAAATGAAAATCAATCCGTATGACAACACAGAGATTAAAAATCGTATGCTTTTTTTTCTTACATTTACACTATTGGTGTTGAATAAAATGAAGTAAAATTGAATCAGCTATTGTTAAAGCAATAAAAAAAGTGAAAACAAATAAATAGAGCGCGTACTTGTGAAAAATATGCCAAATAAAAAAAAAGTAACAAGGAAAAGGTTCTTGGTGTTGTACTAGCCATTGCTATAATAAAAAAATTGGAAACCAACAACTAAAACAAATTAAAAAATGTTCACGTTCTTTTGCCAAAAGTTTTCTGTTATTTTGACGAGTTTTGCCTTTGAAAAGTTAGCATTAATAAGAAAAACGCAACCCTGATCTAATGAAGTAGAATAGTTTTTGAAAAATTTCAAAACATAAAGAGAGCCGTAAGACTGTCAAATTTCCATCCGTATTTTCTCTCAATGTCGGACAGTTTCATTACATATTATGTTTAGACGATACTACTTGTACTCTTCTACACAAAAATTTGACATGTCGTATTACTTGTAGTATAATGTAAACCGCCCTTTTAAAATATATTCACATGAAATGAATGACGCATTTTTTTATTTCCTTTACAGTTCGTTTTACACTTCGTACAAACGAAAGAAATCATACTAAATATGTATACGAAGAAAAAAGAAATGAGCTTCTTTTGAATGGTGGTGTTCAAATTTTGAAATAAATTTTTGCTTCCTTCATGGCGATGAAAAAGAAATAACTTAAACAACAATTACTTCATGGACAAAGAGATGTGATGCAAACATCCATGAATATGAAAAATGTGTGTGTGAAACTTATTTGTGTGCAGTGAATAAACAAACGCAATACAAAATTTCATTCATTGAAAATGACAAGAGAATGATAAAAAATGTACTATTCATGGTGAAAAAAATACTTACCCTGCATCTACATACAATAAATTATTTTGTAAATATATAGAAAACTATAATTTATTAAAAAGAAAAATAATAGTATTTTATTTATTAATATGAAACGCATTAGTTAAAAGCAAAAATTACGGAAATTCAGTTTATTTCTAAAAATATGACCGCAAATAAAAACTTATCACAAAAAACATACGTCATTTAAAATCGTACACTTGTATTAATGTATGTCAAACAATTATGTATTTATATTTATATAATTTTTTTTTAATATTTAATTGGATATTCCTGGCTGTATTTAAGTGCCTAAGGCACTTTTGGCATCGAGTTCATTGATTTTTTCCCATGTTGACAGTTATTTTACCCCATTCCTCCTGAAGAGCATTTGGCAGGTCATGGACGTTAGCTATAGGGTGTTCCTGATTTGTTTATCTAAAATTGCCTATAGGAGCTCAATGAAGTTCATTTAAGGTGACTGGACGGGAGTTTAAATAACTTTTATGCAGTTATACAGCGCACATAGGGGTATTTTGCCAATCTAGCCGGACATTACTTTTTTTAGCTTATATTGGTTCTAAAAATGTACTGAGTGCCCCTAGGTTAATGAAATTTTGCAGAAAATCTGTTATGGTCATAGGTTGTCAAAGATATAAAATAGGAAAAATCGGATCAAGGAGAAAGAGTTCCCCCTGGAAGAACTAATCCTGCCTCTGAAAATTGCAATTTTTTTTTTGATTTCCCGTCATTTTGTTCAGCAATTACAACTTTTAAGGTCAAAGAATGTTCAAAAACTTAAAGTTGGACTCAAGAGATTCTTAAATGCCATTTTTAGCCCCGTCCCTTTTGTGTGCGGTGAAATAAAAAATTATTTGAAAAAATAATGCAATTATTAAAAGAAATAGATTACAAACTTCTTAAAACCATAAAAATTTATTTTTATGGGCAGGGGGGTTTTTTATTGTATTTCTCCAATCCCACCCCAAAACGTCCCTATGAAAAAAAATTTATTTTTTATATTTTTGCCAATTTCCTAAAAATATTCATTTTTAAGCTTTCCAATGCCTAACCAATCCCCGCCTCCCAAGAATATTATTAAAAATATATTTTTGTAATTTGTTACTTAAAAGTATATTATTTATCGGAAAATAATTAATTTATTCATAGTAATAACTTATTTATGTTTGTAACGATAAATTTTACTTAAAATTATAACAATGAATTTATTTAAAACAACTTCTCCTTTGCACTAAGATGATGATTAGTGCCATGGATCTTCTTCGTCTGATTCTTCAAAGACCTCTTCCAAATCTGAATCCTTTTCAGCATTAAGTACACTTGGAAGCATGAAAGAAATTGCTTCTTTCGTAAAAAGTAATGACCCTTTTTTATTCGTTAGCCACCAAAAAATTTATTGCAAACCTCTCAAAATCGTTTAAAGTCATTAAAAACGTATGCGATTTACTCAACTTTCCTGATTTTAACATTGTCCCAAAACGACAAATCTCAAGCTGTCTGTTGTTGTCTGTCGAGCTACGTACCTAAATTTTTACATTTCTCAAAATTAATTTTTGGTCTAATGTCCGGCTAGATTGGCAAAATACCCCTCTGTGCGACGTAAATAACCTTTTACTTCAAAGTTGCTAAATACAATATGTATCACTAACGAAAACTTCATTTGCCGGCGAATATTTTTCTTGTTTTGTGTTTTATATGAATTTAATCATATAATTTGTTAAAATTGTTTTTTGAATATATTACATATATATTATTTTGTGTCTGTTTTTTTAAATCTTATTTTATTGATTCTATTTTTTCGAAAGCAATTACACTAAATAGGTACGCTGCTGGTATTTTGTTTTTAATTTTCTTTTGTTTGCTTATGTTTTGCACCGCAAAAACATGTTTTTATTTTTCGAACATAAGTTTGAAAAATAGCAAAACGTTACAGAACATGCAGAAAAAAATTTGGCGATTTCAAAATCATGCGAGTGTCAGCACATTCCGGAAATACCAGAATATGGGAAGTTCTCTGTTTCTTCTTTTCCAACGATACCTCACGACTTCTTGCCGGAGGGCCCGTATCCCTTTTGTTAATTAGACTCAATCAATCAATTCCAATAGCACTGAAAAATCCAGAATCTTGGTTAAGCTATGAATATTATTTCAATGCTTATAATCCCCTTAACTTTGAAAATACCGGTTATTGTACGTAAATTCTTGATAATAGTCCAAGGTATATTTATCTTTCTAGGTAGTGGCGTACCTACAACAAATACAAGAAACATGTCATTTTGTTGTTGCTTTGTAGTTCGAAATTCAAAAAAAACATAGGAGAAAATTGAGAAGGCTTGTGTTTTATTGCTTTCTCACTTCTGCACTATAAAATTTCTTAACACATAGAACTTTTGACATGTCGAACTACCAAATCAGCTGGGCGAACGACACTACCTAGTAAGATAAATATACCTTGTAATAGTCTTTATTGTTTTATAGGGCATTTACATATATTTCAGCAAAATCTAGTAGATTTGAATTGTAAACCTTTTTAAAATCTACATCGTTTACACTTAATTTTTTGACACTATCAAGATTGATTTACTATTTTTCCAAAACTCGCAATTTATTTATATACTTATATTTTTAATTTTATTTATAATTTCCATTTTTCCTATTATTTTATCAAAATTTTAGAAATTGTAGTTCAATTTTATTTTGTTTCAATAAAATGTAATTTTTTCTTGTACAGCGTAGTATTTTTTAGTACAATTTTGGCAAAACCATCGTTGCAGCATTAATTACTACTAGATTTTGAGTAGATTTCGTCAAAATCTAATGACGAAGTTGACTTTTATTTGCATTACCATAAATATTTTCACTATGTTATCTCTATTTTTCTTGGAAACGATATATTTTAAAGAAAAAAAGTGCCTATCTTGTATTTAAACAGAAGTACTAAGAAAGTACATACTCACAAAATTTTAATAAATAAAAGGTAGTTGTTTAAAAAAATATTACTGGATTGTTTATAAATAAATAATTGCGTATAGAAAAACTTAAAAGAAATCATAAATTCCTAATTATTACACGTTTGTCTTTATTTATTCCTCTTTTAGATGATCCTCGGCCTGCTTCTTTAAACGCTCTCGTCTCACTTTATCCTTTAACTGAGCAGTCTTTAGTGTCGCCATCATTTTGGTCGAATTATACAACCAAGCACCCTTAAAAAATATCATTAAATTTAAATAAAATCCTTACCCCCCGTCTCCATTAGATATCAAACTTCATATCATAAAAAAACATTTTTTATGTATGAAGTTTGACTTTTGTAAGACATATTGATAGCAAATGAAGACGGCGGTTTACAAAAAAAAAACTCACAATCAGCAGCATGCAGTTAAGCAAAATGGGAATAGAAAACACGGTAGATATAAAAAGACCATTACTGTCAAAGTATTGTTGCTTTGAAAAGGAACGCCAATTTAATGCAGCATATTGGTTAATGGATTCTGAGAAGTAAACAGCAGATACTGAAATAAATGTACGAAATCAAGAATTTATAAATTATTGTTTACAGCTATTGATTATATAAGATACACCCAATACAAAATATATAATATACAATTGGGGGGATTCACAAGGTGTCATAAAGTCACAATACCTCATATTTTATTGTACTATTTTGGGTTTGTCAATTGATAAAAAGAAAATTATAACAATAATAAATAATTACAGGCGGCTCGAATAAGGCAACTTATCCATGCGGCTCCTAGTGAAGACGGGCTCTTAAGGGACATTAATGTCTAATGGATTAATGGTTATGACGATATGACATGTTAGTCCCGAATTACATTATGCAAATTTTGTCGCTGCAATATTTCTCGTTTCTTCTTAAATATTGCATTTGTATTTAATCGTGCAATTTTTATTGCAGCAACTTGTATGGATGTATCCATTTGTTTACATTTTAAACTTCAAAATTATAGCTGCGAATGAGAGTACAAAACGAATTCAGGAGTACATGTATATGTGTAGTCTTTTCAATTCCTCTCTGCCCTCTCGCCTACTAATGAGGAATTGGAGCGATAAATTTTGCATAATGTAACTAGGCACTTAGCATACCATGGGAATCCCCCAAATATATAGACATAAATGTTTTAAATTTGAAATAGATTGTTTTTTTCGATAGGTATTAGTTATGTAATCCCAAAATTTCTCCATATTTAACGAATTACACTGTGCTACAATTCACGTTAAGGAATTAGAAAACGTTAAAAAACAAGTAATTGAGTAATTATTATTATTATATAAGATTAATTAATTGGATTGATTAATTGATTTTTTATTTTGTTAAATTCAATGATGGTATGCTTTTTTACGATCGTTAATTTATTGGAAAATTTCAAGCATGTACCTGTTATGGTTCAAAACTTATGCCTTATACATGAAAATCACACCACTATCGGAACACCCTTTAATTTTTACTTTTTATAGTTGTTTATATAGTGAACTAAGTTTTAATTACTGTTTGTAAATTTCAAGTGTATCCCACCTACAGTTCACGAAATAGGCACATATTCGTGAATAACACCTCTCTATCGGAACACTCTAGTTTTAGTATTTGTTGCTATAGCGGCAACAGCTATACATCATCTGTGAAAATTTCAAGAGTCTACCTATTACGGTTCCAAAGATAAAAGGCGCTGACAGACGGACAGACATTGTAGCGAAAACAATAGGGTAGACTACAACTAGGTAGACTTATTAGCACAACAACTACAACCACAGGCGTTTTGTTTGTGTAAAAAAACCCTTTGTGTCATAAAATATTACAAAATATTAACCTCTTCTATGTGTACATTAAGCTTTTTTTTAAATTAAATTATTTTAAGAGGAATTATCAAAAAGTTTTATCACAGGATTGCATTCCAATTTTGCAATATATCAATTTCGAATTCTTGATTTTTTTTAACTATGATAAGAAACAAAATCTGTCTCTTCTTAAGTTTAAAGTCTGATTGGCCAGCTCACTAATACAGATAGGTAAACGTAATAAAAAACGAGGTATACCCTGTACCATTTCTGAACCATCTAAAAAGTCAAAAACAAGATTAAAGTTATTCCATAAATTAGACTAGAATCTATAGCACACTATCCTTTAAAAGTTGAGCATAAAAAATCCCCACGATGTCATGATAACAACTGTACGAGACGAACTCACTACATGTTCGAAAAGTGTAAACAACCCGTATGCACTGAGTGCATGAAATCTTTCCATTCATAGATGAACTCAACGTTAAATGGTCACACATGTCGACTTTATCTGTTTTAGTAAAAGTTACTATTTTTAATTTTATCTTATATTACTGAATTGTTATAAATATCAGGTAAACAACTAGAAATTAATTGAAAAATAAAATCAATGTTTTTTCACTTTAAAAAATTCGTCCCTGAAGAAGTTAAAACAAACGGAAAACAAAAAAAAGGGTTTTTTAATTTTTTTCAGAACAATTGAAAAATTGTTTAGAACATTAAATGATACAATCACTAGGAAGGGGAAATATTAAGGCGAAAATTTTTATATTTTTTTTATATGGAATTTGATAGTTCAACTTCCATTTAAGGCGAAAAATTGTAAGTTTAATTGTCAAAATCCATATAAAAAATATTCATTATTTTCGCCTTAATATTTCCCTTCAGTAGTGAGGTTACCTGATTAATATGCCTTGAGAAACACCATATGATGTCGAATTCGCCATTGAGTTTACCTGGTATGAATTTGCCTTGCTTAAAAATTATATAACAGATAAAAAATGTTAAATTAGTATCTCAGTTAGAGCAAAACTACTACTCCACCTACAATTCACCTTTATTTATATAAAATATTTGAGTATATTTCAATGTACTTATGGCTCAAAAAAGCAAAACCTTTCTTTACAAAAATAAACCAATCTGGAGTGACCTACACTCAACTTTACCATACCTTACGGAAACATACATATACATATTTTATAGATATATTACATAAAGAATAAAAGTTTAAAGTATATTCGAATCGAAAAAATAATTATTTTCGGTTTGGGGTATCAAGTAAACTACCTCTCCCCCTTCCCTGTTATACCCAAAAACTATATAATAAATGTGCTGAATTTAATTTTGATATGTAAATTTTCAAAATTAAAGATTTTTTTAACTGGACAAATTGTATTTTACCTATTTTAACTGGACAATCAAGGCCATTTCAGGCCGTCTGGCAACCCTAGATGAATGGTATAAAAATAAAACTTTTTTCTGCACAAAAATATAAATGTGATAAATTTCTGCCGTTAAAAGTACTGAGATCGAAATGAAAAATATGCTCATGTTTCGTACAACACAATTATAGTGATAGGTATTGGACCAAGCAAGAGCTTTGTTCTCATATTGATCTCAGTTCTTGTAACGGCTAAAATTTTTAAATAGGAACTTGGCTTTTGTACTGTTAAGTTTTTGCGGTGATCTGACAGAAACAGAACTACCAATAAATCGTAATTTCCACTAAAAGTCACATTTTCATCAACATTTTTGTAAATACATAAATCAAATTATATTATATAAAAAAAAGTTTTAATTTCATAAAAAGTAAGCATTTCATTAAAAATTTATATTTCACAAGAAAAAAAATTAAGACCTATTAATTATACAAAAGATCGCTAAAGGATCCAAATTTCGCCAAAAAATCTAATTTTCACCCACAAATCACTAAAAAATTAAATTACAAACAAAACATCTTTGTACTAGTATTTATGTTTAAACAACGAATTTTTATTGTGTACCAAGATCAACACCTGGACGCTCTAAACCATATTTATATACCCTTCACCACAGGTGGAAAGGGTATATAAAAGTTTGTCATTCCGTGTGTAATTTCTACAAAATTCATTTCCGCTCCATAAAGTATATATATTCTGGATCCTTATACATAGAGAAGTTGATTAAGCGATGTCCGTCTGTCCGTGTTCGGGTAGTAATGTCATTTGCCAAGGCACCAGAAGAGACACAAACAATTTAAGCACACCAATCTGTCAGGCATAGTTTCAGAAATTTTGGGTTTGCAATTCAGCAACATCGGATCATCTAAAAGAAGAAAAAAAAAAATTAAATAAAAGAAAAGAAATAAAATATACTTAATTAAGTCCAGCCAATGCTAGACCAAAAAAATTATAGGGCACAGTTGATGTCATCATTTGTGGGTTATCCCTCTGATATTCGGACGATAGTAGCAATGTCCCTCCTTTTTAGTCGAACCTAACCACGATCATTTAGGATGTTACGGGCCAGCGGATTTGGATGCGTTTCAGGCTTCTTTAAGTAAGTTGCTGCATGTTTCGCTATTTATGCTTTAATGGCACGTTTAGGTGTTTGTGGATGTTCGAGTTTTTAATATACCAGGGTGGTGTGGCTGTAATCATTCGTAAAATTTTATTTTGTCTATGTTGGAAGCTGAGGCAGTACCCCATAACTGAATGCAATACCACCATATTGGTTTAAGGATTGAATTATAAAGTAGAAGTTTGCAATCTAAGCTTAGGGTTGAGTTTTTACCAATAAACCAATTTATTTGTACTGCTTTTAACTTCATTTGTGTTAATTTTCTATGTGACATTTCCAGGTTAAGCGTCGATCAAGATGTATGCCAAGGTATTTAACCTTCAGGTGTTGTGGGATAGTTTGGTTATTTATTCGAATAGGAGGGCATAAGTCTCTACGCAGAGTGAAGGTTATGTGACTACATTTTTATTCATTAATTTTTATTCTCCATTTTTGCAACCACAATTCCAAAGAAAATATATGGTCTTCTAAATATTGGGATGCCACTTGAGGGCTTTCGTGAATGCTTAGAAAGGAAGTGTAGTCTCGGTTGCTAAGGGGCATATCTGATGTGTACAGCAAATATAAAATGTGTCCCAAAACACTACCTTGCGGAACTCCGGCTTTAATTGGCCGAGGCGAGCTTAAGAAATCTCCTTCTTTAAGTACAAACTTACGACCAGTTAAATAACTTTTTAATAGCTTATAAACATTTTTGGGCAAGTTTTGCTTCAACTTGTAAACTAGACCTTGGTGTCAAACTTTGTCGAACGCTTGCGACACGTCTATGAAAAGCGCGGAACAATATTTTTTTTTCTTCAAAAGCCTTTTTTACTACATTTACCAATCTGTGCGTTTGTTCAATGATGCTGTGCTGTCTTCTAAATCCAAATTGATGATTCGGAATACATTCTTTTTCGATCAAAATTAGGTTCACCTTGGTAATTAAGATTTTCTAAAATAGTTTTGACATATAAGTATATTTGATAGCAAACTTATTGGTCTGTATGATTCTATCTTCGTGTGGTCTTTTCTGGCTTAGGTATTATGGCAATCAAGGAAACTTTCCAGTCTGGGGGAAAGTACTCAAGGCGTAGAATGGAATTAAAAATAAAGAGAATGGTTTGTACTGCTACGTGGGGAAGTTCCTTTAGCATCTTGTTGCTCGTTTTGTCAAAACCATAGGCCTTCTTAGGGTTTAAGCTAGCAATTGCCCTTTCAACATCTTGTATGTCAAACCTGAGGGTGATTGGTGCTTCAACGTCTACGGGTGGCAACTCGACTATATTAGTAGGTATATTCACTGTAAATACATTTTTCAAATGGTTCACAAATAAATTGCCTTTTTCAGTATAATTTCTTGCCCAACCTCCACACGAGGTTCGCAAGAGAGGTTTACGTATGACAGGTCTTTTAAGGTTTTTTGTTGCACGCCATAATAAATAATCCGATTGTGGGCTAGCGTCAAGGCCTTCCAGCTATTTTTGTTGTGATGCAGTTCTTTGGTCTTCTAGTAGATCTCTTAGCCGTTTCGTGATATCTTTTAGCTGGCTTTTAAGTTGAGGAGATCTGTGTGATTGCCACTCTCTGCAAATTCTTCTTTTTTCATTTAAGAGCCGTTCGACATCTACAGAATAAATTTGATTATATCTAGTTTGTTGTCGGGTTACTGCTGCTTGTTGGGCAGATAGTTTGATGTTTTTATCAAATTCAATAAGACGAATATATACGTCTTCTGTTGATCTTAAAAGTATATTTTCCGAGCAATGTGCGCTAAGATATATGTATTCTGTATTTTAACCAATTTATGCATGTGCTTTTCATTGGTTATACGATCTCTTATTGGTTCCAGATATAAACAATTGTGGGCGAGTGATCTGAAGATACTTTTAGGGATGCTTCACTTTTATCATTTCTCTTGAAATACCCTTAGTCACGCCAAAATCAATAGCATCAGGTATCTTCTGCGGATCAGTAGGCCAATAAGTAGGTTGCCCACTAGAGATCACGATTAGACGCATTTTTGAAATTATGTCAAATAAAACACGACCTTTTGGAGTAATTAGTCTTGATCCCCAAAACGTATGTTTAGCGTTGTAGTCGCCTGATGCTATGAAATAGGGACCTAGTGATTAGTGAAGTCGCTATATTGACTCTCTGTTATTTAAAATCTAGGAGGTGTATAAATCGAAGAAATAACGAAGTTTTGATGAAATTCTTCAATGCAGATGTTTGTTGCTTGAAATGAATGCACTAATGTCTCGATGCTTGCTTCGAGACGATTACAGTTACCAGATGGTGTTTGTTCTTTAGGTTCTGGGTACAAATTTGGAGTAGAATTAGTTGTCGTTGTCGCTTTGTGTACTGAAATATGATTGGATTTTAATATATCCGCGTATGAAACATGTTGTTGGTTGGTTGATTGAGCCAACTGAGGGTAATGAACATTTGCTCGATATTGTTGCTGCTTAGAAGGAGTATTTAATTTTTGAGTTGACTTCCTTACCATTGAAAAAACTGGACAGCCTCTGTAGTTAGCAGTGTGATTGCCACCGCAATTACTGCATTTTTTTAATCTTCGGGTCATCCTTAGATTTGTTGCATTGGGCGGAACAATGTAGCTCGCCGCACACAACGCAAACTAGAGACAACTTGCAGTAAGCCCTTGTATGACCATATTCTTGGCAATTTAAACACTGGACGGGTCCTGATCGCTTATGTGGTGTAGCAGATATTTTAAATTATAAATAGGGTGCGTTTCGTTCTTTTTCAATCTGATATCACCAGGTTCCAGTTACCTTAAATCCTGCTTTTTGGAGGCCAGCTCTGATTTTAGCTGGATCAACATAAGAGTCTACACCTTTAATTACTACCTGTAGACCTTTGCTACTCTTCAGCTGATAGGTATGAAAGTTCTTTTTACAACTTTCAAACTCGTTTACTGCTTTCATCTATAAATTGAATTATAGTTTCATCAATGTTACCTCGCTAGATAGGAATTACAAAAAATGAGTTCTCCCCAATAACAGAAATTAACTTTTTTATTAAGTCATCCGAATTTTTCTCCCTGAAATATATTGGAGGTGGTTTGAACGACTTGGGTGCCGTTTTAGATTCACTTTCTTCACTATCTAATATAGCAAAACGATTTTGGGAACTTATTCCGTTAGAGTCCTTTTCTTTATGTACTTTCGACTTTGGTGCTAACTGCGAAGATTTAGGGCTTCGACCTCTTTTCATTACAGTCACGTATCTATCCATTCCCACTTGTTTCTTGGGTTTTTGGGCACTGTTCATTATTGTTTTGGTCGTACTGTATTCAGAAGATTTATTTATTCACATTTATTTTATTATCACTATTTTCGGTTCGGTGTTTTCACTATTTTCATCTGCATTTAGTATTACATAAGCATTTCTACTGCTTATGTTTGCACTTTTCCCAGAAATATTTAAATTTAAATTTGAGTGACTCATAAATGAGCCCTCGCACTGTACTTTTGTTTTCTCTTATTACTCAAACAATAATGCCGTTATAAAAAAGAAATACAACAACTTCGTTGTTGTGTAAAAACAGGTTTTAATATTGTTTGTTTGTTTGTTTAAAAAATTAAATTCACTCATTAAATTTTGTTTTGTTTTACGTTTATTGCGAGCTTAAAAAAATACACGTCCGTTCTATATACTACGAATAACTACGCAAAGCCAATTTGTATTAAAGACCTGGGGGGTTACTCTTTATTGCGATGCGAAAGCAATTTCGATTCGAAAGCTCAATGCTATAAGAGGGCAAATTGGTACTCTCTATGACTTTCGCAACACCTTTCGCAAAATATTTGAAAAAGTGGCAACATTACATATTAAAATATGTAAACAAAAGTTAAGCCGGTTGAATTTACATATAAATATTGATGGATTATGGTTTGAAGACGTAAATTAACTTGAAACGAGTTGCAAGCAGATAGGTTCGATATACTTTCCATAAATAAACGCTGGTATAATAAATCTATTATAGAATTATTTTTTCAAATTCATATAGCTTTATTTTAACTTTTTCCGTTACTGAAAGTTCTACAGGAAATCCACGAAATAGTATTATATTTTACATAAATAATAGCATAATATAAATTTTTTTAACCAAATATATCCCTTACAGAATCTCCATCAGATTGTCTAAATATTTTGTGATACATTTTATTTCCGGCTTGTTAGGCATTAATTCGCAGCAACTATTTCATGGCCAAATCACTATCTACTAAAACTAAAAACTGTCGTTTTTTTATTTGTAACTATTTGGCTTTGATTTACCCAAAAATAACAATTTAGATATCAATTAAAACACATTTTTAAAGTAATTACATGTTTTCTTCCTTTGCGCTTGCTCTTTTACTATCGCAAAATATTTGGGCTTATCGAACGAATTTGACATACACTTTCGCATTACAGAGTTTAATGCTGCCATCTTTGCGAAAAAGATATGCGAAAGAAAAATGCACGAACGCTTTAAAGAGTACAAATCGTTCGATTTCGTACTATTTTTCCTTCGTATCGCAATAGAGATTAACCCCCCAATACACATAGAGGTAGCCAACTGACCCACAGGGTACCCACTGGTAAATAGGAGCAGTTAAAGGGCACGGGGATCAATATTAGGAAATTTTTTTAAGGATTTTTTTTGCTTTAGTCTGACCACTCTACCTCAATATAGATGCAGGAATTAAAAAAAAAAATTTTTTAAATATTTCCAACAAACTTTACAAACCATTTTCAAAAAGATATTTTTACAGAAAAAATTTCGATAAAAAATTTTCGAAATAAATTTTATAAAAAATTTTCAAAAAAATATTTTTACAAACAATTTTCGGAAAATTATAAAAAAAATTCAATATTTATATGAAAATGAAAATCATGACTGTAACATAACATATTTTTAGTATTAAGAACCCAACATACCAAATGGCTTGTGAAAAATATTTTAAAACCCAACATACCATATAGCAATCAAACTACAATACAGCTTGTGAATAAGCTTATAAATAATAGTCTGTTTTAAGCTTTTCTTAATTTCGCTTCTACTAATATTTATAAAATATAAATTCACAAGAATTTTTTAACAATGATTAAAAAACTACTATTATACACAAATGTTTCTAAACAATTCGTTTTCTTCCTTGACATAATTTTTTTTTTCTGAAAAACTTATAAAAATGAATGTACAAATTAGAGAAATTAATGTTTTGGGCTATTAGGCCACTACACCACAAATTAATAGTTTAAATTTCATTGGCACATCTAAGAGTTCTTGTTATTGCAGTATATCCTATACTCTTTAAGATGTACATACATATAAAGTAAGGAGGGATTATGAGATCTGAGAAAACTGTGCTCCATTGCTCTTCATATTTCTTTAGGTGAACATTTTTGTGGAAATTAGCCACAAATTACATATACATACAAATATACATTATTTTCGAATAAAAGTCAACAATTATGTAATGAAGCTTATAAAAATATTGAGACGAATAAGCTTTTCTATACCAATATTAATAAAATATTGTTTCTGGAAGCTTATTCTACAATTATAAACATAAGCTTTTATTAAATATGTACATATAATATTTAAATAAGGGTTCCGTTTTGATTTTTCTACAATTGTTAAGATATGATTTTTCAATAAATTCTAAAACCTTTCTCAAGCTTTTTAAAATATTTTTCACAAGCCATTTGGTATGTTGGATTTTTAAATAGATGAGATCTCTGCTTTAAAATCTAAATGCATTAAACAAATAGACAACATCAGGATACCGACTACAAACTGTCAAAAATAAAAACACATACGTCTATAGGTAAACGATTATTTTGAAGCCAGTATAGCTACATGGCTACATATTTATAATTTTTATAAAAGCAAAATAAGTATTTCTACAACAATGTCATAATGATATTGTAGCTGTCGGATTCAATATCATTATGTAGCTGACTACACGCGGACAATTGTAGCCAACGAAATTTGTTTTCATTTTGCTGCGTCGCCGCTGTCTTCTATTTCTTTAAAGCATGAATAATGAGTAATAGGTAAGCCTGATATTCTTATAGAAATGTGTATTGCTATGGCCGTTATAACAACAATTCCTAAAATTTAAAGGGTGTCCCATAAGACATGAAAAAATTAACAACTTGAGTTTTTAAAGGCGTACTAAACATAGTACGGAACCCTACATGTGTGAGACTAACTCGCACTTGACTGATTTATTTATACTTGTCGCTAAAGCGGACAAAGTATCATACAAGCTGTTTAAAATTCAAGAGTGTTACGGTGCCTGTTATGGAGCAAAACTTTGGTCTTTATACGTAAAAGTAACCTCCTATATGGGTCACCCTTTAGTTTTAATTTAATGCTTTTTGGTCTTTATAAGTAAAAATAACCTCCTATATGGGTCACCCTTTAGTTTTAATTTAATGCTTTTATTTTATTTTAATTTATGTAAAGAGTCAACAGTATGGATAATGCTGTACGTGTCTGTATAAATAAAATTATCGTGGTGATAATTTTAATTCATTAAAAAATATGATAATGAGTAATTTTTACTCATTAATTTTTTTTGTGTTTGTGTTGTGTTTTACCTTCATTGTGTAATTTTTACAATATTAATTTCCGACCTCATAAAAAATTTGTAAAAAGAAAACACATTGTTTAGCTGCCGCAGCTGAGTTTCGAAGCATTTGCTAGTCTTAGTACTAAGCTTAATAATGCTTAATAGATCTAGAGATCTGCGAGAACCGATGTATTTAGCTCACAACTGTCATCCTCTTGTAAATTGCATTGATTTAATATTTTAAAGATATACATACATATGTACATAAATAAATTACATATGTACATAACCACTAAACCAAAACTTTCGATTTTTTCTGAAGTCAGACTTGTCGTAAGGAATTCATTAAGACATTTCGGTAGTTTGTCGGAAATTAGACTTATCGTAACGAATTCGGTAAGAAATTTCTGCAGTTTGTATGAAATCAGACTCGTCGTAACGAATTCGTTAAGACTTTATGATTGTTTGTCTGAACCAAGGTATATTTATTTTACTAAGTCAAAGCGAATTAATACCAGGTGTGAGCAGTAGAGCAACAACTACAACAAAACAACAACTTTGACATTAGATTAGCAGATATGAAACAATGTATTTTTGACAAGACATTAGCAAAAAACCGAGAGCAAAAAACAATCAGCTGGGCTATCAACTCCACCTGGTATGAATTCGCCTTGTACAATAAATACAACAATACAAGAACAACATGGCATTTTGTTGTTGCTTTGTAGATCGAAATGTGAAAAAACATATAAGAAAATTGAGAAGGTGTTAATGTGTTTTATTGCTTTCTCACTTCTGCACTATAAAATTGCTGAACACATACAACTTTTGACATGTCGAACTACTAAATCAGCTGGGCGGACGACATTACCTAGTAAGATAAATATACCTTGGTCTGAACAAATAAAAAAATATATAAAACTTTGATTTATATGTAAGAAAATAAAAACCAAAATTGTATTACTTAGAAAAGAATTTTAGTAAATACGAAAAAAATTAAAAAATACATGCAATATTAACAATTGAAATTGAATTTATTACGGTGACGTATTGCCTTAAATACCAAATCATTAACTAATCATTATATTCACTTAACTTTCAGAGAACGAAGTTCTAGCTTATACAGAGGTACTGACAGAAAACATGTTACGATTACGTAAATACATATCGTTACGATTTCGTAACTACATATCGTTACGATTTCGTAACTACATATCGTTCCGAAGTTATGTCAACACTTTCATATAAAAATCGTTACGATTTCGGTAATATTTCGGTTCCGAAATCGGAAGATTTGGTCGGAAATTATACACACTTTGGTGGCGTTTTCTAATTCTCATGAAACAAAAATATTGATTTTTTAACAGGATAATTCATACGTACATACATATGTCGCAAAAAATTGGTTTTCGTCGAACAAATTTATGTTGCTGAGCGTGTATATACAAATAATACCCATGATGAATCTTTTAACCAACTTAAAGAACAGATTCTGACGAGTGTCGTTCAATTGACGAAGTTGTCAATAATCCTATTATTTTATTGAAAAACTTAATGTAGATAAAGAAGCTTTGCTCAATTAAATTTTTACACATTGTTTTTTTATTTTCTCTGCATTAATTTGATTGATATAATTTTGTTCAACTGGCGTTGTAATTATTGAACAAAGAGAATATGTTTAGTTGCAAAATAAAAAACGACTTTAAACATAATTATTTTGCATTATCTTATTTTGCGAATATACACTAAAAACTTAAACGAACGCCATGCTATTTAAATTGTCATGCTAATACCGTATTATAGCACAATCGGTTCAGATTTCAAAGTTCAAAAATGAGTGGGGAAACTTAAGACTGTTACAATAAGTTTTCCCTGAAGTAAATTATAATTTTGCAACAAACTGCAACAACATAATGTTGTTGCAAGAGATGTATGAAATTGACAATATTGTGGCCCATCCTAACCATAATTGAATATGTTTGGGGTTAGCTTTCTCGCAAGGTTTATGAAGCAAGAAGTCAATTCGACTAAGAGGAATCAAACATTTATCTCATTAAGTATTGGTATTTTTCCGCACAATTAAAAGACGATCTTCTTGTTTCAATAGTTTATTACGACTAAAAAAATAACAATGATTTATAATGCTTAAATAAGAAAAATCTAGGTTTGAATTTTAAGGGTTGAAAAATAAAACATTAAAAGAAAGAGTAAGCTATATTTTAATAATAAAATATGAGTGTTGCAAGGCAGGCTTAAATTTAAAATCCAATATAATAACATTAAGAGATTCTGGAATGTGATTTTTTGTAGATTATTTTATGATTCAATTAAAAATATTCAATTATAAATATTACGAATAATATAATCTAGCAGTACTCGCGCCGTCTACAGTGTCCTGATACTCTCTTGTTCGAATATGATTTTTGTATTGAAAGTAATCTACACCACTTTATATAGATATATCCTTCATTGTGTAATCATTCAGGATTAAAATTTAAATGTTTTGATATAAATTACAATCTTTGGGTAAATTTAAAATTTTGGGGAAATTAGATTTTTAGTGAAATTCAGATTTTACGGTAATCTAGAATTGTTTTTTTTCGAATTTTTGGTTTACAATACAACAATGCAAAAACAGTAATAACATACAAAAACACAACATGGAAAATGCAAATATAGAAGTTCGCCTTTTTTAATCATATCTCCACTATTTATGGACCAATGTTTTGAAAATATGCCTGACTGCGAAACTATACCCGAATGTCCACACCGTGGATCTTTGGTGGAAGGTCTGTTTGCACTCGTTGCGATCCATTAGCATGAATCGATGGATCGATGTTGCTAAATTTCAATAGCAAACTTTTCAAAACTATTTTTGTAGCTCTTCTGTTTGCCTTGGCTAAATTGAGTTTAACACGAACACAGACTTTGAAATGAATATTACAGAAATAACAAACGAAATGATAAACTTATATGTGCATATACATATAGCCTTTCCAACCGTGGTAAGTGGTACTAAAAAGGTAATACATACTTACAATTTGTTTTGTTTAAATACTTGTTGATTTTTTAACACATAAAAAAGATATATCAAGAATTTTAAAATAATGAAAGACACACATTAGAGTGAAATATCAAAAACCTCTTATCATAGAAAACAAATCAATCAATATTCAAAATGGATTCGTAATATTTAGTTGCGAAACTAATTTTTATGTATTCAGATTTATAATTTCTTTAGCTAAAAGTTTTAATTGGGAAATTCCTTATTTAGCTTAAAAAAATTACTCAGTATATACCCCATGTAACGAAAGTCTACATACGATAGCAATTAGGTACTTCTACCTGAAAGCAGTAAAATTATTTTACTTAAGTATTATCTAAATGCAATTTTATAAGCTTTCACAAAAAAAAAAAAATTTTAATTTTTTAATCCGTTAAAAGGCCGAGTGCAAAAAACTACACTTAAGCCTACTAGAAATACAGCGAAAGTCTACATACAAATAATTTTGAGTGTAATAAAAGTCCCGATGCAAAATGAGAAATGAAAACCCTTTAATTTTTATTATTTGTTATAGTGGACATAGTTATACACCTCCTGTAAAAATTTCAAGATTCCACCTATTCATTCAAAACTTAGGATATATACATGCAAATCACGTTACTATTGGAACACCCTTTAATTTTTAGGTTTATTTTTTTCAGACTTGTTTATATAGCGAACTAATTTTAATTTAGTGCTTGCAAATTTTTAGTGAATTCCTCCTACAGTTCAACAAGTAAGCACACATTCGTGATAACACCTCTCTATCGGAACACCCTATAAATTTTAATATTTGTTGCTATAGCGGCCAAAATTATACACCTTCTGTAAAAATTTCAAGATTCTACCTATTATGATTCAAAACTTAGGCCTTATAAATCAAAATAACACCACTATCGGAACACCCTTTAATTTTTAGGTTTATTTTTTAAACTTGTATATAAGGCGAACTACGTTTTTATTACAGTTTGTAAATTTTTAGTGTATGCCTCCTACAGTTCAAGAAATAAACACATATTCGTGAATAACACCTCTCTATCGGAACACCCTATAAGTTTTAATTTTTGTTGTTATAGCGGCCATCGCTATACACCTTCTGTGAAAATTTCAAGAGTCTACCTGTTATGGTTCAAACCTTATGCCTTATACATTCATTTCATACCACTATCGGAACACCCTTTAATTTTTAGTTTTATTTTTTTATACTTGTTTATATAGTGAACTAAGTTTTAATAACTGTTTGTAAATTTCAAGTGTATCCCTCCTACAGTTCAAGAAATAAACACATTTTCGTAAATAACACCTCTCTATTGAAACACCCTATAAGTTTTAGTATTTGTTGCTATAGCGGCAACAACTATACATCATCTGTACAAATTTCAAGAGTCTACCTATTACGGATCCAGAGATAAAAGGCGCTGACAGACGGACAGACATTGTAGCGAAAACAATAGGGTTTCGTTTTTACACTTTGTGTACGGAACCCTAAAAATGAAGGAAATTCGTTTTCGAAAATGGCTCAGTTACTAGACCTATCTAAATTTACGGTTCGAAGAATAATAAAAAAAATTACAATTTCACATGTTCTTACGAAAGCAAGCCAAGAAGTGGTCGGCCAATCAAACTTGACGCACTGATTCGTCATGGCGAACCGACAATTTTTTGCATAATGTCGAATATACTCGTCATGAAGGTAAAAACAATTTCATTTATATTATAAATCAATGAAACAATTATAACAATGAAAAAATTATACAATTTTTTCTTGAAGCAAGGCAAAGAAAGAGCTTTTAAAATACTATAAACTCAAATATATAAACTTAAATTAAATTTCTTAAAATTGATTTGTTTTATTACCTTTTGATTTAATTTCTATAATGCAATAATTTCATCTGCGTAATGTACATATATTTTTTATTAATGACATAAATTATGTTTGTTTGCAACCTAATAGCTACAATTCAAGAATTTTGAATCGTATGTAGATTTTCGTAATATGCTGTACATATTGTTTTGTATCTACCCTATCGGCAATTCAGGTAACTTTTAATGCACTTTAAGTTAATTACTTTGCAACCAGTAAAAATAAAAGATTTATTCTAAATTTCGATGCCTTAGGATGAAGTCAGTTGTCTTACTGACTACTCAGAAGTTAGCTTTAAGTTAATAAAATTTTAGTCAGCTATAAACTGAAAATTTATAAAAAAAATAAAATTTGGATTTTTGATTCATAGGCTTTATTGGATTTTGGAAAGATTTTGCTAATATATTTTTTTTTACTGATTGTAATGATTTTTTAGTTAATTTTTATATATTACTTTTTGTAATTAAACCATTTTGATGTATTTTAAATCTATTTTAAGTTCTTTATAGTTGTTTTTATTTTTTAGTAGTTATTAAAAGAGTACAAAAGACCGCTATGGCCTTATGGCTAGGTTCTTAAATAAATGAATGAATGAATGAATGAATAAATAAATAGTTAAAATAAAATTAAAATTCATATAATGAAAAATAAAGCTTATAAAATGATGATGGACAACAAATTTTTGTGTTCCGCATTATTTTAGGCGTAGTTTTCATGAAATTGAAAAAAAAATCAATAAAATAAAAAAAAACTCTATGATTTAAATACTAAACGTAAGCGCAAGATCTTAAAAAGTGTACAGTATTGCATGTTTTTGAAACGCAAATATTGATTGTATGTATAGTGGAATATTACTAAACAGTAAATACAGAGAACAAGAGAGCAAACAGTGCAAAAATCAGTGCACCTCATTTGACCGGACAGTTTTATCAAGTGCAATAAATATACTGAGCATTTCATATTGTTCATTAGTTCATTTTACTTAAATTTTCTTGAGAGTAAAATCTCTGATTTTTGAGAGAAAAAATTAAATTAGATTTTTTTATTCATCAATAAAAGTTAAAAAAATCAATCTACTACAGTTGTATATTTTCAACCACTCAACGCGCAAATTAATATAAAATAACTAAAATACAAAGTACAAACCCTTGCTTTTAACATCATACATTTACATACATGTTGTCTGCTATAACAGTATTTCATATCAAGAGACACTATTGAAACAAAATATTCACTACTGAAATTTAATTTCAAACAAAAACAAATATTGCATTGGTTGGAAGAAGAGCAAATGCTATTGTATGTTTTTATTTAATAGCACAACAATATTTGTATACACATGAAATCAAGTGCAAGAAAAAAGAGACCAATTCATTATTGAACATTATGAAGTTAGTCTAACAAGACGTTCTATGCTCACGTTTATTAAATACAAAAAAATATGTCCAAAGCTTCTGCGGCACCACATGTGGTTCTATTACAATAAAACTTTGTAGACAATAAAAACACAAATTTTAATCACTATCAGAACGGGTAATACAAAAAATTACGTTTTGCCCTATACCAACGTTCCAGCCTAAAGCATATCTGTTGAGCTTTAAAGCACATTCCTGCACTATATTAGAGTACACGTTCACTTGCCTCATGCATTTTATAACCAACTGGTTGTTAAGTGCAATTAGAACAATTCTTCCATTGGACACTAGCAGAATGAAAGGCATTTTCTGGATAGCTACAACCAAAGTGTACTGTATTGGAACTGCCTGCTTAACCTAACCTAACCGTCTTCAGCATTCTGTCTACTTTGGGTAGTGTTTAATTTTCCCATTTTTCTTATAAAAAATAATCAGCTAATTTATAAAAAAAACATAAGCCTAAATATAACATTTCATTTATACTCGTACATGTAAAGTATAACGATACCATGCTTTTAATTTCTTCCACTCAATAATTTACTATTCTTTTTTATTCGTTAAATAAATTGTATATATAGCTGCTGCTATGACAAAGCTGACCAAAGAAGATAAATAAATGCCTTTTTAGGACAAATGCAAACCAAGATAAAGTAGCAGTAGCAAAAGAAAAGAATTTTCAGGCACATTTTAAACACTGTTTAGATTAGGGAAGTAACTTACACAATATTAAAAATAGAAAAATTTGGAAATTTGTGTTATTCCGTGTCATCAAGGTTGTAGTTATAATCAAGATATGAAGTATGATCAATCCAATTAACCAAGGATCTCCCCAATCAATCTGAAATTAAAGCTATGATTTGTAATTTGGTTTAGTTTTCTTTTTATCTACTTACACTCAAGAGGAAGGACCAGTAACCAGTGATCTCATTCACCTCTATCATATTGCGATCAATATCCATGATTTTGGTACTGGACTGACTTATGCTGATTTAATATTTTTTTTTATTACAAACGAACATAGATTTAAGAAAACAAAAGGTAAACAAAGGAAGAAAAAAACAACAAAGGAAAATAAGGAACTAAATGATGGAGTTGCCAAAGTACTAAATATTAATACAAGTTTGCTAAAAAAATGAAAAAGAGGTATTTTCTTTTACATGGTGTCTACAACTGGGATAAATTTCTCTTGATAAAAGTCAAACTTCGTATAAAAAAAAAACATCATTTTTAATACTGGTTTTTTATTTGAACATTACCTTTTTTCATGTCAGTTGTAGACATTTAAGATATTTTTTATAATTTTAAAATAATGTTTAAGTTGTCACATTTAAATGTTGTTAAACTAGTACGGATTCCTTTACATTGAACCGAAATCTAGTACTTATGAGATTTATAGCGAAATCTAGTTGTTTTTACATTTTCCATAAAAATCAAAATATATTTCGTCAATAGAATAAAAAAACAAAATAAACCAAAATTAAAACTACCAAAAAATTAAAAAAAAATACAAGAAAAACCCAATTAAGTTTATAGTTATAAGCAAGATATACATTATGATCAATCCCATTAACCAAGGATCTCTCCAATGAACCTGAAATTAAAGCTATGATTTGTAATTTGGTTTAGTTTTTCTTTATCTACTTACACTCATGAGGAAGGACCAGAAACCAGTGATCTCATTCACCTCTATCATATTGGGATCAATATCCATGATTTTGGTACTGGACTGACTTATTTTATGCTGATTTAATATTTTTTTTATTACAAACGAACATAGATTTTAAGAAAACAAAAGGTAAACAAAGGAATAAAAAGAAAAACAGGAAAATAAGGAACGAAATGATGGAGTTGCCAAAGTACTAAATATTAATACAAGTTTGCTAAAAAAATGAAAAAGAGGTATTTTCTTTTACATGGTGTCTACAACTGGGATAAATTTCTCTTGATAAAAGTCAAACTTCGTATAAAAAAAAAACATCATTTTTAATACTGTTTTTTTATTTGAAGATTAACTTTTTTCATGTCAGTTGTAGACATTTAAGATATTTTTTATAATTTTAAAATAATGTTTATTAAGTTGTCACATTTAAATGTTGTTAAACTAGTACGGATTCCTTTACATTGCACAGAAATCTAGTACTTATGAGATTTATAGCGAAATCTAGTTGTTTTTACTACATTTTCCATAAAAATCAAAATATATATCGTCAATAGATTTTGACGAAATCTAATTAAAATCTAGTAGTACTTACTGATGCAACATTTTAATTAAAAAACAAAATAAACCAAAATTAAAACTACCAAAAAATTAAAAACATTACAAGAAAAACTCAATCAACTTTGCCATACACAATGGAAACAGATATTTTTATGGATATATTACATAAATAATAAAAGTTAGAAGTATATTCGAATCGAAAAATTTATTATTTTTGGTTTGGGGTGTTAACTAAACTACCCCTTGCCCCTTCCCGATTATACCCAAAATTTATACAGCTCTTCATCTCCATAAACCAAAGGCACATACTGAATTTCATTTTGATATGTCATACGGTATGACCTATAGAGTGTTTACAAAATTTGGGAGTAAGTAAACTACCCCTTTCCCCTTCCCGATTCTGCCCAAAATTTACACAACTCTTTATCTCCATATACCAAAGGCACATACTTAATTTCGTTTTAATATGTCATTCGGTATGACCAGTAGAGCGTTCACAAAATTTGGTGGATAGAAAACTACCCCTTGCCCTTTCCCGAATATGCCCAAAAACTATACAGCTCCTTATATCCATATACCAAAGGCACATACTAAATTTAAGTTTGATATGTTAAACGGTATGACCTGTACAAACTCCACAAAAATAGTGGCATAAACACCCACCCACAGACATCATCGCGAAAATATTCAAAATAAGGAGACCTTTACCTAATACTAGAGATGAAACGATACGAGTAAATACAAGTACATACTCGATACTTTTCCTTCGATACCAAGTACTTTTATCATCGATACTTAACAACTGATTACCAAGTAGGTATAGGTAAAATAATACTCGTATCGGTCGAAATTACTCGCTTCATATTAACGTACAATTACAAAAATGCAATTTAATGCAACTGTGTTCTCTTTGAAACTTAATATTAGGACAGACACCACAAGACACTAATTTAAATCTTTTGGTTTAAAAAGTCCAAAAAATAGTAAAATGGGCCAAAAATAATGCAATTATTTTAAACAAGTTTTTATGTAAATATACCCTGGAATTCACTTATCATGTAAAAAGAATTGTAGATATGTCAAAACAGCTTTCAGAATTCTGCTTAAAGCTTCTAAAGGTAGTTCTGAAATGGTGAGCACCAACCAACTTATTATTTTTAAACAAATAGTTTAGGTGTTTAAGCCATTCGAGTTTACAATAAGGCCAGAATAATATATCTTTACTAAAGATTGTACCTATAATATATTGTCTTAGATCAAAGCTTTAAAATGTTCCTTCTGTAGAACGTGACGCGTAATTGGAAATCAAACTAAATAATGAATCCAGCAAAATATTTGATATGATAAATAGTGGAAGACTATATTTTTAACTAGTAGAACTGAAGTAAAAGTTCGCAACGAAAATTTTGACTTTTGGCTACACTAGAAACACCTAGCAATTTAATTAACCAGGTAACCCCTGATTCAAAGCAGGTTGTCAACGTAATTGACCAATCCAGTTTGAGTATCTAAATCAAAGCCGCTACACACTGACTGTAATATGCATACTTGAGTTCATGTAATTAGTGCGTTTCTCGTTGCTTTAATCCTGCGAAAAAAAATCGATCGATACATGTAAGTATCGATACTTTTTATTCGAATCGAGAAGGGATCGATTCTTTTCGATCGAGTAAAAATATCGATACCATAGGGGTATCGTTTCGTCCCTACCTAATACTACGTATGGTAAAGTACAAATGAAGTGAAAGTTTTAAACAAAAGGTAAACCAATGAAATACGGTTAATGAAGTCTTGCTAGTGTCAAAAAAATTAAGAGCAAAAGGTTTAGATTATGAAAAAGATTTCGATGTAGTGTAAATGCTCTATAAGCACTCAAACAACATTGTTTCATAACAGAAAATTATGTTCATACCAGGTGGAGTTGATAGCCCAGCTGATTGTTTTTTGCTAATGTCTTGTCAAAAATACATTGTTTTATATCTGCTAATCTAATGTCAAAGTTGTTGTAGTTGTTGCTCTACTGCTCACACCTGGTATGAATTCGCCTTGGTTCAAACAGTAAATGACATAAACACTTATTCGACACTTATAAAAACATGCACAAATTAATTTCGTTGTTCTGCCGGTGTTATGTTTATGTTTTGTTTAAATTCATGGCTAGTGACGACGGCCTATTATGATGCACATCAAAATCATGCATTGACCAATTTCAACACTATTTTTTTTATTATTAATGAAGATTTGAATGAGAGAAAATCAAATGTAACATTTGTAGTATATAATCAAATAAATACTGCTCCTATAAAAATATTTTCGATTTAATTTTGAAGTATTTTTATTTTATTTTTAAATTTGTTATCAACTGAAGTTGTATTTTTTAATGTATTAGCTTTGCTAAACTAGATTTGCTTAACTGCCTCAATAAAAAATAAAAAAGTAAGAAATTCGCATTAAAAATATAAAATGTTGTAATACAGATTTTGTTGACAAATTTATGTCACGACATATATACATACGCATGTGACTGAAACACACAATAATCATTTTAATTCACCACTCAAAAAAGTGTGATCTATGACAGTTGCAAGGCGAATTCATACTGGTATGAATTCGCCTTGGACAGTTGCTATGTTTTTTTTTTTTCGTTTTTATTTTCAGAGTTTGACTTATTCACTACGTCTAAAAACAATTGTCAACTATTTTACCATTTCTATTGTTCTTCTTCACATTTTTTGTAAGACATTTTACAATACAAAAATTTTCACCGAAAACTAAAAAATTGCATAGTTTTTAAATAAATATTTGATTTACAAAAGGTTTACTTTAAAATTACCAGAATAAAAGTATTAAATACAAACAATTCCTTTTTAAAGTGAAAAGTGAAACTAAAGAAGAAAAATAAAAGCAGCAGCAGCAAAAAATTTAAGGAAAAACGAAAGGCGTAAAAAATACATACATACATATAATTTTTTTTTGGTAAAAGTAAAGAAAAAAATTGCAACAAAATTTCTACAAGTTTTTAATATATATGTTATACAGAACAAGCAAATAAAAAGTTCATCGTTCTTATTTAATCTTAGAGTGCAAGAAAAATACGCCTTTTAAAACGAAAACAGATATCAAGGACATTAAACGACCTCGTCGTCATAAGCATTGACGGCAAGCGCAGCCAAACAAATTCCTTATTAATTTTGGTACATTGTTCATAAAGAGGACCAGGAAGTCAGATTAGATCGCAAAGAAATCAAGTAACTGATAATACTAAAAACAAGACAAAGCATTCCATTGGAATACTCGTCTCTTTAATCGAGCGAGTTTTGGAAAGTGTTTGGATATGGCTGTTAAACAGAACAATACAGAGGGGAACGGTTCTTCAGCAGATACCAATCAAGGAAATGGCAGTAATGGGGTAAAATCGACCGGAACAATTACAAAATCTAAAAAAATTAATTCTAATAGTATCAATGGTGATACTGCTAGTGGGGCTTTGGCAGCAGGAGCAAGTTTGGGTTCAGATGGTAATGCTGAGCTGCCTGGTTGTAGTGGTAATACGGGAGCAACATCAAAAACAAAATTTACGACGTCTGCATCAGATATTGCTGGAACAGCCAATGTTGAGAGTCAAAATAGCATTGGCAATATTTTGCATTTCATTGATTATATTGAAATGAACCAGCAGCGAATGGATTTAAGTAAAGACATGCTTTTAATTCACCGTCATATAATAAGCAAGCTGGCACGTGTGCAATTTCCAGGCAAATCTGCAGAAGATTTAAAACGTTTCAAGGAAGATATGGCCAAGGTAGGCGTATTCTTTGCCAAAAGTACTGAGAAGAGTAAATTAGTTTATTCTTATTTGGATGCAGTTTGTCATTTAATGGCTGATGGTGAAACACCATCCTATGCTTTAGCCATTATTTTTCAACTTTTCAACCCCAAAATGATTGTTGAAGCTGTGCAATCTTTACTGAAACATAATGTTCCCGATCAAAATATTCGCAAGACCGTTGGTTTATTATGTGAATGGTTGCCGATTTGTAATTTTTGTCAAAACCTGCATATTTGGATTATGGTAATTTTAAATGGTCTACAGGAAAGAAACAAAACTGCTTTAGTCGAACAAATTGCATTGGAAAATATTGAACATTTATTTGTTTCGTTAATATATCCGGCTTTAAGATTGAAGGTGGCACCTATCGTAATTCACATGTTGTTATCTATTGATCAGAATCCAGAAGTTTTTCACAAGGTAGTTTAAATTTGTAAATGTATTTAGTATTCAATGTTCTTTTTTCACATTAATTAAAACAAAATTATTAAAAATTAATAAACAACATGAATTAGTATACGAAATTATTATCTTTTATTACAGATTTTTCCTAGGTTTCCGCTTGTTATCAATATTCTCAAACAACAATCGAATGGCAACGAGGAAGGCGCAGATAGTACCAAGAAAATCCTACAACAATTGGTCGATCGGACCAGTCAATTAATGGCACGATTTTATCGATATGATGATCTTTATAAACCAATAGTAAGTTTTTTTGAAACACTATATCATTTGTTGTAAAAAATATTGAACTATTAATATTTAAGGAATTGGCTCTTAAAGGACTTCAACCATCAAGTGATTACATGAATTATGTCTGTGATTCAAAATCATTTGAAATATCTACTCAAAATGCAAACGCTAAAGTGGGTTTGGTCAATTTGGGGAATACGTGTTATATGAATAGTGTTTTGCAAGCTTTGGCCATGACTAAAGAGTATGTATAACAAGCATAATTTTGAAAAGCGACAAAAATTTATAATCGCTGGTTTACTTAATTTAGGTTTTCTCGTGAGATATTATTATCCGAGAGTATGTCTCCTCTGTTAATAAAAATGCAACAACAGATAGCGCTTATGTTGTATTCTACGCGTCAAGAATTAACACCATCTAAAGTGCTAAATGCTACACGGCCCCCAGGTTTTTCTCCAGGACTACAGCAAGACAGTTCCGAATTTCTAGGTTATCTACTAGAAACTTTACATGAACAGGAAGTGGCTTTTCGCAAAAAAATATTAATCACATTTGAACATTATGGTGAAAAAGAAAGCTCAAATAAAATTATGAATACAGTAGAAAATACCCAAGAAACCGGAGCATCTGCTTTGTGCAAAGATGAAGAAGATGATGATAATATTGAGGTTGAAGGTGTAGTTGATAATACATCTAACGATAACATGTCTACCACAGATGCCGCCGATTCTACTAAAAATACAAATTTACAAACTATTAACAACAACTCTTCTTCGTCATCAACCACAACAACACTCTCCTCCAATACTGTACCAACATCAATGTCTATTTCTGCAAATTTGCAATTATCGACAATCGAAAAGACATTTACCGGCAAATTGGCTACCACCTACAAATGTTTAACCTGTGGTTGGAAAAGCTGCAACATTGATAGCTTTCGTGATTTACAACTTTCTTTTCCCGATGTCAAGAATGATTGTGCTTCCAATTATTCGGTACAAGATCTCATCGAATATTATTGTTCATCGGAGAAACTCTATGGAGATAATCAATACTTTTGTGAACGTTGTAAGAAATTATCGGATGCTGAACGTTACATTAATGTTATTAGCGCGCCAAAGAATTTAATATTGACACTTAAACATTTCAAATATGATCAAAAATATCATATGCGTGCCAAATTGATGCACAAAGTATTCCATGATGAGAAGGTATAAAATTTCATTTAAGTTATTTAAAAATTATATGTAGTATGTTAGAATAATAATAGCAAAAAATATTTTTTTTTTCATTTGCCCCAAGCCACTGTCAAACTTCGAATCGGTTTTTTACTCCTTTGTCATAAATTTGCCCTTGAAATGTTTGTGATTCAAATTTATGCCCGTAAAGATTATTTTGTAAATATAATTTTGTTAAATCCGTTAAATCTTTAAAGTTTCGAATTTAACATTTGCACTTTTCGGCAAACTGATTGTTACACATTTAAAATATTTTTATGATTGTAAAATATGTGTTTCAACCAAGGTGGTTTGATTTTATTAGGGGAGAGCACTACAAAACAACTACTTCAAAACAGCATTGACTAGTAGCTAGCAATATAATAAAATATTTTAAGATATCTTTATGGATATATTACATAAAAAATAAAAGTTCAAAGTATATTCGAATCGAAAAATTAATTATTTTCGGTTTGGGGTGTTAAGTAAACTACCCCTTGCCCCTTCCCGATTATTTATACAGCTCTTCAGGTCCATAAACCAAAGGCACATACTTAATTTCGTTTTAATATGTCATACGGTATGACCTGCAGACCGTTAACAAAATTTGGGTCTAAGGAAACTACCCCTTGCCCTCTCCCGATTATGACCAAAAACTATACAGCTCTTCATCTCCATATACCAAAGGCACATACTAAATTTCATTTAATTATGTCAAGCGGTATGACCTGTACAAACTCCACAAAAATAGTGGCATACACACCACCCACAGACATCATCGCGAAAATATTCAAAATGGATTCAGGAGACTTCAAAACGTATAAATCCGTCGAAATCCTGACATGGATTTTTCTTAATTACTATACTTTACCTCATACTACGTATGGTAAAGTAAAAAAGTGCAGTCGTTGGACCTGCCAATAGAAGTGAAAACTAAGTCACTTGTGATTATTTTCTCCCACAATTTTTTTTTATGAAATACAAAGCAAAAATATAAGTTTTCACAGAATAATTAAATACAAATATTGATAATAATCTTTTTATTATTACAGTTGACAGTTTTACTACATTTTTCAGCTCTACAAGTTTTGTTTCTTTTTTAAATGTCCGCTTATTACAAACTTTTTCTGAAAATATAAACATATCTATATATATTTTTATAATTAAGTTTTAACGCTCTAGGTCTTTTTTTATAAAAATATTGTAATTAATTTTATTTTTATAATCGATATTTCGCTACACCATTGGGTAGCATCGTCAGGAATTAAAAAATAGTTATATAATATTTAATTGAATGAAAAAATTAAAATGATTGAAAAAACTTTTTGTCAATCAAATTTAAAAAATTAACATTTCAAAAACATTCAAAAAAAAAAAAAAGAATTTGGAGTTAAATTTAATAAAAAATGGTTTGTCAATAAGACTGACTTAGACATTCCAACGGACGTAAAATGGATTCTTTCATTAGGACATAAACATGCTTTACCTACTAGAAAGGAAGATTTTCCAACATTAAAAATGATTACAGATGGAGAAGATTTAATACAGACACTTCCAAGAAAAGAAGAGCAGGAAATAGCTAGAACTGAATTAACTACAATAATAGATAATCATTTAAATAAAATGAGTTTGACAAATAGAGATAGTTTCGTTTTAGATAAAGTAAAAGAAACAGAAAAGTTTTTAAAAAGCAATAAAGACATTCTCATTCTAAAAGCAGATAAAGGTAACACTACTGTAGCTTTAAATAAAAAGGATTATGAAACCAGAATTAAAAATATTGTACAAGATACTACAAATACAATCTAGTAAATAAAGATCCTACTAACAAATTGCAGAAGACCAATAATGATATAGTAGAAGAACTTTTTAAACTTAATATTATTACAGCTATTGAGAAGAATAAACTTAAAACAAATATAGCTACTGCACCTAGGTTATATGGATTGCCAAAAATTCACAAAGAGGAATTTCCTTTACGACCTATTTGTTCCTTTGTTAATTCTCCATCCTATGAGTTATGTAAATATATTACGAACATATTAAAAAAGATTACGGAACATTCAAAATACAATATTAAAGACTCGCTTGAATTTAAAAATAAAATAAGTAATTTAAATATAAAAAATGATGAAAAATTAATTTCATTAGATGTAGTATCATTATTTCCAAGTATACCTGTTGACTTAGCAATTCATACAATAGAAGAAAAATGGGATATTATAGAAAAGTTTACAAAAATAGAGAAATCCTTATTTTTACGTATTCTCAAATTTTGTATAGAGGATAATAGATATTTCCAATATAATCAGAAAATTTATAAACAACAGAAAGGACTTCCAATGGGATCTCCTGCTTCACCAATTGTAGCGGATATAGTTATGGAGAAATTGCTAGATTCTTGTGTTGAAAAATTAAGTATAAAACCAAGTATAATAACCAAATATGTAGATGATTTGTTTTGTGTAATTTCTGAACCAGCTGTTAACAATATGCTGCAAACATTTAATGAATTTGATAATTGCATTAAATTTACAATAGAGAAGGAATGCGATTCAAAACTTCCATATTTAGATACCTTAATAATTAGAAAGAACAACAAATTGATTATGGATTGGTATCAAAAACCCACAGCTTCGGGTAGAATTATTAATTATTATTCTAAACAAAATAAACGAATAATTATAAATACACCAAAAAATTTCATAGAAAGAGTGTTAACCATTAGTGACAAAGAATTCCACAGAAAGAATATAGATGAAATTAAAAAGATATTAAGCGAAAACAATTTCCCAATTCAGCTAATTAATAGATTAATAAGGCAATACAAAAGTAATAGAAAACCAAATACAATAAATGAGAGAGAACCAAAGATATATAAATCCATAACTTATGTACCGGTTTTATCTGAACGATTGGGAAAATCAAAAATATTTGATACAGTTAAATACAAGATGGCATATAGAACGTATAATACATTAAATAGATTATTTAGCAAGCCAAAAGATAAGATAGAAAAATTAGATATGTCAAATTTAGTGTATAAAATACCTTGTAAGGGAAATGACAAAGAGAACTGTAATAAAGTATATGTAGGTACAACGAAGAATAAACTGAAAACGAGAATAGCTGGACATAAATCAGACCAGAGATACAGGGATAACATTAGTTTACAAAAAACAGCATTGTCTTCCCACTGTTCAAAAAGTAATCACTATCCCAACTTTGAAAATGTATCAATTTTAAATTTGGAAAATAATTATAAACGTCGTTATATGTTAGAAATGTTACAAATAATTAAAGTTCCGATTGAAAAAAGAATAAATTTTAAAGCAGATACAGAAAATGTTGCACAGAATTATAGACATTTAGTACATAAAAAATAATAGTATAATATAATCTTTAATTCTTTGTAACTTTTCCGGTGTAATTTATGTACATATATATATGTATAAATGTGAAATTATTTTGGTTTTTCTAAAAATTGTTTAAACATTTTTAATATAAGAAATTTTATGTAAATATGAATAGGTTTAAAAATGTTTTTTTTATCATTCGTAGTAACATTTTATTTGTTTTTTTTTTTTTTTTTTTTTTAAATTTTGTTTTTTGAATGTTTTTGAAATGTTAATTTTTTAAATTTGATTGACAAAAAGTTTTTTCAATCATTTTAATTTTTTCATTCAATTAAATATCATATAACTATTTTTTAATTCCTGACGATGCTACCCAATGGTGTAGCGAAATATCGATTATAAAAATAAAATTAATTACAATATTTTTATAAAAAAGAACTAGAGCGTTAAAACTTAATTATAAAATTATTCAAAAGGTCAAAAATTACAATAATTGCATATCTATATATATATATATATATATATATATATATATATATATATATATATATATATATAGATATGTATATATATAATATATATAATATATATATAATTACACATTCAAAATATAGCCAAACACAGTGGTGTATTTGAGAAATCGAATATTGAAAATTTCATCTAATTTTCGACGAAACATATCGTTGGTAGAACTAGATCGTGAATGTAAGTGATGCAAAATTTTTTTCGAAGGCACATGAATATATAAACAAAATTGTCACAAAAAAAAATATATTTTCTCAAGTTCTTCAAAAAGTCCTCTTCTGAAATCAAAAAATTGTTTTCATCAAAACAACCAAAAATTAAAAAAAAAATTAACTTATATTCTTTTTTTAAAATTAATGTTAACCTATAAAATATGCATTAAAATTAAGCTTAAAAAACGAAGCAGGCTCGCTGTTCGCTGTTTTAAATGCAGATACATTTTTTCATTCTTTAAAATTTAATTTAATTTGTTAATTATTTAATATTTTGCTAATTACCCATAACGTTTTATAATAAAAATGTATTTTATTTGTTGGGGGAAAAGAGCTAGTTTCTATACGTATTTCACTAGTTGCTCAGGCCAGATCATCAGGAAACCTTTTTCCTAATTTTAGAGAAGTCTAAATTTTGAGAATTCTATAAGTAATAAAATTCTACAAAACACAATGAGAAGTTTACACATATGTTAATAGAATAATATTACAGAATATTAAAGCTTAAACAAACAAATTTTACAAACAAATTTTATATATAATTTAATTTAATTCAATTTAATTTGTAGGTTTCTCTTAAAGTTTGTGCACCGGAAAATCTTGAAGAAATAGCCACTGTTCATTATGATTTATATGCCGGTGTAGTACATTCCGGTTTCAGTATGGATTCTGGACATTATTACACATATGCAGCGGATGCCAGCAATAAATGGTACAAATTTAATGATAGCATCGTCACACCATCAAAAACCGAGGAACTACATAATCTAACACCGCCAAATACTCCGTACATACTGTTCTATCAAATGGGAGCGCGGTCGAATGAAACACCAGAAACATCGGCATCAACAAAAGTCATTAAAGTCGATGTACCCACACCGCTTACTCTGGAGGAATTACCACGTAAGTTGCGAGACATGGTAACACATGATAATTATGCTTTCAGTGAAGAACTTAAAATGAGACGCTTTAAGAATGCCAGTTTAAATGCGAATGCTATGAAAATAAAAGATCAACAACGAGACAGTTATGAAGATGACGATGATGAACAACCACCGCCGGCCAGTGGTTGTGGTGGTAATGCAATGAATATTAATATGAATAGGTTTGTTTATTAAATTTAAGGATCTGTTCACATACAAACAAATGTTTGATTTGCCTTGTTGTTAACTTGTAACTTTAATAATTCCTCAATATTTTCACATGTGGCGTTTGTAATTGCTGAAAAGAAAACAAGAACAGTAAAGAAAATTTTTAAATGTGAGTTTTAAGTCGAAAGCATTAAACGAAACAAAAGTACTTTGAACAAATGTACTTTAAACAAAATAAAAAAGAAACGTACATGAAAACTTGTTAAATGCGCGAAATGAAAACACTATACAAACACTCAACTTCTAACAAATTCAAAATGCCTTTTGTACAATAATCTGTTTTTAGAATTATTATGTATAATTTTTATTATTTAGTACTTGGAAGTCAAGCCTTAGGAAGACTTCCAACAAGGAAAACAAAATGATGTAAAATAGAAAACGACACAAACAAAAATTTCGTAAGCATCTAATGTTTTTTGTTTTAAATTTATTTAATCTTTATATATAAATACATATTTAAAATATATACAAAATACCAAAACTACTTTCAAAATTTCTAACGCCCATTAACACTAATCCCACCCCACCCCTTTTCATATATTCCTAAATGCTGTTACTGCTATATTTTATTTTTCTTTTATTTAAACATGAGTTCTATTAGTGTAGTTTAAAAAATAAAACCGAAATTATAAATAAAACTTTGTTTTTGTGTGTTAAAACAGGAAAATATATATGTATAAAGGCAAAACAAAAACAAAAAATAATTTTAATTATAATAATATTAAAATTAAAATTTGTGTTTCAATCTTTTTCTTTTTGAAAATAATTTACAAAAATCGTGGAAAAAAGTTTAAAAATAATAACTACAATACATACATAGAAAAAAGGTATTGCAATAAAATTGGAATACTTTTATTACTTACACAATATAATTATTAACCTTTAAACATTAACATAATAGCGATAATATTTTTATTAAAAACTACCTACATACTATTTAAAACTATATTATAGCGTTCAGATATTAAGTACATTCGCTATATTTATCAGTGTTGGGAAAATGTGTTTGTTAACAAATTTACATATGGATCGTTTTGAGTTTAAATCTTTTTCGATAACACATTTGTGTTTATATAAAATGTTAAGCCTATAACTTATCTGCACGAAAGAGGAAATATCAAAGAAAAAAAAAAGAACAGTTTTGAGAGAAGAGACGACTCGACTCGTTAGACCATCTAGCCTGAGACAAATTACACTATTGCACTATATGTGTATAGTTTCAAGAAGGGAATGCTAGTTGCCAGGAAACATTTTTTTTTGTGCTATAAACTGGTATCTCCTGTAATAAATAGTCGATGACGACAATAGTTGGCAATGGCTTCCAAAATATTATTAGTAAATATTATATATGCTGCAAGATCGGCTTTATCAATGAGGTTATGTACAAAGTATTTACACAGTCTTTCTCTCCTGCATTGATATTGTTCATGGTATCTATGACGCCCTTAGTTTAACTCGTATTATAAATTCGGTAGGATAAACTGTTGTTACTTATCTTGAACTCAAACAAGAATCAGGTTTTTATAATTTTGCAGACCAGGGGCCTAATCACCGCATTCGATATCGAGTAAAGTATCGTATCGAATAACATTTCGATACGAGTCAAGTAAGCAAATTATGTCATTCGACATGTATCGTATCGTAATTTTTATCAAATTGTAATAGATTAATAAAGATATGTTTTCATTTTGTAAACAAATGAACAAATAAAAAACACGCTTTAAAACATTTGCGAAAAATAAAATAATATTTAAATGAATTTATATAATATTTGAATTAAAAATTCATAGTCGTATAGTTTCTCAATTAATCAAGAACAACTGCGTCCATATGTAAGTGTGATCTTTGCAGCAAAATCTTAACCAACACAAATAATTTCATTTCTCCATTGAAGCCTTCCAATGCGACGTGTGCAACAAGGCATTTACTAATCAGCATAGTTTGCAAGGTCGTAAAATCGGATACTCGGGGCATAGGCCACTTATTTGTCGTGTTTGAAAATATCATTTGTGGCCATGAACAAATTCACACCAGTGAAAGGATGTTTAAATGTGTCTTTTGTCCAATTGCATTTGTCCAGCGCACAAATTTGGTCCGTCGCAAGAAATCTACACATTTGAATTAAAAATTACATAAATGCATCATATGTTTAAGATCCTATAAGCGTAAACGTTTATTAGACTCTTCAAACGGGAGAATGGCCACACAAATGTCAAGTATGTTGCGCTGGATGTGTCTATCAAGAACACTACATAGTGGCTAAAAATCATACGCCTGCGAAGTATGTAGCAAATAATTTAATATTTTTAATTTTTTGTATATTACATGTATGGAAATGATTTTTTGTATAAAAATAATTATTTTTGTGTAAAAATAAACTTGTAAAACAAAATATAATAACATTTTGTCCCTAAAGAATTAAATTTATATGCATATGACGAGCACATACGTATCGAATAAAAACTCGATCGAACAAACTGTTCGATATCGAATGCTATAATCTCAAAATACGATACGTTTTATTCGATATCGAGTGCCATTATACCAAAATGAAAAAATGAAATGAATTTACTCGATATCGAATGCGGTGATTAGACCCCGGTTTAAACTCCCCATACGACCGAGTTCTCATATGATAATTAAACTAGTGATTGTAACCTTTTCATATAAAGAATTATGGATTATATTAAAATTGAATTTGTGTAACTCCCATCCTAAAGTTAGTCCAGACATGAAAAATATTTGACGAATTAAGCGTAACCACTATTTTAGGCAAATGATAATTCAATCTTAGAAAATGACAATTTTATTATATCATAAATGACATACTTTCTTTGATGTAGTGATGAAATTAGTATATTTGTTAAGAACAAAAACTGTTAGTACAAGATTTTTATTTAAAATAATTATTTACAAATTAAAAAAAAAAAAAGTTTTATAAAAAAGGTATATAACTTTCTATTTATCATTTACTTTTTTTACTATTTCCATTTAATTTCTTTGCCTCTTAACTTCAGAAAATTATCTATGTATATAATTAATAGGAAAATACGTTTTTGTAATCCCTTTTACGTCCGTAATACTGCACCGACTTTGAAAATACTTATATGGTTTTAAAGCTTTTTTTACACAGATATTGTGCACATCTTTATTTAAATCGGTTCAGTACTTTATGAGTAATACGACTATCAAGTTCTAATTTACACCAATAAACAAATACATATTCTCTTAGCTCTGTTTAAGCATGGCGATATTTTTACTTCCAAGTGTTAATATTATTTTTGGAGATGGGGCAGCGCAGCGCACCAATGATATCTAGTTCATTTTATTACACTGGTTTATAAACACAGATCAATTTTTAAACTCGGGCAATTGAAACAAGGTTATTTATTTATTTTTTTTTGTTAAATTGTTTCTAGTTGTTGAGATATACCGTAATAACAAATATTTCAATCAAAGTCTTAGTATCTTTATAAACTATTTTTAATCAGCTTTGTAGTTTCAGAGATATTGAGAAATTTGTTGCGGATAAATGTTTAACTAATAAAATGCCTTTAAAGTTGTTGATTGGATAATTTAAGCTATTCAGGCCTAACATAGTTAATGTCAGTAAAAAACTAATTTATTGCATTTTTACCCAACGTTTCGTCAATATTTGTTGACTTTTTCAAGAGTTCGTCTATTAAAAATTAAAATCTTTATTATTAAAAATATTATACACCAAAATAATTTACTTACAATATAACATAGATCACATTACCAATAAATGTTTTTAACAATTACAAAACAAATAAACATAAAACATAAAAATCAAACACAACTTAAATTTAATATCACAGTTTTAAATTTTTCGTATTGCAACACTATAGTTTGCGTTTATGTTGTCTGTGTCTTCTTTTAAGTTCATGGTTTTGTTGATGTTTTGCTGAATGCTTTGCTTTTGTGAGCATATAGATAAATATATTCTAAACAAAACAATCCATCTCATTAAAATCGGTGCGCAATCAGTTACAATTGATTGACAATTACAATTACATAATTGTTACAAATATTTTCGCTATGCATACAATAATAACACATTTGCCTTTAATCGCGCGGATTTTGGTAAAATAATCGGTCCTATTCCCGTTGGCGTTTTACTTTTAATAGTAGATTCTATGTCGTTTCATTCCTAAATTCGTATGCTTGAAATATATTGAAACGATGAAGAAAAGTTATCGAAAACAAAAAGAGAAATTAATAAAGTGTGGTAGCACTGCAATTTTTTACGTTAAGCTGTTCTTGAAAATTGTGTCCAGAAAAATGGGTGAATCCAGCTTTATTATTTAATATATTATTTATTAGTTTTTACAAGATACTGAATTTTTTTATAATTCACGTTATTATGATAAAATAATGGATATAAATATACATCGGAAGATGCTACGACAGAACGTTTGTCATCCCAGATTATATGTAAAAAACTCGATTAGTAAAGATCCAACTTCTTCATGGTCGGCGAGTATCACTACGTTTCCTTACGGGTTGATTTGTTTGTTTTTTTTAATTATAACAGGTTTGACACCGCTTTCTCCAATAGTGACAATGGAACCTGTTTATAACACCCTCCCCCTGTTGCTTTGGATTCGGAGCTTCTTTTTATCTTGAATTTCAAGTCCTTCCATACTTTTCATTTGATATACATACTTACATTCATATTTGTTATAAACATTTTAATGAATATTTTCTCCTAATTTAGTTTTACTTGAATTATACCAACCTCCTCTTTTTATTTATTTATTTTAGGGTTTTATGCCCTTTCGAAAACCGTTAGCATAAGCGGAATTTTTTTCCCTTTAAGAAACTAAGATTTCGAACTGCTTGGTGTTCTTTTTTTATTTTAACTTTTTTTATTGTGGTCGTTGGAATGTCGATGCTTACAATGATGACGACAGAGATCGAATGTTTTATTTCCGTTACTATCTTCATTTTAAAATAGAGAATACCGATATTTTTACGACGAATGTCGTTAACGCCAACGGTGATGCTAAATTGTTGTTTTTATTTCGTTTTCAAACCACAACTTCCACGAGAATATGGCTGAATATCACTATTATTTGATCAATTTAACAATAAAAAATTGGAATCAATTTAACAACACGGAGTGAAAATATTAAACCAACTCAGAAAATAGCCTAAGCAACAACATTCAGTTGCTTGATTTCAAAACTGTGTGAACCTGTACAATCAATGTTTATCGCAAAAATTCTGCTTTATTAAATAATATTGTTGTAAAAAACAGTAAAAAATTGTATTAAAATTTTAGGGGCAATTTATAATTAATAGCTTGTTGCTATTGATTAAATTAAACATATTTTTGTTTTGTTTACAAAAGAAATTTTCACACAATAAACATTTCAAACCAATGAACGTTTTATAAACTGGAAATATTTTTTGTGAAAATGACTCTTAAATTGTACAAATTCTAACTTCTTCTTAGAAAGGACTAACAAAACAAACAACAATTGTACATAGTCCCTGCTCTTTATTCCCAGTGTAATGAAAACAGTAGATCTGCAAAAACACTCGAATTAAAAAATGTGAAATTTTTATGTCCTGTATTTCACATCATTTTTTTTTTTCGAATTTTTTTCTTCTTTTCTACAAAACAGATATTTTATGAATATAATTATGTGATGAAAATCGATCTATTTGTAAAGTTGTGATGGAATTTCGATCGATTTGTGTTTTAATCAATATCATATTATTGAAATATAAAAGGAATGAACAAAAAATAAATGATAGATAGTTGAAAACGAGTTTTTCATAGTTCAGTTTAAAATAGTTTTGTTTTCCTGATTATTTCAATATCTAACATTTAGATAAGACAATGCTGTCATGACGTATCGATTGCCAGCAATCGTCTTCGATTTTATTTCCCCTTGCAAGCATTGTTATTTTCTATTGTCGCCTGTAAGATAAAAATGGTTTTTGCATAAAACATTTTTGCTTTTTAAAACTATTCTCGAAAAGCTGTTTTTTTATTTGATAAATTCTTAGAATCAGCTTAAGAAGTTCAATATTAAACATTTAATCAATTTAAGTGCAGATTTTTAAATTCTTAAAATAAAAAAAAAAATGTCGATTTTATTTTAGCTAATAAAGCCTGGTGTTTTATATAGTTTCGTAGAAAAAATATTTAAACCAGAAATTATTATTTTTTTTATTTAAACGTTTATATTTCAAAAAAAAAAAAAAAACTGAATTTTTAATGTCATTTTCATCATAAATATTATCCTCAAAATAAGTCTTGTCGTGTTAGTATCATAACTGAAGTACGTTTATTTGTTGGAAATACGAAATGTTTTGATAATTATCTTTCCCATACTGTCTAAGTATAACATCGAATGTACCAATGTATAAATCATACTACATTAAAAGACAAAATCCTTAAAACAATACCATAAATTAAAAAAAAATATATTAATATATTATGATGATGATCATTCATTTAAAACAAAAGTATAATATTAATAAGAAAAATATCTTAAAATAATGATAAGAGAAAACAAGAAAAATACTTTTTTTAATGTGTTTTAAAAATTTTCTTTGTTTATCTTTAAATTATTGATTATTGATTTTTTTAAAATAAAATTTAACATTTAATTTAAAAAATTATAAAAAAAAGAAAAAAAATTGGTTTTAAAATTGAATGTGGTAATAATTAAAAAATAAAGACTGGTATACAAAACCCAAAATTGGATTTTAGAGATCTGGAAATAAGAAAAAAAAAACAAAATTTTTAAACAAGTGTTTAATAAAATACAAACATTCAATAAATTTTATTTATTTTACAGTAGTTTCAATTTTTTGTATTTTGTTCAGGCAAAGTATGTTTAAACTTAATGGCTGACAATTCAAGTCCATGACAAATGATATACGAGTACGAGTGGATTGAAAACGTGTAAAAATGTTAAAACACTACTTTTAGTGTTCTGAATTCCAGATAATGTTTTTATTATAGAGTTTTTACTTTCTTTAGATAAAAATTGAAAGAAAACGTTACATATTTTAATTTTTTTTTCGCAATTTTTATTTATTGTATCTTCAATATAATTGAACTATCAATAATTACTCATATCTTAAGTCTAAAAATATACTTGTTAAGTCCAGCCAGTGCTGGACAAAAAAATGTATGTTTCACGGTTACTGTAATTTGTGGGTTATCCCTCTGATGTACGGATGAGAGAAGCAGTGTCCCTCCTTCTTAGTCGAATGTAACCAGGTTCAGTTAGTATGTTACGGGCCAGTGGATTCGGATGAGTTTCAAGCTTCTTTAAATACCTTATGGCAAGTTTCGCTATTTCTGCTTTAACTGATGGCACGTTTAGATCTTTATGGATGTTCGAGTTTTTTATATACCAAGGAGCAGATGTAATTATACGAAGAATCTTATTTTGGCGCCTTTGAATTTTTTCTACGTTGGTAGCTGAGGCAGTGCCCCATAACTGAATGCCATAACACCATATTGGTTTTAGAATTGACTTGTATAATAAAAGTTTGCAATCTAAAGCTAGAGTAGAATTTCTGCCAATAAGCCAGTTTAGTTGGACTGCTTTTAACTTCATTTGTGTTAACTTTGTTTCTATGTGGCGTTTCCATGTAAGGCGCCGGTCAAGATGTATGCCGAGATATTTGACGTCTGAAAGCTGGGGTATCGTTTGGTTATTTATCCGAATAGGGGGGCAAGATTCTCTACGCAGTGTGAAAGTTATGTGAGTACATTTTTGTTCATTCACTTTTATTCTCCATTTATTCAACCATTTTCCTAAATTGGATATGTGGTCTTGTAAATATCGTGATGCTACTTCGGGTCTTTCGTGAATGCTCAAAAAAGCTGTGTCGTCAGCAAATGTCGATGTGTGAACTCGGTTACTAGTTGGCATGTCTGAAGTATACAATAAGTATAAAAAGGGCCCCAATATACTATCTTGGGGAACTCCGGCTTCGATTGGCTGGGGTGAGCTCAAAAAATCTCCTTCTTTTGCAATAAATTTTCGTTCGGTTAAATAACTATCTAGGAGCTTATATAGGTTTACGGGAAAATTCAGTTTTAGCTTATATATTAGGCCTCCATGCCATACCTTATTGAATGCTTGAGAAACGTCAATAAAAAGCGCAGAGCAGTATTTTCTCTCTTCAAAAGTCTTCTTAACAACATTAACTAACCTGTGAGTTTGTTCGATCGTACTATGTTTTTTCCTGAATACGAATTGATGGTTTGGAATACATCCTTTGTCACTTAGAATAGGGTTAAGCTTAGTTATTAACATCCTCTCAAACAGCTTTGACATATTTGACAAAAGGCTTATAGGTCTGTATGATTCAATTTTTGTGTGGTCTTTTCCTGGTTTAGGAATCATGGTAACCAAGGACACCTTCCACTCTGTGGGAAAGTACTCAAAACGTAAAATGGCATTAAAAATAAAAAGAACGATTCTGCGATCTACAAGGGGCAACTCAATTACATCTTGTTTATCAACGCCAGGGGCTTTTGTGGTGTTCAAATCCGTTATTGCCTTTTCAAGATCACCAAATTCAAATCTTATCGGTACTGCAGCACTAGCCTCGAGAACTGGCAACTCAACTATATCAGTCGATATATTTGGGGTAAAAACCTTTTTCAAATGTACAGCAAATAAATTTCGTTTTTCGGTATCACTCCTTGCCCAGCCTCCAGCTGAAGTTCGCAAGGGAGGCTTACGTAAGACTGGCCTTTTAAGGTTTCTACAAGCACGCCATAACGAATAATCTGATTAAGGAGTTGCGTCTAGGTCTCCCAAATAGTTTTACAGGGATGCTACTCTTCGAGATTCCAGCATGTCTCTTAGCATTCTTTAAGTCTGCTTTTGAGTTGAGGACATCTCTGTGATTACCATTCTCTACGAATTTTTCTTTTTTCAGCCAAGAGCCGTTCGATATCTGCAGAATAAATTTGATTGTATCTAGCTAATTGTCGGGTTATTGTTGAATGTTCGGCAGCTGATTTGAGGTTTTGGTCAAAATCAATAAGACTCCGCTCTACGTCTTCAGGTGTTCTTAGCGGGATGTTTTCCGAACAATGAGTACTAAGATACTTTCTATATTTCAACCAATTAATGCTTGTGATAGTCATTGGTGATATGATGTTTTGTTTGTCCCATGTATAGACGATAGTGGGTGAATGATCTGACGATAATTCAAGTGACGCTTCAGCTTTAATCGTTTCTCTTGGAATACCCTTAATCACGCCAAAATCAATAACATCCGGTATTTTTTGTCGATCAGTAGGCCAATAGGTGGGTTGTCCACTTGATATCACATTCAGACGCATTTTTGAAATTGTATCAAACAAAACACGACCTTTTGGAGTTATTAGGCGTGATCCCCAAAACGTATGTTTAGCGTTGTAGTCGCCTGATGCTATGAAACAGGGACCTAGTGATTTGAAGAAATCGCTGTATTGACTCTCTGATATTTTAAACCTAGGAGGTGAATAAATCAAAGAAATAACTAAGTTTTGATGAAATTCTTCAATGCAGATGTTTGTTGCTTGTAGGTAATCTTCACAAAAATCACACAGTAAATAATGTTTGATTCGAGCCTTTATTAATATTGCTGAACCACCACATGCTCTGCCACGGGGGTCTTTGGTGTCATATAAGATATAGCCATTTATTTAAAAAAAGCTATTTGTTGTTAAGTGAGTCTCTGCAACCAGTATGACATCAATTTGTTCCTTCTTAAGGAAGTACTCGAGTTCATTTTTGTGTTGGCGCAAGCCGTTTGCGTTCCAGAAACATATTTTTAAACAGTTCATGGTTTGTTAAGTAACGCCTGCAACATAGTAGATTGCATGCGTACCATTTCTTGCATCATGCTGCTCATAGAGCTCATAAAACTGTTTATCGAATGCACTAATGTCTCGATGCTTGCTTCGAGACGATTAAAATTACCAGATGGTGTTTGTTCTTTAGGATGCGATTGCAAATTAGGAGTAGAATTAGTTGTCGGTGTCGCTTTATGTACTGCAGTATGATTGGTTTTTACCATATCAGCGTATGAAACATGTTGTGTTGTTGGTTGGGCTAACTGAGGATAATGAGCATTTGCTCGATATTGTTGGTGCTTAGCAGGAGTATTTAGTTTTTGAGTGGTTTTCTTTACCATGGAAAAAACTGGACAGCCTCTGTAGTTAGCAGTGTGGTTTCCACCGCAATTGCTACATTTTTTAACTTTCGAATCATCCCTTGCTGTGTCGCATTGGGCGGAACAATGTAGCTCGCCACATACAACGCAAACCGGAGGCAACTTACAGTAAGCCCTAGTATGACTATATTCTTGACAATTTAGATACTGGGCAGATCCTGGACGCTTATGCGGCTCCTCTACAGTTATTTTACGGTGTAACAGGTATTTCAGATTGTAAATGGGGTGCATTTCGTTCTTCTTCAATCTGATATCTCCAGGTTCCAGTTCAACGCGAAATAGTGGTTGGAGGACACGTTCCCGATTACGGAGATTATCTACACTTTTTATTTTAAAACCCGCTTTTTGGAGTCCGGCTCTTATTTCAGCTGGATCAACGTATGAATCTACACCTTTAATGACTACCTGTAGACTATAATGATTGGGCTTTTTATTTGGATATGTATATATAAAATAACAGCAACACTTTATTTCTATTAATTTATTTATTTTCTTTAACACAAATAAACAAAAGGTTGAACACAACCGACACTGTACTTGCTTATTTTAAGAATCAATCAATGACTGTTTTTTATCAACCAAAAACTAACCTTATATACTAGCGAAAAGTGTCATGAATGTGTGTCTCGTATAACATTAAAGAATGCCAATTATTTAGGTCAATCGTAGTGTTACTTGAGAAGGGTGCTTGTTTATTACAAAGTAAATTACTCAACATGTGTGGCAATGCACTTAAAATGATATTTGAGAAATTGTACAATGCACCTAAAATAATTTGGGTATTATTCATTAAAATATTGAATGTCAATTGTTGTGACATATGTAAACCACATGTGCCCACACACATTCACGACACCTTCCTTTTTCGCAAGAATGGTCTTATAATTATTCGGAAAATTCTAAGATCATTCTTAATGATAGGTATGTATTTTTAAACAGTAAAAACTTAAGTGATATATATTTTAAATATTTATTCTAATTGATAATAAAGTTTTAGGGGATCCACCTAATTATGTATTTATGTAATTACAGTTAATCCTTATGAAATAATTTTACTCTATTTTTATGAATAGTTGAGGTTTTATTGTTTTTTACTCTTATTACTACGTTCTTATCTTCTACTGCTACAACCTGATAAAGGCCTGTGTATAATTGGTTTAATTTGTGTCCGGGTGTATTCTCTACCAAGACCATGTCATTTATTTGTACGTCCTGTGGGTGCGTCACTTTGTCATATCTTTCCTTTTGCCTATTTTTTGCTTTCTCAATTAATAATTTGGCTCGCTGGTGTGCCAATTGTAACTTATATTTTACCTCTTTATCGTAGGCTTCAATATTATATATTGGGTCTACCACCCCCTTCAGTAAAAAGTTGAGCGGTGTGGGAGGTTTACCGAATACAAGCTCAAATGGGCAGTAACCATGTACTGAAGAAGGAGTTGTATTGTAGCAGAATTCAAAGTAAGTTACCCACTCGTCCCAGTCTGTTTTGTTTGGTGATAAATAAGTTCTTAGGTACTCGTTAAATGTTCTGTGCGAGCGTTCAACAGCACCTAAGGTTTCATGGTGGTATGCTGTGGAGTGCAATTGTTTTACTCCCAGTAGTTTACAAAGTTCTGAAAGTACCTGATTTTTGTATTCTGTGCCCATATCAGTGAGTAATGGTTTCATGGACCCGAATTTTAATATACAATTCATGAATATTGCCTTTGCTACTGATTTCGCTGATTTATCCGGTATGGGGACTGCTATTAGATATTTAGATAGGTCACACAACATTGTTACCGCATACTCATGTCCTGAGTTTGATTTGATAAATGGCCCTATTGTATCTATAATGACGATGTCAAAGGGCTTGGCTGGAGTTGGTGTAACTGCTAAATTTTCTTTGTGTTTTGGGCGCACTTTGTTTAACTGACATTTTACGCAGTTTTTTACGTATTTAGTGACTTGTCTAGTCATATTTTTCCAGTAATAGTCCTTTCTGAGTTTATTTAATAATCTTGTGATCCCTGGGTGGCCACCGAGCAGCGGATCATCATGATTTTTCTTTATTATAGCCAGTTTTTCTTTTTCATCTGTTATTGTTTTTATTTTTGGTGTTAGCGCAATTTCTAGATTGTTTAATTTATTGTTCACAATTTCCTTAACTTCATTTACTCGAGTTTTTTCAAATATTATATAATTTAGTGATAGTTGCAACTTTTGAATGCCTATACTAGTAGCTAATTTTTCGAGCTTTGGCAAGAATTGATCTAAATCAATCTTTCCATTACCAGTTATGTCATTCACCGTAGTTTTTATTAAAACTTGTTTCCCTTTTATTAGTGAACACCTAAATGTATCTACTACTTGGGTAAACTTTAAACGAACTAATTTTCTTACTTCATTTATATTAATAATTTCATATGCGCGCGGTTTCGTCTCTATTTGTTCATTACTATAATTTGTGTCAGTTACCTTTTCGCTTTTAGTTTGTAGTCGCGTAGTGACCTTTAATATGTTAATGTGCTCTCCCATATCCTTGATTTCATTAAAATTTATACGTGATAGAGCGTCAGCTCCGCAGTTTTGTTTTCCTTGTACATGTTCTATTGAAAAATCGTACTCTTCAAGGTCTAATCTCATTCTCGTGAGTTTAGATGAAGGGCTTTTCATTGAAAATAAGTATACTAATGGCCTATGGTCGCTTCTTACTAAAAATTTTTTCCCGTAGACATAAGGACGGAAGAAATTGATGGCCCAATGTATTGCTGTCAGTTCTTGTTCAATAACTGATTTGTTAGATTCACCTTTGGTAAAAGCTCTTGAGGCATAAGCGATTGGCAAATGAACACCATTATATTCTTGGCTAAGAATAGCTCCACAGGCATCTTTGCTTGCATCCGTTGTGATGCAAAATTGCTTTTCAAAATTTGGATACTGCAATATTTGTGGCGATAAGATGGAGTTTTTTAGATATTGGAATGCCTCTTCGCATTCTTTTGACCAAATAAATTGCGTATTTTTCCTCGTTAATCTTGTAAGGTGTATTGAGTGTTTAGCAAAGTTTTTAATGAACCTGCGGTAGTAGTTGCAAAAGGCAACAAATCTTCTCGCCTCGTCGGAGTTTTTGGGCGTGGGGTAATTTTTTATGATTTCAAATTTTCCATCATCTGGGTAAATGCCTTTGTCGGTGCATTTATGGCCTAAGAATGTTACTTGGTGTTTAAAAAATATGCACTTGTCGGGGTGCAATTTTAAGTTAAATTTTCTACATGTTTCAAAAACATCTTTAAGATTTCTAAGCATATGATTTTCGGAGCATCCTAGGACAACCAGGTCGTCCATATATAAGAACGCTTGAGATGGCTTCAACCCAGCGAACGCAATTGACATCATGCGTTGGAAGGAATTGGGGGCTATTTTTAGTCCGTAAGGGAGTCTTTTAAACCTATATGATCCAGTATTAGTCGAGAAAGAAGTAATGTCCCTAGAATTATCTTCAAGCTCTATTTGGTGGAAACCTGACATAAGGTCGAGGCATGAAAAATATTTAGCTCTTCCTAGTTGATCCAAGATGTCGTCAATTCTAGGAAGAGGAAATTTATCAGCTATAAGCTTTTTATTGACTTGTCTATAGTCAATGACTAGCCGCCATCTTTTTTCATTGCTATTTGGTAATGATTTTTTCGGCACAAGCAATATTGGGCTATTGAATTCAGATACAGAAGGTTCTACTATGTCATCGCTGATAAGTTTTTCTACTTGACTATTTATTTCGGACTTTTGGGATTCGGGAATCCTATAGTTTTTTATGTATACTGGTGTGTCATCTTTTAATCTAAGTTTTTGCTTATAAAAGTTGTTACATGAAATTGTTTCAGATTCTAAACCGAACACGTCTGTGTATTGTTTACATAGTTTAGTCAAGTTGTGATATGCAAATTTTGGGAAGTTGGCCTGAAGTTTTTCTAAAATTTCTTTTGATCTCGCTTCCCGGTTTTTATTTTGGTCTTTTGGGTGTTGGACTAGATGGTAGTTTTTTAAGTCTTCTATGGCGATGTTTGTATTCGAGATAAACGCATTTTCATCTGTAGTGTTAATAATGCGAACGTGTGGTAATTTGCTTGAAGTGATGGAATTGGCTATGTATATTCCAGGAGCTATTTCTTGGTTGGGTACAAATATATATCTATTATTTGTTTCAATGTTTAGTCTTCGAATGACTTCGCTTCGCGCTGGAATTGATAAAAGGTTTTGTGATGAAGGTTCATTGAATAATTTGAAAGTTATTTCAGTTGGGAAGCCGTTTGGTCTGAGTACTAAGTGTTGGTTATTTTTACCGAAATCTAGGATGCAATTGTGTTTTGTAATGAAATCAAGGCCTAGAATACCATCAGTGGGTATCGGAAAGTTATCATCAACAATAAGAAAATCATGTTCAATGAGAATATTTTTGTTAATTAAATTGCCTATGATTTACCCCGTTGTATATACTGGGTTGTTACCTATGCCTGTAAGCTTGCATTTATACGTAGTGTTTATATTTTTATGTGTTTTTATACAACAATTTTTCAAAATGGATACACTGGCACCAGTATCCATTAGGAATGTGTTGACATTGTTACTTAAGGTGTTTTTAGTGGAGCAATAGCTTGATAAATTTAGGTTGAAGTGATAAATATTATTATTAAAAGTTACGGTGTTAGGGCTGTTATTATTTTGATTTAGTTTTCCCCCAGATTGTCGATCAGGGGGTCTTCGCCGTTTCCCTGATCGTTACTGTTAATAAAGTGAACATTACTGTTAAAGTTAGGGCGCCTAGGATTATTGCCGGTATTATGGTTGTTGCGGTTATTATAGTTGTTACGGTCATTATAGTTGTTGCGGTTATTGTAGTTGTTGCGGTTATTATAGTGGTTGCGGTTATTATTTCTGTTCTCATTGCCGTTATTGTTATTGCGGTAATGATTATTATTACGAATATTGTTGTTATAGCGGTTATTATAATTCCTATAGTTATTATGATTGTAATTTCGGTTGTTATTGAAATTACGAGAGGCTCCATTTCTATTGCTTACAAACATGATAGAGTTAATCGGTTCTGTGTCTATTTCAAGGAATTTGGAAGTGACTTCCTCAATTGAGTTAAACATACCAGCTTGCATTACTAAATTAACTCGCTCGGAGCTTGAGTTTTGAATAAATGATTTTATCGCGGCCTTTGTAGCTATTTTATTTGCTGCCGCTTCTGTCATACCATCTGACATATATACATTTGCAAGTTCATTAGAAATCTGTTCGATTTCTTTTACATATTGTGTCTTATTTTTTTCACTTTGTTTGATTGCATTTAATTTTGCTATCAAAGTGTCAGCGGAGTCCCCTTTTACCACGTTTTTTAATTTTTCAATTATAGATACAATAGAATCGAGGCCTTCTATCTTGTGGCGAACATTGCTTGTTATCTTTGTATGTATTATATTAATAAGAAGAGATTCTGGATTTTCTCCTCTTATTGATACTAACAACTTAATTGCGTCAATAAATTTGCTCAGGTTCGTAAATTTGCCATCAGGTAAAATTTTACTGGCAGTTTCAAGAAATTTAATGGGATCGGCCATGGTTGATTTCGTAGATTTACTGTGTTTGTGCTAGAATACTGGGAGTTTTATTTCTTTGAAATTAGGAGGAAGTATGAATGATAATTCAAGTTCCTCGGAAATTTTTGAAATTTTTTCTCGTAATGTGTATAAAATTGTATTACATTCTTCTAAATGTTCGTTAGTTAGTTTGTCTTTAATTTGACTAATTAGAATGACTGTCTTATTGTAGTGTAATTGTATAAGTTCTAAATGTCTATTGATGGTTGTTGTACCTGGCTTTTGAGTTTTACTTATACACTTATAACTTTTTTCAAATTCTGTTTTATAAAATTTCTGTTCTGTTTTTGGCGTTGACAAGTGCGGACGCGATTGGAGCAATAGCTTGATAAATTTAGGTTGAAGTGATAAATATTATTATTAAAAGTTACGGTGTTAGGGCTGTTATTATTTTGATTTAGTTTTCCCCCAGATTGTCGATCAGGGGGTCTTCGCCGTTTCCCTGATCGTTACTGTTAATAAAGTGAACATTACTGTTAAAGTTAGGGCGCCTAGGATTATTGCCGGTATTATGGTTGTTGCGGTTATTATAGTTGTTACGGTCATTATAGTTGTTGCGGTTATTGTAGTTGTTGCGGTTATTATAGTGGTTGCGGTTATTATTTCTGTTCTCATTGCCGTTATTGTTATTGCGGTAATGATTATTATTACGAATATTGTTGTTATAGCGGTTATTATAATTCCTATAGTTATTATGATTGTAATTTCGGTTGTTATTGAAATTACGAGAGGCTCCATTTCTATTGCTTACAAACATGATAGAGTTAATCGGTTCTGTGTCTATTTCAAGGAATTTGGAAGTGACTTCCTCAATTGAGTTAAACATACCAGCTTGCATTACTAAATTAACTCGCTCGGAGCTTGAGTTTTGAATAAATGATTTTATCGCGGCCTTTGTAGCTATTTTATTTGCTGCCGCTTCTGTCATACCATCTGACATATATACATTTGCAAGTTCATTAGAAATCTGTTCGATTTCTTTTACATATTGTGTCTTATTTTTTTCACTTTGTTTGATTGCATTTAATTTTGCTATCAAAGTGTCAGCGGAGTCCCCTTTTACCACGTTTTTTAATTTTTCAATTATAGATACAATAGAATCGAGGCCTTCTATCTTGTGGCGAACATTGCTTGTTATCTTTGTATGTATTATATTAATAAGAAGAGATTCTGGATTTTCTCCTCTTATTGATACTAACAACTTAATTGCGTCAATAAATTTGCTCAGGTTCGTAAATTTGCCATCAGGTAAAATTTTACTGGCAGTTTCAAGAAATTTAATGGGATCGGCCATGGTTGATTTTGTAGATTTACTGTGTTTGTGCTAGAAGACTGGGAGTTTTATTTCTTTGAAATTAGGAGGAAGTATGAATGATAATTCAAGTTCCTCGGAAATTTTTGAAATTTTTTCTCGTAATGTGTATAAAATTGTATTACATTCTTCTAAATGTTCGTTAGTTAGTTTGTCTTTAATTTGACTAATTAGAATGACTGTCTTATTGTAGTGTAATTGTATAAGTTCTAAATGTCTATTGATGGTTGTTGTACCTGGCTTTTGAGTTTTACTTATACACTTATAACTTTTTTCAAATTCTGTTTTATAAAATTTCTGTTCTGTTTTTGGCGTTGACAAGTGCGGACGCGATTTTTTTAAGCTCGCATTAACAAAAACAAAACATACATTTTGTGAATTATTTAAAACAAAAACAAACAAACAAACCTGTTCTAATACAACAACAAAGTTGTTTGTAAAATATTTTTTTTCCTTTTTCCTTTTCTTTATTTTTTACAACGGCATATTGAATTGCTACTTTTAAAATAAAACAAAAACAATAAAGGCCAATGAGCCTCTTTAATTTAAGCAACAAAAATGTTGACAATGTTGAAATAAATAAAAACAAAAAAACTAGTGACAATTTGTGTATAAATGCCACGCCAGTATTACGTGCTCAATCTTGTTCCTCGCTGCTTATAAGCGATGACAATAAAATAACTACAAAAAAATCGCCTTCTGAACACAGCGTTGCCAAAGATAATATGGATAGTGTAGAAAAACCCAAGACGCAAGTGGGAATGGACAGATACATAACTGTATTGAAAAGAGGTCGAAGTCCTAAATCTTCGCAGATTGCACCAATGGCTAAAGTACAAAAAGACAAGGACTCTAACGGAATAAATTCCCATAATCGGTTTGCTATTTTAGATAACGAAGCAAGTGAAACAAAAACGGCACCCAAGTCGTTTAAACCACCACCAATTTTTTTAAGAGAGAAAAATTCAAATGAATTAATAACTAAGTTAATCTCAGCTATCGGGGAAAACTCATTCTATGTAATTCCTATCAAACGTGGTAACATTGATGAAACTAAAATTCAATTTATAGACGAAAGTAGTTATCGTAAAGCAGTAAAGGAGTTTGAAAGCTGCAAAAAGAACTTTTATACCTACCAGCTGAAGAGTAGCAAAGGCCTACAGGTAGTCATCAAAGGTGTTGACTCATATGTTAATCCAGTGGAAATAAAAGCTGGCCTCCAAAAAGCAGGATTTAAGGTGAAAAGCGTTGACAATCTCAGAAATCGAGAGCGTGTCCCTCAACCTCTATTTCGCGTTGAACTAGAACCTGGGGATATTAAATTGAAGAAGAACGAAACGCATCCCATTTATAATCTAAAATATCTGTTACACCGCAGGATAAGTGTAGAGGAACCACATAAGCGGTCAGGACCCGTCCAGTGTTTAAATTGCCAAGAATATGGCCATACAAGGGCGTACTGCAAGTTGCCTCCGGTTTGCGTTGTGTGTGGAGGGCTTCATTGTTCCGCCCAATGCGACAAACCAAAGGATGACTCGAAGATTAAAAAATGTAGCAATTGCGGTGGAAATCACACCGCTAACTACAGAGGCTGTCCAGTTTTTTCTATGGTAAGGAAGTCAACTCAGAAATTAAATACTCCTGCTAGGCAGCCACAATACCAAGCAAATGCTCATTACCCTCAGTTAGCTCAACCCACAACCAAACATGTTTCATACGCGGATATGTTAAAATCAAATCATGTTTCAGCACACAAAGCGACACCTACAACCAATTCTACCCCAAATATGCATCCAGAAGCTAAAGAACAAACACCATCTGGTAACTACAATCGTCTCGAAGCAAGTATCGAGACATTAGTGCATTCGTTAAACAGTTTTATGAGCTCTATGAGCAGCATGATGCAAGAAATGGTTCGCATGCAATCTATGATGTTGCAGGCGGTACTTAACAAACCATGAACTGTTTAAAAATATGTTTCTGGAACGCAAACGGCTTACGCCAACACAAAAATGAACTCGAGTACTTCTTGAAGAACCAACAAATTGATGTCATGATGGTTTCAGAGACTCATTTAACAACAAATAGCTTTTTTAAAATCAATGGCTATATATTATACGACACTAAAGACCCCCGTGGCAGAGCATGTGGTGGTTCAGCTATTCTAATAAAGGCTCGAATTAAACATCATTTACTGTGTGATTTTTGTGAGGACTATCTTCAAGCAACAAACATCTGTATTGAAGAATATCATCAAAACTTTGTTATTTCTTCGATTTATTCACCTCCTAGATTTCAAATATCAGAGAGGCAATACATCAACTTTTTCAAATCACTAGGTCCCTGTTTCATAGCATCAGGCGACTACAACGCTAAACATACGTTTTGGGGATCACGCCTAATAACTCCAAAAGGTCGTATTTTGTTTGATACAATTTCCAAAATGCGTCTGAATGTGATATCAAGTGGACAACCCACCTATTGGCCTACTGATCGACAAAAAATACCTGATGTTATTGATTTTGGCGTGACTAAAGGTATTTCGAGAGAAATGATTAAGGTTGAAGCGTCACTCGAATTATCCTCAGATCATTCACCCACTATTGTCTATATATGGAATCAGCAAAATATCGTGTCGCCAACAACTTGCACAAGCATTAATTGGTTGAAATATAGAAAGTATCTCAGTACCCATTGTTCGGAAAACATACCGCTAAGAACACCAGAAGATGTGGACCAGAGTCTAATTTATTTTGATCAAAACCTTAAATCAGCTGCCCAATATGCGACAGAAACCAGACAACCAGCTAGATACAATCAAATTTACTTTGTAGATGTCGAGCGGCTCTTGGCTGAGAAAAGAAAAATTAGAAGAGAGTGGCAAGCACACAGATCTCCTCAACTCAAATCTAGACTTAAAGATTGCACGAAACGACTAAGACAGCTGCTAGAATCTCGAAGAGTAGCATCTCTGAAAAATTACTTGGAAGACCTCGATGCAACTGCTCAATCAGATTATTCATTATGGCGTGCATGTAGGAACCTTAAAAGACCGGTCGTACGTAAGCCTCCCTTGCGAACTTCTTGTGGAGACTGGGCAAGGAATGATACCGAAAAAGGCAATTTGTTTGTTGGACATTTGAAGAAGGTTTTCACCCCAAATGTATGTACTCATATAGCTGAGTTACCATCAGTAGAGACTAGTGCCGTAGTACCCCTAAGATTTGAATTTCGCGATATTGAAAGGGCAATAGCAGATTTAAACACCAAAAAAGCCCCTGGCGTTGATAAAACAAGTAACAAGATGTTAGTTGAGTTGCCCCGTATAGGTCGCAGAATTATTCTGTTTGTTTTTAATGCCATCTTACGTCTTGAGTACTTTCCCACAGAGTGGAAGGTCTCTTTGATAACTATGATTCCTAAACCAGGAAAAGACCACACAAAAGTAGAATCATACAGACCTATAAGCCTTTTATCAAACGTGTCAAAGTTGTTTGAGAGAATATTAATAACTAAGCTGAATCCAATTCTTAGCGCGAAAGGATGCATTCCGAACCATCAATTCGGCTTCAGAAAACAACATAGTACGATCCAACAAACACACAGATTAGTAAATGTAATTAAAACGACCTTTGAAGAAAAAAATACTGTTCTGCGCTCTTTATCGACGTTTCTCAAGCATTCGATAAGGTTTGGCACGAAGGCCTAATATTTAAACTAAAGCTGAACTTGCCCGAAAACTTGTATAAGCTCTTAAAAGATTATTTAACGAATCGCAAGTTTTTATTAAAAGAAGGTGACTTTTTAAGCTCGCCACAGCTCATTGAAGCCGGAGTTCCTCAAGGTAGTATTTTGGGACCAATTTTATATTTACTGTACACATCGGATATGCCAATTAGCACCCTAGTCCACACATCAACTTTTGCAGATGACACAGCTTTTTTAAGTATTCATGAAAGTGCCCAAGAAGCATCACAACTTTTACAAGACCACATACTCAATTTGGAAAAATGGCTAGAAAAATGGAGAATAAAAGTGAATGAACAAAAATGCACTCACATAACTTTCACACTGCGCAGGGACTCATGCCCTCCTATTCGCATAAATAACCAAATGATACCACAGCTTTCAGATGTTAAATACCTGGGTATACATCTTGACCGTCGCCTTACTTGGAAAAGCCACATTGACTTCAAGTTAACACAAATGAAACTAAAAGCAGTACAACTAAATTGGCTTATTGGCAGAAACTCCACCTTGAGCTTAGATTGTAAACTTCTACTGTACAAGTCGGTCCTCAAACCAATTTGGTGTTATGGGATGCAGTTATGGGGCACTGCCTCAGCTAGCAATGTAGAAAAAATTCAAAGGCGCCAAAATAAGATTTTACGTATTATTACATCTGCTCCCTGGTATATAAAAAATTCGAACATCCACAAAGACCTAAATATGCCATCAGTTAAATCAGAAATAGGGGAACATGCAGTCACATATCTAAAGAGGCTTGAATCTCATCCAAACCCTTTGGCGCGTAACATGCTGAATGAACCTGGTTACATTCGACTAAAAAGAAGAGATACTGCTTTTCTTGGCCGTACATTAGAGGGATGACCCGCAAATGATTTCGAAATCCGTGAAACAAACATTATTTTTGTCTAGCACTGGCTGGACGTAAAAAGAATATTTTATTTTAGACTTAAGATATGAGTAATTATTGTTAGTTCAAAAATATTGAAGATACAATAAACAATTTATGAAAAAAAAAAAAAAAAGTTTGAAGAATGGGTTTTAAGTGCAGTAAGAGAAATGTTAAACCAAATTGGAAAAGCATATAAAGATACCGGTCTAATAATTGTTTTATACAAAAGAAGTTTGTTTTCATTGGTAAATATTTATTTCTTAAAATCCTGGAAAAAAATACCCATTGTTTTATAAGCTTTTCCCAGTGCAATATGAGCATGTTTACTAAATTTCAAAAGATTACTAAAATTTATGCCAGGATATTTTGTTTTATCCTTTATTGGAATTTCTTCCCCTCTAAGTATTTTTTGAAGTATTTATTTTTATTACCAAGTCATCCTAAAAAGAGGTTAGGGAATCTCAAATGCCGATGAAACGGATGAGTAGACATTCAATTTTATTGTGCATTAATTTCTTTTTTACGCTGGTCTTCATATCAGACCAAACCTTCATCTAACCTTTGGTTTCACGACTGAGAGAACCAACACTGTTAATTTTTTTCTAATATCGTTTCACTGTTCTTTTATAGATAATTTTTCTGTCATTTTATGGTATCCTTTTGCAAGGATTGGATTTTTGAACATACAATCCACAAGCGTTTTGGTGTTGTGTTGTCTTCTTTATCCTAACCGAACGCAAATAAATATATGTACAATATAAAAATCTGTTAGGTGAAAATTTCATATAAACAATAAAATTATACCTACATTTTATTATTATTTAATTTTTTTATAATGTCACTTGAAAAATACACAACGACAATTTTTGTCGAATTCTACATTAAAAAACGACATACACAATATCTCAGTTTGTAATAAATTTTGGATACAGTTTTATTTTTATCGAAAAGCAACATTAATACCAATTCAAAAAAATGAAAGAAATTCGTCGTGACTACGACATATGTACATATATTATACGCGTGAATATATAATACTTAGCATGTTTTATTCAAACCCATTTTTAAAAACAAGAAAGAAAACAAAACCAACAAAATTCATGTCTAACGCATAATTGGACACGTAATATAGTTATTGTTGTAAAACGGTTATTTTTTCTGCTGAGTGGGATCATGTTTATTATAATCCAAATAAACCATTATGCAAGTGTACTTTTAAATGTGCATATCAAAATTGCAATGGAGCAACGAAAAAAAACAAACAACTTCGGAAACACGCCGATTAATTATAAAATTACAAGGAGAGGGTAAGTCCGTGCGTGAAATCGGTAGAATTGTTGGTCGATGCCCATCCATTCAACCGTATTGGCCAAGGAAAGTCGTATTGACCAAGGAAAGAAATTGAATGATAATGATGAGCGGTGTATTTTGAGGGAAATAAAAACAAAACCATTCACGACGGCGAATGAATTGAAGAAAATGGTTAAAACGGATTTGGAAAAAGATGTTTGTGTCGAGACCATTCGAAACGTGTTAAGGAAGAATGATTTCCATGAGCGAATAGCCAGAAAAAATCTCTATACCAGTAAAAAAAAACAGTAAATTTAACTGTATGGATCGGATGGAAATCATGAACATACCGGTCCTAAAGGTATTTGTCACCGTGTTCTTATATTGAATATATTTTATTCAAATTAAATTTATTCAACATTACTAAAGATCAACAGATGTACGCAACATGACCTATTTGAATTCATAAAATCTATAGCATCAAAAAATAATACTGATTACAGGTTCACAGTCATTTGTGGTGGAATTCATTCTTGAAAGCGATATTTCTATCCAGTAATTCGCAGCATATAAATAAAAAACTCATTTCTATTTAAAATTAATCGCTTAATTTGAAAAAAATATTATTTCAACATAGAGAGAATAGAATGAACTTGAGTCTTACTTCAAAACATCATTTGTATTTAGAAAGTAAAATATAAAAAATTTATTGGAATGACCAGCACATCAAATACGAAACTGATGTAAGTGTACATAGGAATATCATAATTTTAATATTCTTTCTAAAACAAAAATTAATATTTCATATTGTGGTTGATAAGCATCCAAAGTATGTTAGGATTTATAAGAATCTTTAAAAATAAAAAATTTTGTTTGTGATGAAAATGGGAAGATGTTCATAAACTTTAAATAAAGATTCCAGTTTACAGAAGTAAAATCATCTTTAAATATAAACAAGTAAAAGTGGTATATTCGGCCGTGCTGAATCTTCTATACCCTTCACCACGGTGATTTTATTTATACAGTCATGTACAGCATTATCCATATTGTTGACTCTTTACATAAATTAAAGCAAGTCGTATGAGAAAAAACTCACTATTTATACTTTAAACAAATAAAGGGTGTTTTTTATAGAGGTATAGAACTTTAAGTTGGCATTACTTTTCAAGATGGCGACCGATTTAACAGCTGTCAAGTGATTTATTCTCAGTTTGGTTTGGCTCATCATGAATAGAATCACGCCTGAATAACGCTTGCAAATAGTGCAATTTTATTTCGAAAATAATGGTTCTGTCGAAACACCGTTACATCCAGAAAAACTGACTGTTTGGTGCGCTTTATGGGCTGGTGGAATCATTGGCCCGTACTTTTTCAAAAACGATGATGGCCAGAACGTTACAGTCAATGGTGATCGGTATAGAGCCATGATTACTAACCTTTTCATTCCTGAATTGAATAACCATCATGTCACACAGCTCGTGCCACAATATGTTTATTGAAACATACGTTTGGTGAAAGCCTAATTTCACGTTTTGGACATGTGAATTGGCAACCAAGATCTTGTGATTTAACACCGCTAGACTACTTTCTGTGGGGCTATGAAGTGTCATTGGTCTATGCGGGTAAGCCACAAACGCTTGACCATTTGGAAGACAACATTCGCCGTGTTATTGCCGATATACGGCCACAAATGTTGGAAAAAGTAATCGAAAATTGGACGTCCAGATTGGACTACATCCGCGCCAGTCGTGGTGGTCATATGCCAGAAATCATATTTAAAATGTAATGCCACAAGATTATCTCTCGGATAAATAAAATTCATGTCATCGTTGTTTTATTGCAACTTAAAGTTCTATAAAAAACACCCTTTAGAAGACAGCGGCGACGCAGCTAAATTAAAAAAAATTCCGTTGTCGCCGTATTGTCAGCTACTTAATGATATTGAAGACGACAGCTACATCGTAAACTCTGACAATGTTGTAGATATACTTATTTTGCTTTTTCGAAAAATTATAAATATTTTCTCCAAAACTTTTTGTTTGTATACATATGTATGAATTTGTAATTTACAGTTTTGTGACATTTTCTTTTGTTGAATAAAATAGAAATTAGCCTAAGTTGACTGATGTTGTCTATGTGTTTAACCCATTAACTGTACTATAAATAGTACACAACTTCAAGTTTTAATAAAAATTATGAAATTAAGTTTTTCACTCCGGCAACGATTTGTATCTGTCATTAATAATACATACAACAATCAAGGCATATTTAACCAGGTGACAGCACAAGGCGGAGCTAATATTAAAGAGAAATTTTTTCAATTTTTTTTATATGGAGTTTGACATTAATCATTTATTTTAAGAGAGAATGAAATAGATTTTACTGTCAAAATCCATATAAAAAAAATTCAAAAAATTTTTTGCTCAAATTTCCTCTCCCTTACGCTATCACCTTGTTTAATATACCTTGACAACAATCATGTAGTAAAAATATTTATTTATATACTTTGTTTATAGCTATCAAAGTATATCTATATAAAGTACATGCAAGTCCACAGCTGTGAATATTTACTATTGTTCTGAAATGTCAAAATTTGTTTTCATTTTTATAGCGCCATTGTGTTTGTTTTTATTAAATTCAAAGAATTTTTCAAAAGTGAAATAAAAAGTGGACAAAAGTGTTTAAAAAAAAGCAAAAAATATAAAACCCTATAAATAAATTACTTTTTTAAAAATATAAAAAGGAAAATGCGTGTTTGTTGTTTGTGCAACAAAAAATATGTAAGTGGAAGTGGCAGCTTGTTTGGTGTGCCAAAAGACCCTCTAAAGAAGCAAGCATGGGAAGAAATTTGTGATAAAAGATTGGCACAAAGGAGTTTAATATGTCAGGATCATTTCTTGAAGTCAAGCGTCATACACTCGGGAACAAAAACATATCTTTTGCCAAATGCTGAGCCGTTTGTTGTGCAACTGAAAGATGTTGAGATGAGCGCGAAAGAAAGTGAAGTGGAAGAAAATTCACCCAGAAGGTAAAAAGTAAATACTTTAAACTGTTTTCGAAATATGTATTAAGTTATTTAAATATTCTTTTTTACATATTCAGTTCAAGAACAAAATAAACAAAATATTTGGTGAACAGGTAATTCACGGTAAAGTTAACAACTTGGGTAACAACGTTACCTTCGAGCGGGTTAAAATGAAGTTATACGTCAACTCCGATGTCCACTTCTCAAAAGCCTATGAAGATGAGGATGCTGAGTAAATATTTTTCTATTGAAGTGTTAACATTTGTATCTAATGTTTTAAAAAAATAAAATTTTAAAAAGTTAAAAATGCTTTGTATATTTTTTGCAAAAGAATAAAAATTTTTTTTCTTTCCATAAATAAGGTGCATAATACATAATATTTTGAGTATTTTTCATACAGACTTTATTTATCTATTAAACTTTTAACAATTGGAAGTATATGTGTTCTTGTAACTTTAACATTATATTGTTTATAAAATGATCCAGCCATAAAATTACAATCTTTATAATATTCATTAAGTAATAACAGGTGTTTTTGGATCGATTCACATAAATAAGGGTTGTTAATGTTAATTATACCTAAATCACGATGAATACTATTGTCTTCAGGTTTAACAAACATGCCAAGTAATAAGACAACACTACAGTTGAACTGTTCTGCATATTCTCTAACGGCCTCGTCAGCATTAGGTTTTGAGATAAACTGTTGCACCGGCAAAGGAAAACCGGGTAAAGCAACTTTAATTTCTGCACTTTCAATTACAATTTTCTTCTTCTTCTTCTGCAAAAAGAAAATGATTGAATTTTACTTTTATGAGTTTCTTATGCGGAAACATACCTTTTTGTCTTCTTCACTATCACTGGAGGATTTATTTTTGCGTGGTCTTTTGGTAACAGGCTTTTTCTTGGGTGGTGGCGACTCTTACACCACTTCATCTTGCATTTGACAATCATCTGATTCTTCATTAGAAATTTTTTAGAATTTCTTCTGTAACTTTGAATTCGACCTTAACGCCCTGGTGATCAGGAAATTTAAAATATTTGGCTGTAGAAAGTGGTAAAAAGTATTAAATTTATTCATGACACTACATTTAATAAAAAGCACATAAAAAGGCTTAATTCGTATAAAGTTTTTTCTCACTATAGCGTATAAAGTGTAGCTGTACTAACTTTAGTACACTGGTCGCTTCAGGTATAATAAAGTGGTAAAGTAAATACATATGTACATACATATTTATTTGTCCAAAATTTTTACTCGTGTTTGTTTCTTATATTTTCAATTAGTGACCTTTTATTAACATTCTTACCGGTAAATTAGTACGAAAGGTAGTTATCAAATGGCGAAACGATATTCTTTTACACACCAAAAAAAACTATTTTGATTACAAGAAGCAATAAATGATGACCAGGAGAAAATTCAGTTTATTTTGACAACTTTTTTACAAATTACGATCTGTGGATTTAAGGAATCTAGAGTACAGAGCTACTGGAACCTTGCGTGAAAATAGAACAAAACGGTGTCCATTACTTTCATCAAAAGATATGCGCAAAAGTCTTAGAGCTGAATTCGACTATAGGTTTGATAAAATAAATGAAATTCTTAGGATAGGTGGAGAGATAATAATGTTTGCACGATTGGATCTAATTTCGACACTATAGAACCAATAGGAAAAGTCAAAAGATGGTGTTCCATAAAAAAGCAAAAAGTGGTTGCAGACATGCCTCATATATTCGAAAATTATAATAAAGGGATGGGAGGTGTAGATCAAATGGACCAGTCTATAGGATTATATCGAATTGGAGTGAAAGGAAAAAAGTGGTGGTGGGTCTTGTTTACATATGTAGTGAACATGACTATCAAATGCATGGAGGTTATAATGCATTACAAACCCTGATAATCGCATGGATCAGTTTTCGTTTCGCAGATATATAGCACGGACATATCTGAGCGACAAAAAACAAACCGGTAAAGGAAGGCAATCGTCCTCTAGAATTGAAGGAGAAGACAGGAAAAATAATGGTCATAAACCCCAAAAAATACCCAGCCAACTTGATGTGCTTTATGCTCAAATCGAGTTAAAACGTCGTGTGCCAAGTGCCTGAAAACGCTTTGTTTGGAAAGAGGATGTTTTGCTAAATATCATTCCTAAACGCCCATTGTACTAAACTTATTATACCTTTTTAAACCTGACTTTGAATTATTTTTTGTTAATTTTTTTTGTAGTAGCTTAAGACAAGTAATTTTACACTAGCATTAAAAATTTAATTGGTAAAAATATTCATAGTTTTCATTTGGGCGTTAATGGGTTAATGCCTCTAGGTTTTAAAATAGGGATCTCATCTATTTAAAATCAAAAAATATATTACTCTATAGCAAAGGCCCCCAACCAAAAAAGCGGTTAAAATAAAAATGCATTGGTTTGCTAAATATTTAGCAAAGTGCCACAAATCCTTAGGGGTTTGCAGCCTCCACGCTCTCTATACATACATACATATATTCTTAATATTAAAAATATGTTGTTACAGTCATGATTTTCATTTTCACAGAAATATTAAAATTTCTTTATAATTTTTCGAAACTTTTTTGTAAAAACCTTTTTTTGAAAATTTTTTTGTAAATTTTTATTCGATAATTTTTAAAAAAAATTTTTTCGAAAAATTTTCTCTAAAAATATCGTTTTGAAAATAGTTTGTAAAGTTTTTTGTTAATACTTAAAAAAAATTAATATGTTTTTTTAAATGAAAACAATTTTTTTTAAATTTTATTGAAATTTTGTTTATGTTTTAAATTTAAGACCTTCCTGCAATCTATATTATGTTAGATGGTCAGACTAAAGCAAAAAAAAAATTCTTAAAAAAAATTTCCTCATATTGACCCCCTATGTGCCCTTTAACTATTTACCAGTGGGTACCCTGTGCGTCAATTGGCTACCTCTATGTGAATTGGTTTCTATAAAGGTCTTCAATACAAATCAAAGCAGAAAAATCCTACCAACCTAAAAACAAACAAAAGTCGCCCCTCGTAGGTTTTATTGACCCCGAAATAAAATTAAAAAAAAAAAAACTGAAAAAAGTATAGGTGGGTGTGGTTTTTGGCCCGCAGCCTCCAAAGGGATGATCCGATGTTGCTAAATTGCAATCCGATTTTCGAAACCTATGTCTGACAGATTGTTGGGTTTAATTTTTTTGTATCTCTTCTGATGCCTTGGCAAATGACATTACTACCTGAGCACGGAAAGACGGACAAACGGACATCGCTTAATCAACTTCTATATGTATAAGGATCCAGAATATATATACTTTATGGGGTCGGAAATGAATATTGTAGAAATTACACACGGAATGACAAACTTATATATACCCTTTCCACCTGTGGTGAAGGGTATAAAAACAATTTGCTTTTATTTATTTTATTTTATTATAATAAATTTTAGGAACTTAAGCATTTTAATAACAAAAAAAAAACACAAAGTGCTAACAAAATCGCAATTCACTTTAAAAATCGCCAAAAAGTTCTCAAATAAAAAATTAGATTTACAAATAAGATTGAAAATCGCCATGTTTGGCGAGAAATCGCCATATCTGACAACCCTCTGGCTCTGAGCACCATTCGAGCCTGCCTACATGTGGTGGCCTCTCTCAGAAATTCACAGCAAGTGCCCCTTTTACTAGTTGGTCTACTACTTCATTCCCAGCTGTGCTTTCGTGTCCTTTAACCTACATCAACGTTACTTCATTAATCGAAGCACATCTGTTAAGTTTGAAAATACATTTCAGCACACGTTCAGCTGCCTCATGCATTATTTAACCGACTGGTTGTCACTCGTTGTGCATAAAACGCCTTCCGCAATCAGTGTCCGATGCAGTCTTTCGACTACTTTTTCTACTCATCCGTTTCATCGGCATTTGAGATTCCCTAACCTCTTTTTAGGATGACTTGGTAATAAAAATAAATACTTCAAAAAATACTTAGAGGGGAAGAAATTCCAATAAAGGATAAAACAAAATATCCTGGCATAAATTTTAGTAATCTTTTGAAATTTAGTAAACATGCTCATATTGCACTGGGAAAAGCTTATAAAACAATGGGTATTTTTTCCAGGATTTTAAGAAATAAATATTTACCAATGAAAACAAACTTCTTTTGTATAAAACAATTATTAGACCGGTATCTTTATATGCTTTTCCAATTTGGTTTAACATTTCTCTTACTGCACTTAAAACCCATTCTTCAAACTTTTTTTTTTTTTTCATAAATTGTTTATTGTATCTTCAATATTTTTGAACTAACAATAATTACTCATATCTTAAGTCTAAAATAAAAATATACTTTTTAAGTCCAGCCAGTGCTAGACAAAAATAATGTTTGTTTCACGGATTTTGCAATCATTTGCGGGTCATCCCTCTAATGTACGGCCAAGAAAAGCAGTATCTCTTCTTTTTAGTCGAATGTAACCAGGTTCATTCAGCATGTTACGCGCTAAAGGGTTTGGATGAGATTCAAGCCTCTTTAGATATGTGACTGCATGTTTCGCTATTTCTGCTTTAACTGATGGCATGTTTAGGTCTTTGTGGATGTTCGAATTTTTTATATACCAGGGAGCAGATGTAATCATACGTAGTATCTTATTTTGGCGCCTTTGAATTTTTTCTACATTGCTAGCTGAGGCAGTGCCCCATAACTCAATCCCATAACACCAAATTGGTTTGAGTATCGACTTGTACAGTAGAAGTTTACAATCTAAGCTCAGGGTGGAGTTTCTGCCAATAATCCAATTTAGTTGTACTGCTTTTAGTTTCATTTGTGTTAACTTGAAATCAATGTGGCTTTTCCAAGTAAGGCGACGGTCAAGATGTATACCCAGATATTTAACGTCTGAAAGGTGTGGTATTATTTGGTTATTTATGCGAACAGGAGGGCATGAGTCCCTACGCAGTGTGAAAGTTTTGTGAGTACATTTTTGCTCATTCACTTTTATTCTCCATTTTTCTAGCCATTTTTCCAAATTGAGTATGTGGTCTTGTAAAAGTTTTGATGCTTCTTGGGCACTTTCATGAATACTTAAAAAAGCTGTGTCATCTGCAAAAGTTGATGTATGCACTAGGGTGCTAATTGGCATATCTGATGTGTACAGTAAATATAAAATTGGTCCCAAAATACTACCTTGGGGAACTCCGGCTTCAATGAGCTGTGGCGAGCTTAAAAAGTCACCTTCTTTTAGTAAAAACTTGCGATTCGTTAAATAATCTTTTAAGAGCTTATACAAGTTTTCGGGCAAGTTCAACTTTAGCTTAAATATTAGGCCTTCGTGCCAAACCTTATCGAATGCTTAAGAAACGTCGATAAAGAGCGCAGAACAGTATTTTTTTTCTTCAAAGGTCGTTTTAATTACATTTACTAATTCTTCAAACTAAACTAATTTTAGTTGGTCTAACGTTAACCTCTAGGTTACATAAATGAGCATCCACCATCTTTTGATATAAATGACTTGATTCGTTGTGATTAATGATAGGACTACACCTGGTACTTATAGAGGTTAACAATGTTTTTTGTTAATTTTGTTTATTTTTCGTTTGTTTTTTTTTTCTTCTTTGTTTAATATTAGTTTTTAAGATTAGTTTTAAGTTATTCTTAGGATCCTTTAGAATTTATACTTATGTAACATTTTCTAGTCTTAAGTATTTTTTCCTAATATTGTAATAATTTTAAATTTGTTCATATAAAGAAATGAAAAAAAGGCTCAATAAATTTAAAAGTTAAACTTAAAACTTCCCTAATCTCCTTGCTAACTAGGTCCAGAATACTCTTCATATTTAGTGTAAAAACATTATAATCCCCATAACTCATAGTGTTTTTAAGCTACATTTTTAAATGCTGATTGAACTTAAAAATGTTTTTATGAAAAACAATCTTCAACGCAAATGTCAGACATCCTTAAAGCGCATAACGAGACTTTAACAATTATTACCGTCTGTGAGTATTGACATGGAGTTAAATAGTTAAAGAAGCTTTTTCCAAGATTCCAATTGGCCAGAAAAATCCTTGGCAGAGGGAAATTACAAATACGTCTAAAATGCTGATTACTCAGAGGAACAAGTATAACCGTAAACTTAAAAGATGTAGAGATCCTAGTTACAGAACTCAACTAATCAGCATTTTAAAACAGTTGAATCACTTAATTGATTTTCATTTGAAAAGGGATAGAAATGAAGCGTGGGCTAAATTCATTTCCAAACTGCCTTCCGGCTCTAAAAAGTTTTGGAAACTAACAAAAGCTTTAAAAGGTAGAAATTCTGCAATCCCCGATCTAAATATAAATGGGGAAGTTTTAAGTACCGGTGAAGCAAAAGCAAATGCCATTGCGGAAGTTTTTAGATGCAACAATAATATCACCAACAACAGTTCATCACCTTTAGATAATGTGGTTCTAAATTATGTGCAGGAACTTAACAATGTAAATCTCGCTGACAGTGACAATTTTGAATTCACAGATGCAGTAGAGGTAAAGACATTTGTTTTTTCTTTAAAAAATAACAAAGCCCCAGGTTTAGACGGAATTAACAGCATTATTTTAAAAAATATGCCCGATTACTTTTTTGAAACTTTGAGCAAACTATTTAATTACTGCTTGAGAAATGGTCATTTCCCCATGATATTTAAAAAGGCCAGGGTTATACCTATTTTCAAAACTGGAAAAGATCCAAAATTGCCTTCCAGCTATAGGCCAATAAGCATTTTGAGCTTGTTGGATAAAGTCTTTGAAAAAATAATCCACAAAAGAATCGTAGAGTTCTCAGAACAGAATAACATTATACATCAGCAGCAGTTTGGATTCCGAAGAGAGCACTCTACGGTACATCAAATCAAACGAGTGGTTAATATTATTGAGAATAATAAAAGAAATCGTAGAAGTACAGGTATTATATTTCTTGACATTGAAAAGGCTTTCGATACAGTATGGCATAATGGCCTATTGTATAAACTTAACTCTTTTAGTTTTCCTTTATATTTACAAAAAATCATACAAAGCTTTTTAGACCAACGTTCATTTGTAGTTTTCGTGGAGCGCATCTCATCAGATGAAAAACATATACTATAGGTCTACCGCAAGGTTCCGTTTTGTCACCTACGCTTTATTCGTTATACACGTCAGATATCACTCTACGCAGGAATCAGGAAGCAGCATTTTATGCAGACGATAGTGCTTTCATTTGCAGCGGTAAGGTATCTAATTCATTAGTTAGGAAAATGCAAGAGAGCTTAAATTCAAGCCAAAAATATTTTAATAAATGGAAAATAAAGGTCAATGATGATAAAACACAAGCCATTATTTTTCCATATAATAAGTCGCCAAAACGCATACCTTCTCAATCTATGTTGTGCCATGGGAATGTTATACCTATCAAGTCAGAAATCAAGTATTTGGGCATTATAATGGATAAAAAACTAATATTTAAGCAACATGTCAACCAAATTTGTGAAAAAGCTATAAAGTGTGGTCGGGCATTGTTTCCCATACTCAACAGAAGATCTAAATTGAATATGAAAAACAAAATATTGTTATATAAAATGTGCATTCGACCAATTATGACTTACAGCTGTCAAGTATGGTTTCATAAAACTGCGAAAACTCATACCAAAAAGCTTCAGATTAACAAAACAAGAATTTGAAAATAATTCATAATCTTCCTCGTAGGTATCCGACAAATTTACTTCACAGTAACTTTGGACACAAGATGATAAACGATTTCACTAGAGAACTGACACTGACATTTAATGAAAAATGCAGACTGTCAAACTTTGAATCAATAAGGAATTTACAAGGTAATCACTAAGATTCGTTCGTTAAGAATGAATGTATTAGTGATTATCCAAACAAATTTCTTTATAACTTCCATAGAGATCAAAAAGGTTTTTGTGAGCTATTTTCCTTAAGGCTGTATATTTATTGTTATTGGTTTTGTAAATTTAATTATAAGACTCTTATTGTTGTAGTACTTATAGTAAAATCTCATACCTCTGTACCTTTTATATTTTAAACTTGTAAATAAAGACTTATTAAAAAAAAAAAAACATGGAGTTAAATCCTGCAACTATTAGTTGAATTGTTAAGTTTTGAGAAATTTCTCTTTTGTCTGCTAGCCGCGATTGTTGTCAGATAGTTTAAGGCTCCAGTCAACTCTAACTATTTATTAATAATGTAGCACCCCTTGTTCTTCTAAAGAAGCTTATAATCGTCTTGGAAACGATCATTCTATTACAGAATGTCCTCAAGTACCAAGATGATTTTGATTGGTCAAAAAGTTCTTACTAATCTCCAGTGAGTGAAATCTATATCAATATAATCATTTTTAGTATAATTCCAGTGATTAGTCTTCCCGTGCTTAATGCCCACAAAATTCTGGGTGGCAATAATGGTTAAATTTTGTTATTCCTTTAGTTTTTTCCTTGCATATTTGATTGTTAATGTTTATTAAATCCTATTTTAAGGTTATGATTAAATCTCATTTGAAATTATAACAGCCTTCATTACTTTTGATAATAATTTAAGCACTGTAATTTCAATATTTTTTAAGTTTTCTATTTTTCATCAATACGTTATTTTAAACGTGTAAACGGCATTGCCGATAAAGTAATTTGCTTTGATAGTGGCATTTTATTTTATTTAAATTATTTCAGCATAATAACTTTTTTTGAAGTCTGGCATTTTTCTTACTTGTTTTCAACAGTGTAAAATGTCTTCCCACCAGCCTTGGAAAACACATACTTTGAATTAATGAACGATGTATAAAAGTCCTCTTTTACAATATACAGAAACAGGGCATCTAATTTCTAAAAAATATTCTTTCTACCCTAATATAAATTAAGAGAGAATATACGAACCCTTCTTATGAATAATTAGTTTTTGTTAAAAAATAAAATAATTTTTTTAATAATTTTATTGAAAATTTTTTTAATAATTTTATTGAAATTTTTTTGTAAAATTTTATTGAAAATTATTTGTAAAAATTTTATCAATAATTCTTTGAAAAATTTTATCGAACATTTTTTGGACAATTTTATTAAAAATTTTTTGTTATAATTTTAATTTTTTTAAATTTATTTTACATACAACAGCTCGTACACATTGTATATTAATCATAATTAGCATTTTCCAAACATTTTTGGTTTAAATCATCTGTGACACTTATTGGTAACAATGGTTGTTTTCTATTCTATAGTATATATATATACTAGATACTACCATAGATAGTAGATAGATAGACTAACATAGATACAATCCATAAAATTATATTAAGGTCCCTAAAAAAATAGTTATAAAATTCATCCCAGGGCTTACACATGCAAGTGTAAGTTCGAAAAACCAATACCGGTATTCAGTGTTCGATGGAAATGGTCTTTCGAAAGTGCAAATGCGTTATATCATTCAAATTTAACAAAAACAATACCTATTTTGTTGTTGGATTAAAAAAAAAGATATGATATTATGCACTTGCACTATATAATAAATAATAATTTCAAAAATTTTTTGTTTTGTATACGTATTATATGTGAAAAGGTTAATTTTAAAAATGTCGTGAAAGCGAAAGGTTTCAAAAATTGCTTATCCGTTTGCTTTATTTATTTACAAACCAAAGTTTCTAACAGCATTACATTTGAAAATTTGTATGAAAAGAGTAGAAATAATTATTCATTGTTTTTTATGAAATCAAAGTTCTAAAATAACGCCAACTGTCTTTTTAGTGAATATTTGAAGAAAAAGATTACTATTATTTTTAAATACGCAAAAAATATGTTAAAATTATAATTATTTTTTTATCAATTTAATTCTGCTTTCTTAAATAAAACTTCTGGCAACTCTATTTATTTTTGCATTTAATTTGCAAGAATTTTTCAAAAATCACTTGTATGAAAAAGTCTTGCTAATTTAGTTACAATTTTGAAAAATGTTAGTGAGTTAGTAAAAAACTGGAGTGTATTATGTTTTTCGAACTTGCACTTGCAAGTGTAAACCCTAGGTAAGAGGCCATCTTCACTTCAAATTGAACAAAACATAAACATTATGCCGGCAGAGCAACAGAATATGAACAGAATTAACTTGTGCATGTTGTTATAGGTAACGAATGCGTGTTTATGTCTTTTTCTGCTTTCTAACAATGTTGTTTGAATGATTATTGCACAGCAGATAGTAGGAGTACCGTTGCGCAACATATGGCGCTGTTCGCAAATACTACTTTCAACCTAAAATACAACTACAACGTCATTGTCATGTTATAAAAGCGTTTTTATAACAAATGTTTAACAACCTTGTTAAACCTTGGGTAGTCTTCATTTAATACAAACTTGATGTTAGTGTTAATGTTTATAATTTTATATCTAATGTAGACTGGTGGTACGGGTGGTTAAAAAACTGTTCCCATTTGTTTGCTTTAATTTTAAGTGTAATGAAATTGCCATCTCTGATAATTTTAATTCAAATGTTTACTAAAACAAAAACAAAACAAAACGTCAGATGAGAAATAAAAACAAATTTGGTTTCGTGTATCTCACCAAAAATTTACATTGTTATGGAAGAAAGACAAACACTGAGTTAAATCGTTTAATAAGTCTGATGTAGTAAAATTTAATTCTATCAGTTACCATTCAACAGCACAGAATAATTTGTGTGTAACGAACAAATCGATAGTAAAGTGCAAAAAAGCAAACAAATTAAAAATATTTTGTGTATAATAAGTTAAAGTTGCTATCTCAAAGTCGTCTACTTCTTATATGGAATAATTATGCTTTTGCAAAAAGCACTCTCACTAGAGTGCAAATGTTATTTTTCAAAGGGAATTCAATAAATAATTGTGTTAGACGGACGATAAAAAATCAAATTTATATAAAAAGACTGTAGCTAAAAGAAAACAAAAACATTTGCTAGTTTTGTTGTTTATAAATAATACTTGTTAAAGTGCGTTAAAGTTAAAAAAATATTTATTAAGTCCAAATTCAATAACATAATAAATTGTAAAGGAGAACATTTTTAAGATGAAATATATTTAAAGAAACAGCTGTTAGTGCGAACGAAACCCACAGTAATGATGCAGTGAAGTATTCCTCAAATTAAACTATTCCTACGTAGTCAGTATCCTAACTCTGGCGTAGAAATAAAAACTATATTTTTCCCCTACAGTTTTACGCATCAAATCTAAAAAAGAGACATTTTATAGTACAAAACCAAATACATATAAATATAAAAATTAATGTGCGGTATACGGTCGTTCATATACATATGTACATATGTAAGTACATACATACATATTTAGTTGTATAGCTCATCGCTCACCAAACAGTTACAGTAAATAGACATCTGCCGGAAACAATTTAATTTTTTTTATTTTGGAAAAAACAAAAGCAAGTTATTGAAAAACACAAATATTGCTTATATTTACATACATTTCTCAAAAATTCAGAACCCAACAAGCCTGAAGGTTAAAAATTCAATTTAAATTTTAAACTTTCACACAAAAACAAAACAAAAAAGGCTACAAGCAAGATGCGGTTATTTCCAGTGCGCTACTCCAACATACCGAAAATGCTCGATTTTTACTCACAATTTAATCCTTCACCGCTCTCTATTAAGCAATTCATGGACTTTGGTGAGTGTTAAAAGATTTTTTAAATCAACTATTAATTTTTAATTTTCCATTAAAGTTTTTATTTAAATAATAAAGCTTTCATTTAAATAAACTTAGTTTTTGTAATTACTTGACACACTTAGCAATTATTTAAGTTGCTTTTCATGTCTCAAGCATCAGTCTACTTTACAATTATCTCGTCTGTTTTTCGTTTTATTAAAGTAATTCAAATTAAGCATGAACTAGTTTTTAAGTTTGATGAGATTATACGATTTGAATGACTGTGTTATTTTTCTCAAAACCTTTATTATTAAGTTTTTATTGAAATTTTTTTTCGGTACTCTAAGGACCGTCAACAGAAATCTATTAATATTACTACGATATCTTTTCGTCTGTCACACGAATGAATAGTGTATACATATTACTATTGTGGCTACAACAATAAATCCTGACAATGATTTTAGACCAATAGCTGTTCTGTTCTGTACCGGTCAAAAGAATTTGAGAAAGAAAGTGGCTTATTATTTGAACCTAATACATACAAAAAAAAACAGTCGGTGTTAAAAAAAGAGAATGTATCTATAAAAACATTTATTGAACTGTAACTATAGCTTCGTGCTTCTTTTGATAGGAGAAATGAATTTTGGTTTTTAACGTTACTGAATCATTCTTAGGCATTTGACACAGTAAACTACGGTGCTCTAGTCAAACATATTAAATTCTTCAACATATTCTGGTAAATTAATTCTATCGTATCTTAAAGATAAAACTGAAGTTTATATATATGTAAGTCTACCAATCCTCATTCACTGCAGAACTAAATTGTGGCTTTCTCCAGTTTTTTTTTTGTTTCTCGTTTGTTATTTTTTATACTTATACATACATATATAAACTAGCTGTACTCCCCATTTCTTCAGAGTCCTTAAAATATTTTGTTTGATTTGGTTTGGAAGTAATCAACAATAAATTTTAAGACTCTTACTTTCATAGTGCTTCAGATATAGTTTGTAAAGGCTCCCATCCCTTGGTAATAGCTCAGCAACATCTATACATATAGTAAAACAGTGACTTATTTCCTCTCTGTCTGTATTTGAGTTCGCATCACGTAAAAACTACTGAATGGATTTTTACTATTTTTTTTTTGTAAGGAGGTACTTTAGTATCCTGATTCAAATATAGGATACTTTTTTCCCTCAAAAATATCTCATTTCCAAGAGAAAGTGAAGAAAAACCAGTACGCAATTTTACCGATATGCATACTTTAAGGCATATTTTAGTAGGAATAAAACCCTTTATATAATATAAATACATAAACCATAACTGAAGCCCTAAAAAGTAAGGGTCTTTGGTGTAGATTGCTTTTAAATCAAAATATTGTAAGGACGCTGACGAACAGACAGAAAAACGGACAAAAATTGAAAAAATTGCTGATTTGTATTCCATTTTGTTTATTAATTGAACCAGCAACATAATTTTCAAAAAATATTTCATGTATAGAAATGGTCCTGTTACAGTTTTAATATATGTATAGATTTACGTTTTAGTGAAAATAAAAGTATAAAAAGTTGTATTTCTACTATAAAAATAAATTTTTAAGAGTACTTGAAGGGGCTGGTCGAAATCAGCTTAGATTAAACCCAAAGAAATCACAATACTTTCTGATCAGCAAAAGAAATGGTGATAAATCTTATATATGTAAAGATAAATACGACAAAAAGTTTTCACATACATTTAGTACGTATTTGGCATAGATTTTCGGACTTTTTAAGTAATATGGTTACTGTTTTCAAACCCTTCCATCTCAGGGAATCAAACCTGGTGGAATAGGAAGGCTGACTTCCAAAATGTATCAATACAAAGTCTGTACACATTTGTGCTACCGTATTTAAATCATGTTCATATGCAAAGTTTCTTTACAATGCATCAACTTTAAAACCGATGCCCTCATTGCTTGTTTACTGCGTTAATAATACTTGTCAACGGCGTTTTGAAAGGGTATACATTGTCAATGTTTTGTACTGCGGCATTATGAAACACTTCACTTTGTTCGAAGACAAAGCAATTGACGTTTTGGAAGTCAGCCGAAGACAATACATCGAGCTAACAAGCCGTGTTCACACTTTTTTTTAAAAGTATTTGTAAACATTTTTATAACTAATACTTATTCTACTAATATTTTTAAAAAAATATTGATTGAAAATAGAAAATTATGGTCATTCAAACATGAACATAAACACATATGTATATCACCACCTATAACAACTTGAACCAAATCCGTAAAGAGTTTAAAACACTTGATATCGATAACTTTAGATTTGAAGGGTATATTTAAATTACTTAAAATTACAAACTAGACACTTGCAGTAGGTTATTTTAATTTTTTTTGCTGTCACACTGCTTTCGTTAACGATTTTTTATTATTCAGTAGAAAAATGTAAATTGTTTTCTCTCTACAAACCATTTCATCATCAGCGAGAGGTAAAGAAATACACAAGTTGATCTTATGTTTTGCGACCCCATTAAATGTGTTTATTCTATTGTTGTTTTGAAATTTGTAAACCATGAGTTAAATTGTTAATAGAATATAAATATTTAACTTATCTTGAATAAAATCACTAATAAACAACATTGTAAATAATAAACAATTTTAAAGTACTCGTATGTCACAAATGAAACCAAAAAGCCTTAGAATAATAAAAACAAAGAATTTTCGGAATAATAATAAGACAGTGCAACAAAAATTTTTTTTTTAAATACAAGAACCTGACAATATCGGTTGGATTCTACTATCAAAGGGTAGTAAATCCCTTTACTCGTTTGGCGAAATTGGTAACCAAAATTTATTTAATGGCCTCGAAAGATTCGGAAATGGTTACCAATTTTGCCAAACTGAGCATTGGGCTTTACTACCCTTTTATAGTGGAATCGAACCTATACTGTCACCTCCTTGTATTTTCTACCTGCTGCACTGTGTAATTTATTATTACGTAATATTTTTTCTAAGATAGAGATTAAATTATTGGTGTTTTAAAACTAATAGTATAATTGATTACAGTTTGCTAAGAATCGCAAATTTAGAAAATCTGAACGAAATTTATAAAATTGTCATAAATTTCCCTGAAGATGATGGTCGAAATATTGGAATATTTTATTCCAGTTAAATAAACAAGAGTTTTTTTTAATTTATGTAATACGAGTACCATAAGTCGAACTATAATTTAACAATAATTTATTAAATATATGAAACGTATTTTTACTTTAACATACGTAGTATAACGTAAAGTATAGTAATCATGAAAAAATCGAGGATTTATATGTTTTGAGGTCTCCTGAATTCATTTTTACTATTTTCGCGATGATATCTGTAGGTGTGGCTTCATGGGTGGGTGGGTGTGTATGCCACTATTTTTGTGGAGTTTGTACAGGTCATACCGTTTGACATATCAAATCGAAATTTAGTATGTGCCTTTGGTATGTGGAGATGAAGATGAATAGTTTTGGGCATTATCGGGAGAGGGCAAGGGATTTTTCCCTTACCCCCAAATTTTGTGAACGGTCTGCAGGTCATACCGTATTACATATTAAAACGAAATTCAGCATGTGCCTTTGGTTTATGGAGATGAAGAGCTGTATAAATTTTGGGCATAATCGTGAAGGGACAAGGTGTAGTTTACTTAACACCCCAAACCGAAAATCATTAATTTTTCGATTGGAATATACTTTGAACTTTTATTCTTTATGTAATATATCCTTAAAAATATCTGTTTCCATTGGGTAGGCAAAAGTTGAGTGTAGGCTACTCCAGTTTTGTTTATTTTGAAATTATTAAAAAAATTAATAATATTTATTCTAGCTTAAGTTTTTAATTATATTAATTGGTATATAAATGTCTTGCCCTTAGCCAACCTTTGGTTAGCAATTAACAACAATTAGATATTTTTTAAATTTGTATATTTTCGATTATTAACACAATAGTGTTGAAGTTAACAATGTCAAAGCCGGGCCATGCTCTGCGAAATTATATAAATTTAACTAAACTATTTTTAAACTAATTAATATTTATTTATAATTCAAATAAAATTAAATTTATATAATGATTAACAAATAAAATTGGTATATTCTACATCTTGTCAATCACGGATCTTCCCTCTGTATAATATGTAAAAACAATTTCATATAGCCGGTTTCACGACAATACCTATAATTATAAAGTGCCCAAATTGTCCCATTCGAATAAATAGATATTTTTTAGAAAAACTATTAATTTTTAAATTTATTTTCTCGCAATTAGAACTTCGATTTCTCATAAAAATTGTTGGCTAAAATAATCTGAAACAACAGCTTATTTGAGCCTAAACAAAATATTCAATAAAGCAAATTAATCGTTCAATCAAATTAAGAAAACAATTTTAAATAAAATTTAACTCGTAAACAAGGCGAATCTATAAACAGCTGGCATTGTGAAAGTAGCTGGGTGAAATATATTTATATCAGTTTTGGTAAACGAAGGTTTGAAATTGTAACGATTTACTTCCTAAATTGTGCTTTCTCCTCTCAAATTGAAATCAAATTGGCTCAAACACATGTTTTAAGTTAAGGTTTTAATTTCTATTGATAAAAAATAACGAATAAATTAGTGATATTTTTATCATCTAAATATAAAAAATGACAACTATGAAATTATATATTTGCAAAGAATATTTAATTTTTTTCAGTTTGATTGACTAATACCGGTGGTACAAAATTAAATTAAAGTTATTGATAGCTATTTATACCAGAAAACTAGACGCAGCTTTCTTTAAATTCGACAGAAGTCTAGTAAGAGATAATTGTTAACGGGAGCAGTGTTGCATTTCATGTTATTGCGCTGAAAATGAAAAAGTCACGGAACCAGTAAATTTTCCTCGTATCTTAAAAAACAATATTTTATATTCTGATGAGGGTTATATACGAGTATATACGTACATACATACATACCTATGTACATATGTACATACATATGTGTATACGTTCTAAATATTCGGCAGAGATAAATGAAGCATTGTTTGTTTTTAATATTTCTGTATGTTTCAAGTGAATTTTACACATTGTATCCTCAGAGAATATACTTGTATTGATGTATAAAATAAAAATCCAATTGTTGGTAATATCTGCTTAATTAATTTTTATTCGAATAATAAAAATGTATATGAATGTATGTATATTTGAACGAGCAAAATGTTTTCAATTTAATTGTTTTATAGCATTGTTTTTGTTTAATTATCTCTGCAATACTAGTAGACTAGTCTAGAAATAAGTAATAAAAACTTTCAACAACAGATATCTATAATACTTAAACACGTTTTACAAATTTATAAAAACTTAAAAACAAAATTTGTGCTGTTTCTGTTTATTATTTACAAATGATTCAATAATTTCTTGACAACATGTTTTAATTTTGTAAAGAAAATGACAAGGAATAAATGACTAAGTTTTATAGTTGAAAATGTACTAAATAAACTCAAACTTATTTAATGAATTTATCGAATTTATTCGATTCACTCGGCTCGGAAGTCGGTTGTGAGAGCCGCCATCTTTATTTTTAAATTCGAGCCGGCGCACAAAGGGTCAAAAGCCGAGAAAACTAAAAGTACTCTCTTACAGAGCATAAAATTCTACATCACTAGGAAGACAAATTAATGTCCAATAGGTAACCGTGCTTTTGTATTAACTCTTTGAAATTAAACTGAAAAAAGTGGAAAAAAGCCTAAAACTTTATGTAGTAAAATACTATTTAGCGAAAGTAATTGTGAAAAATAACAAGTTTAACCATGCAGCCTTCAATTTCAGGTATTTTTTGAAAAGTTTTTCGTATGGGGTACTTGTTTTCCCCCTAGTATACCACTATGATTTTGTTCCAACATGCAGTTTGTTCTACGAGCTACCCACGTAAAAGTTTGTAAGCCTCGCTATTGTAGTTGTGGAGATATTAATTATTCCGCGAAAAAGGCTTCTGACCCCTCTGTGCGCCGCCATTGTGAGCGGCTTGTTTCGGCTAACATTTGTCAGCCGAATTGATCAATTTAAGTGGTATATTTTTAAACTAAATTGATATTTTTATACCTGGCGACATAACAAATCGATCAAATAAACGTGAAGAGCTATTCGGTTTTTTAGCTCATTAGATTCTGGTGAAAAACAAAATTTAAATGTATTCATCGTTCCATCTTCTAGATATATTTTATATTATTGTAATCTTTTGAAAAGAACAAAAGAATGAAAAAATCTTCAAATATTATACGTGAAAGTGTCATTTCCAAATGTTGGAACTTTTTTAAGATTTCTACTTAGGTGATAGAAAAAAGTATAAATATTGTAGTTTGCTTACAGATGAAGACATTAGGCAGGTTATAAAATGTGAATTAAGTTTTAGAAACACTACGTCAATGACATTCAGAACTCTCAAATCATTTGTGGTCCGTCTACAATATTGATATAAAATCAGCTTGCTTATTATTGTTTTTTATGTGAAGGGTGAAAACAATAAATTTCCTCCGACGACCAGCCGCTTCCGAAAAATTCACAACGAATTGGATGTCTGGTCTTGTCACAGTTTTTCTACATTTACATTGTATATTGCCATTTGACTAAAAATTGTTGGTGACATCTTGAAGTTTTTTCCAGCAAAAGTTGATTTAACCAACCAAATAACGAAAACATTTTTTGTATCGCTGATTAATACCGACTAAAACCTGTAAAACTGACTTTATCTAGAAAAGTACAATTAAAAAATACATTTAGTTTTAATAATACAAATGCAAAGGAACATTTTTTTGTCACTCAAAGTTATTAACATTATTATAAAAAATATCTTAAAATTTTTATTATCATTTCTTTCGGGTATGTTATTCATGTTTAGTTAAGCAATAAATATTTTTTATTTAATTTCTTTTATTTTCAGGGTAAATGTGGTAGTAAAAATAATTTTTTACACATGCAATATCTATAATATTCTAGGAATTGACACTGAACTGAACTTTTCTTTAAATGTTTTAACTCTGCTACACAAACATGGCGATTTACCGATATCATTTTCAGTTAGTGAGAAGTAAAATATTTATGAGATTAACAATAGCCTAACCGAGTATTTTTATTATTTAGAAATGCAACGCAAACGATGATTGTTTGGTTTAAATTTTTGCTCTATTGCTGTATTTTATAGGCACTTAAGTCAAGATCCTTCCGTAAAATGTTCTACGTAGTCGAAGGACAAAGACCACAACAAGTTGAGAACGACGACGAATCGACATTTAGCCGTTTTCTTCAATACTTCGTAAATGAACAAAGTGCTCTATGAACTTCCCGGACAGATTTTATTTTTTCAAAGTAAAATTTGTGGTGACTTGCCAAAATCTTACTAAAAATAAATGTCAAGAGAGTTTGACATTCTCAGCTGTCAACCATAGTTATCGATATCAATGTTTCTCATGCACCAAAACAAAAACAGCCATTACATAGCAAATCGCAAAGGGGTGAGATCTTCATTTTCTCAACTAACGCTCAAAAAGTTTTGTACGAGAAAGGCCTCTCAGCAATTTAATAAAATGCTTTTGTATTTTATTAAAATAGTAAAGGACTAGGATTATTCTTAATTTCAGCTCTTTTAAATTAGCTTCTTGCCGGAAAACAAAACATATTATCAATAACTTTGCCAAATATATTCTCTTGCGCGGTTAAAAGAATTTTAGCAAATTAACAAGTCTCCGGGGCCGGCTAAAACAGTACTCGTCGATGTTACTACGTCCATTGGCAAAATTTTATTAAACTATGTATCATGCTAGTAAAATTTATAATTTATGAGTGAAGGTGGCTTGATTAACTCAAATCCCCAAAGAGGAAAAAAAGACGTTGAAAATTAACGCTGAATTTCTATTATTTTTAATTAAACACTAATAGTTTACCTAGAAAGGCTTGCGTAGGGGTTGTCCTACCGAAGACTTGCTAGTTTTTTCGAAAAAATCATTTTTCCGAAACTTATGTGGCGTTCTTCGAGATATTTCCAATTCGTTTAATAGAGTGCGGCATGGTCTTTTTCTGTAAAAAAATATTGCCAGTGAAGACTAATGCAGAGATATCGAAAAGCTCCGAATTTTCTCCACTCTTCTACTTCCATTTAAAAATTATCTTCTTAGACAAACTTTCAACGCAATCCACTCATTCGTAGAATAAGGCACCATTACACAAGACTGTACCAAATACCACTCAGCCCATTAAGCAATTTAATTACTGCATAAGACATTTCCTGGTCGTGACTGTTTCTTTTTCGGTAATCAGAATTGGCCCCTAGATCGTTATGTATAGTCGGAGATCTATGGCAACAAGTCCACATCATCCGTGTGTTAACACTGCATTTCCGAAATTCAGTCACATTAACGCAAATTATTTATTGGCAAAGACTTGGAGATTATTAGCTCCATATCCTATGTACATTTTTTATTTAATTTAATCTTACATACATCTTGAAGAACCGATACACTGGAAGAAGTGAGATTTTTAAAGTTTTTTTAAAACTAAAACAAATTCAAAAAAATTATATATTTTTTTAAACTAAAAAAGAAAATAATAACTAAAACAAAAAACTAAAAATTTACAAAAAATATTCCTGCCTTTTCTTGCTCTTCACGGGGTTTTTTTTGTTACTCTTTCAACCTTGTGAAATTGTTTAGTAGTATTGTTTGTAACCTAAATGGCTTGGAGAGACGGCATTAAAAACCTGGAGGGTTACTGCTTAGATCGATTTGAAAGTAAAAGTATTCGAGTTTGTATGACTTATGCGTTGCATTTCGAAAGTGGATTTTTTCGCATTGAATTAGGCAGCACCACCCCTGTTTTCCAAATTTATCCCAACTTAAGTTTAATTTTCAAGTTAAAGCAAAATTTACCCAACAATTTCTATAAGCAGCTAAAAAGTTATTTAACTGGTCGTACGTTTAGAGTTAAAGAAGGTAGTAGTTTGGAGCCCGCTTCATATTTTTATGTGGAAGCAATGTTTTTAAAGTTTTTCGCAATACTTATTTGCGTTCGTGATGTACCTACTCCATAATGGGAGAACGCATGTAGAAGTATGCATCATAAAATCGGTGATTTCATCTTAAATATCGCTCTTCCATCATGTTTAACTAATAGCTGATATCTAGGGAAATATCGGTTTTTAATTAAATTTGCTTTCGTCAACCCCACTGTTTACTTGCTTAATGCTTATCTCGTTTTGCAAAGTCAAAGTCATTGCAATTTTGCATTGTTGTGAAATATATTTTTCAATTCTTTTGCAACTGTTAGGACCGCTCGTAGCATGCTTATGCTAACCTAACACTCCTTACTCCGAAGCCATTAGACCCATCGTGTTGCCCCAACGACTGAAGTTCCCTAAAAAACTCTCCCAATCCTTAAAACCACATGGACATATTCTTGAAAAACTAATAGTGCTTTAAAATTACTACTAATAAAAAATTGCAGTTAATCGATTGGCATTTGACATATATTTATGAGTTTCTAAATTTGCTTTGGATAAAACTAAGAATTGCGTTTTGCCTTTGAAGTTATTTTACTAGTCGATTAACCAACTAACCGATTAAATGTTAACCCAGATCAACAATTTGGTCGACTTAGCTAAAACCTGTTTATTAGATTTTGAAATAATAAAAAAGGACTTGATGTCATTATGTTGTTGTTTTCTATTATTGATGACATGTTGCTTTCTTATATATTTGGTGAGACGGTTAATTTATCTTCCTTTTTTTAACACACATTTTGTTGTGTAAAAACCAGACCAGGTCTTTGTTATTTATAATACACTTTTAAAACATATAAGGAATAAAACGAGATCAATTGTGAACGCAAGGAGTTTTTTCTGCGTAATATTAACCAGGAAGAGAAAGTTCATACAACTGCTTGTTTTGCCAATAGTCTTGAAATGGCATCAATTTGATTCTTTTGTTGGAAATGCAACAACATTTTGTTCAGGAAAATGTTAAGTCGAATTATACGTTCGAAGTTTTAAAGTTAACTTTTAAAGTCCGAATGTAATTTCGGGTTCTGTAAAATGTAACGTGTAATTAATATTCGACTTTCACAAAATTATTTAAGTTATTTTAACACCGGGTTTTTATAAAATTTTTATGATTGTTATTTTTATAGGATTAATATTATTTTAAGACATAACTTTTTGAACTTTTTAGAACAGGTAGTACAGTGTCTACAGCTGATGCCAATTAATTAGAAACACTTGCAACTTGTAAAAGCTTTCGATATTCGTTTTTGGTTTACTAGTACCTTTTTAATGATTTAAAAATCTAACAAAACAAAAACTTAACTTAGATTTTATTCAATCTTACAATTATGTATTTTTGAATTTCCTTATGTTGTTTGAAATTTGACTGCGAAGTCTAAATAGAAACGATAAATCATTATTAGAGAAAAGTTTTGGCATTAAATTAGTATCCTTTTTTGTCAATTTTTGTTGCCAAAGGTATTTGAGTTCAGATATTGCTCGACCGATATAGATATTAAGTCCAGAATACGTTAACTAATAATTTAGGCGCTTCTCTGTATAATTTAACCCGACTTTTTCTAAACAACGTAAAATAGTTCGCTTAGGTATTGTGACATCAAATTTTTTTTGAACACCTCTTTGGATGTCCGAATGATTAGTAGAATCATTTTCTAGATCTTTTACTACCCAAAACGTTAGCTGCACTATCAGACCTGTTCCTGTGCTATAAATTTTAAAACCGTTTTCCTGGTGTCCTGCTATTTCTTTAATCGATTCAAATTTATAAATTTTAGATTAGATTAGGTTGAGAAGGATTGTGTCCATCAGATGGCACCTTCACTAGGAGACCTAGAGGGTCCATTTTAATTTACTCTATATACCTAAACTAATAAACATTTTCATCCTGCTACCTGTTATTTAACCGCCTGATTTCCCTGACCTAGTGGACAACAGCTTCTAGAAGTTATAAATCTTAAAAATAATTAATTGCTTGATGTTTTATTTATTTAATTACAAAAAATTTTAAACGAAAAACAATATAATCTTTATTAAAGTAGCTGCTTACCATGACGATTTTAGCTAATTCTTGACAAAATTATAATTTTTAATATAAAAATAATGTTCCTAATTAGCTGTAAGCAGCTGTATGTAATGATGACTAAGTTAATGGGTTGTGTATTATTTACATACATGTATGTATGTACTTTCTGAACGGGATAGACCCTATAACTGTGAAAATTAGTTATTCATTTTCATGTCCAATATTTTTGCAATTGTTATGTAATAGTTATAAATGTCTGTATCATGCTAAAAAAGATCAACACAGTAAACACATCTATACTTAATGATTTTGTTATTTTATTTTCAGTTTTCATTGACAAATAGAGATTTTTTTACAACAAAATATAAGAAAGAGATAAAGCTTATATTTTGTTATGACGAGATATACATATTTACAAAAGTCATTATTTTCATGTAAAAAGAAAAGTCATAAAAATTGTCAAAACTATTATAAATTGTCAAATCTGGCAGATATGATATTATTGAGTCGAAGTTTATAACACAAAGAAATCGGTCAGTACAAACAACTAAAATAAGTCATAGATCAAATAGAAACGAAAAGATAAGCAAAAGAGATTAACGAATTGTTTTACATAGAACACAAATATTCAGGGCTGTAACAGAATTCAATTTTTTCGGCATTGGGTTTTAAACCGACAAAAACAACTTATTATTGTCGATTTAATGAGTCACAGAAACCAAAGTTATCGTTTTTTTAATAAACAATCAGCTAACAGCTGTCAGTTTTAATTTGCTCGCTCTTGTTTTTATTTTTTAAGAGGGATATTTCGAAAATATGTAAGTAAATATTTATGCAATTATGCCTTTTATTTTAGTTTTCTGTTTTAAAAATACTATACACTGACTACTATATAAAGACTGAATTTTAAACTTACTTTTTTTTATTATGTGGGTTTATGTAATTTGTTATAAACTCTTGGCTATTTTATTTCTAATCCTTTGACCTTCAGTTTCTAGTCTTCGGTGTTCTCTATGATATTACTTCTGCAGATGTTGTGCTTGATGTTTGGTCATCTGATTCATGCTTTCTAAAAATATGCATCGCTCTAATTTTCATCTTATGGTCGCAAATCTGAATATAAATGCATATTCATAGTTGAAATCCGTTTCAAAAGACATTTAAGTGTATGCATAAATAATATAAATTGAGATCGTATTTTACTTACAAACATCGCATTCATACTTAAATATACTTTTCTCTTAAAGTATAAGTGCTCGTCACTACTTATAAAATATGCAGTTACGCTGACTCCGGCAGCTCAAGTGGATTACTGCAATGTCGCAAAATTCTTCTGTTTATATTTTCTGAGCGCGCTCTGCTTTAAATAACAAATATGCAACAACGGCAGTAGTCATTATATTTTATTTTATATTAAATAATTTTTTTATATTTTTACAAAAATATTTAAACGAAAACAATTTTGTCAAAAAAAGTAACATTAAAATTGTAAACAAATGTACAAGTGCTAAACAACAGCTGATTCGATTATCGGTTTTATTGGAATTCGAAAATAACCAAACCGACTTGGTTCATGACACCAATGAAACCAATATTGGTTTACAAAATCGATAATAAGCAAAACCGCCTTGATTGCTCTTTGGAGTTGTACTTCTCATTATCTTTATGAGATTACTAAACATTTTAAAATATATATAATTGTAATTACATACATACATATAATCAGATTAAATAAAAAATATTCAAAATATTTTGCTCAGATTTCTATGCAAACGATTTTATTATTATACATATTATGCATATTATGCATATTGTTTTCCATGTTATGCATATTTTTCCATGTGTTAAGTGCACATTTAATAATTTTTATTATCAAATGAAATAAAGATGATATTATAAATTGAAATTGATAAATGTTAAATGCGTTTTAAAAAATTTTATAACAAAAACTATTCTTTAAAGTTCTGCTACATACATCTACATCTCTCTTTGTAAAACAATTTAAATCTTCAAGGACTTAACAACTAATCCTTTGCACTAACCCGAGTGCTAAAGTCGTCAATTTTAAGCCACATACTTTGGTACCCCTTTTGAAGCTTCTATGAAAGGATGACATTCTATCAAATGATGACATTCTATTTTATTAAAATAGAATGTCATCATTTGTAAATAGAGCCTAATTTGAAAAGTGGTATTAATGCAAAGTAAGTACATTCTAAACACTATAAAATTGGTAGCAACATTACATTTTTTGGTTTAGGAATCGTGCCAGCTCACTGACGAAAATGTTTTTTAACCTGGAACGATCACAGCTAGTCGTGTCGAAGATTTTGAGTGGAACTGTGTAATGGAAAGGAAAATGGGTTCGCTATGGTTGAGCTGTCGACAAAAACTTTTAAAAGTTATGGCATACAAACGGATATATGTATAAGTGATTCTAATCATATGATCGAGAGTGTATATTTCCCTATACATATATACTTACATATTTAAATGTAATTTTTTATTTTAAGTGTAAAGTTATTATATTCTTTTTTAACAATTTTTAAAGATCACAGCAGAAACGGTTTTCGTTTTTTGAACACTTATAGCCCATTCAGGCTGCCACGAAATTAAGTAATTTCGAGCTGAAATTACGAACGAAATCTAAAGTGTTCATACTGGGCTTTTTGACATTTGAGTTAATTTCGCAAACAGCTGATCACTCTTAGTTGCATTTGTATAATTTAATTCTTTTGCAAAAATCTTTCGCACAACACTATCGCATTGATTTAAAATATACATGAATATTAAAAACAACACTACAACAAAATTAATGTACAATTATGTATATATTTCCATTATTTCATTTGGCTTTTAAATTTTTTTCAAACAAAACGGACTTTCAAGGTTGTAAATCTGGTCATGGTTGCAAAAAAACAGTAACTTTTTCTACAAAACCAGCGTTGTCTATCGTAATTTCAAGTTAATTTCGACGAAATTAAGTAGAATGAGTTAATTTGGGCAATGGTAAAATGTATGCGAAATTACGTAATTTCAAGTTGATTTCGGCCGAAATCACGAAGTGACTTAATTTCGTGGCAGCCTGAACGGGCTATTATTGTAGTTAAATAACTTTTCCAGACAAAAATTGTAATTTCAATTATTATAAAAAATTACTTAACGTTTAATGCAGCCAAATGCATAATGAAGGCAAAAAGTAATTTGTCTATAAATCTATAAATCTGCAAATATGTATGTTTACAAATATTTTTTAATTTTTGCGTTTATTAAACATCGAAATGGAAAGCCATTTTACTCACAGAATGTCTACTTAAAAAATAATTCAAGGTTAATCTTTATTGAGTCAGACGATCCTATTACTTTTTATCGCAATTGTATATATTCTGTACTTTTACGTACACACATATATTAGATTTATTTAAATAAACAACATATGAATGCATGTGTTTTAATTTTTTTAAGTCTGCTGTGATTTAAGCAAAAATACTTATATTTTTTATATTGTTTTGGATTTTAAAGTACTTGTGCACTAATGTATTTTAAATTAAAGAAATGCAAACACAGATTTATTTTTTCAAAATAATTTATTATACTCGTATTATACTACGGGGTAAGCTCGTTTCTATGGCCCTTTCGCTAAGTGCTTAATTTAGTTCGCCAGGAAATCCTTTACCCAAATTTTAGGTCAGCTAAAAATACCTTTTATGATAAAAATTTCCTTAACAAAATGGAAATTAAGTTAAAGAAATTAATTGAAGAGCTTAATTAAACAGCGCTTGAGTTTAATAGCGAATTTTGATAAAAATCATGTAAGAACTATGTATTTTGAGATACCTCCGTATGTACTAAGAGTTTTTGAATAATCGGATTTCCACTTAATCGCATAAATTATTAAAGATGGTTGAGATTTACTGAGTTAAGTTTCAACAACTCGGTTAACCGGAAATTTTGGCAAAAATTGTTGCATATGCTTAATAGAAAATTATTCTTGAAAAAAAAAAAAAATAATAATAAAATAACAATTATTGAATTAATTTAAAGAAACACGTTGTAGCGCTGTCCGGCCGTAGCGTCTCTTATAGTTTCCTTACCAAATACAGATTTTAGATATCTTATTTTCTTAACATTAAAATTAATATACTCGTTGTAGAAACTTTATTTCTTGCAACATTTAGATCTTTGGTCAAATTTTCGATGTTTTAATTTTTTGTTGAAATGTATTTTTTTTTTAGCCAAATTTAGTGTGTTAAAATTTTGGTAAAAATAATATTTGCGGATTGAAATTAAGATTTGATGGTTTTGTTAATTTTCTGTGTTAGACAAAATGTCGATTTTTTTTGCTTAAATTCTTTTCTGTTAAATATATTTTGTAGTGATATTTTGTCGAAAATGTTATTTAAATTTTCTTTCGATTTCTACTGGTACAACCCCAATGGTATGCAGTAAACCACCTTTTTGCCATTGAAATTGATTATATTAGAGTTTCCATTGCATTTATCAACCCTGTTTTTGATTGCGTTGATGTTTTTTTATTTAAAAAATAATCGTACAGATGATATTTGAAGTCAAGCTTAAGTTCGTTTTATTCTCTCTAAGAACGAATAATTTTAATTACAATGACGAGATTAATATTAAAGAAAAATATGTGTGTGAAGTTAGCTCCGTCAGTTAGCTTCGTTTTCAACAACCCTGTGTTAGTTAACTCATTCGTACAAAAGATGGTAAAATACACAAAAAATAATTATTTTAAACATTTTTATGCAAAAATTAATTAAAACCAGCTATTATATAATAACATTTTATTGATAATTAATAATAAAGACTTGGAAAAAAGTGAAAATATGCATTTTCCCATATGGACATTTATTAAATATCAAAAAAATGGCCAAAATCATTACAAATTCTGAATATTACCAATACAGTTCTGAAATCTGTAATGTCATAGCTTTCAACCCCTACAGTCCGCTAAGACGCACCTTTCCGATTTTGGCCATTTTTTTGATATTTAATAACTGTCCATATGGGAAAATGATTATTTTCACTTTTTTCCAAGCCTTTATTATTAATTATTAATTATCAATTAAATGTTAATATAATTGCTTTTAATTACTTTTTGCATAAAAATGTTTAAAATAATTCATTTTTGTGTATTGTACCATCTTTTGTAGAAATAAGTTAACTAACACAGGGTTGTTAAAAACGAAGCTAACTGACGGAGCTAAAAGCTTTTCTCTTGTTTTCTTCTCTGATTTAATATGCGTCAACAAAGTACTCATTGTGTCAACCTCTTCCGTTGTTACTTTGATTTCAGTTGAGTACGTTAAAGTTTAACGTATGACGAATTCTATGTGCCCCGGCCTTCACACACATAAGAAAAATAATCTTTAATCAGCACACGAAATGCGTTTTTTATTGTTTTTTTTAAATTAACTCGGTTGTCTTCCCTAAATGAATTTCAAAACGACCAGCAGCGTAGCTTCAAATTTTACTCCAGTAATAGATAACAATAGTTTTGAAATGAAAGTTACTGCGCTGTATATTTTAATTTTTTGATGAAATTGTAATTTTTCTCGAAAATTTAATTTTTAAAGAAATTTATTTTTGAACTTTTTTTTTTGGCGAATTCAATTTGCATTGAAACAGATTTGCTGTTGTGTTATTGGAAATTTTAAAATTAAATACTTTTTGCCATATGCTCAAAACATTTTTCAAAAACACAATTTCCTTGTGTTTCAGTAATGTTGTTACAAGGATGTATTGAAAAATTATTTAAAATTTGCCTTTTAAAATAAACAGACAACTTTTTCTAATCAAAATTTGATTTCTTCGGTAATAACATGAGCAATTTTGCATTAAAAATCTATTTATTTTGGTCCAAACGGACCATAGCTGGAGCCCTAATCTAATCTGTGACATTTTTGATATCAAACAACAACGTTATTTTTTGTTTTGTTGTATGTGTTTGTTTTCCAGTTCTATTTGATTTTGTTTTCATTTTAAATTTGTTTATTGTCTAAGCGGAAACTTAACTTTACTGCACTCATAAAACACACAAACACATTTGTAGATAAAAAAAATAAATAAATGAAATGTATTTTAGATAATAAAGCAATTTTGAGACAAGAAGAGAGAAAGAAGGTATCAGACGAATCTAATTATTTTCTGAAATTACTTGCTATGTTCCAAAACAATTCACGAAAAAAATGTCTGTGGTCACGTATCACATTTAAAAATTTAGTATTTTTAAATACACAATGGCACCAAAAGTCAAGGTACCGTAGCTGAAATAAGAGAGCTTGTAAATGTTACATCTTCAATTGCTTAACAAATGAATGACTTAAACCAGTCTGGAAGACGATGTAGGTAGACGATGTTGGCTCAGGTGGGTGGCAATCTGTTACCTTTAAGCTTTAGTAAATTTATTTAAGAATGAGGTAACCCTAACATAATGAGCCTGCAGGCGCCTTTATGCCTCTACCCGACCGAATACCCCTAGTAAAGGTATTAGCAAACTGTGTAGTACTGCTCGGTACTGCATTTTGTTCAAGATACCGCTTTTCCAGGATTAGGTGTAGGTGTTCGAACTGGGGAAAAGAGAATTGCTTTCCCCTTTTCAACTTAATCTAACGTAGCCTTAATGTTAACAAATGAAAAATTTTGCAAAAACCAAGAAGCTTTTATGAAAGATTTCTGTATCATGTTTCACCACCATAGCTCTTGCAAGTTCAATAGCATGTACTCAATAAGCTCGATGTGTTCACAACGCAGAAGTAGCAATCCTAATGATGGTTTCAAGGTTTTAACGAAATCACGGGTGTTATGAACATTATTTTCACACATTTCTGGCATACAATATGAGGAACACAACAACAATAAAATCTAAGTTAGAACAGTAAATGAGGGTAGTTAGCTATAATTCAAAAACAAACGAGAAAAATGATGACGTATTTAAAAAGTACGTGTCAATTTATGATAGAAACAAAAAAATATCAGGGAAAACAAACAATTTTTTTTTTTGTTGACCAGTTCAATTGTACCTCATTAGTCCAAATCAATTTAAATATTAACAAGTAAAGGCTATTCAAAATTTCGTTCAGTAAATATATTAAAAAATCAAGTTTAAGACCAGTGTAGTAGTGCTGGCGAAGTATTGTATTTTTTTGGGTACTCAATACACAAAAGTAGTTAATCGATACTTTTACGGTAGTATTTTTAGAAATGCATTTATAAAAATATTTGACAACTGCAAAGATAAATTTTCTCTGCTAGTATGTAAACGGAAGTATTGAGTACTATTGAGTACCCAATTGAAAAGTATTGAGTTGTATCGAGTAATTGAAAGTAGTAGACATTGCCAGCACTACAGTGTAATGCCTACCTCAAATCAGCGTGATCAAGATCAAAATTATATGGAAGGCATAATATTTAATGAGAAAATAATAACTTGATATGACGTTTCTACAAATTTACGAGGTCAGTTTATTACCTAGTTTTTTACCTCCAAATAATAAGATTTCGAAGGGCCTTTGAAATAGGCGTTTGTTCCATTAGTGATCTCTTCGTTTAACATAAATCAAGTTAAAAAGCAGTGCTGGTACGACCACAACGGAACTCATTCAACCACTTTTTAACCATTAATTGATACTAATGATTCAGACTCCCCATAGCATTTATTAATTTACGGTATTCACATTACGGTATTCACTATTGTTAAAATTAACGATCAATGACCGTCAAAAACAAACTAATTTGACAATAGTATAACAGATTACAGTAAACTTATGTTGTCATTTTATTGCTTTCTGATTTTTATTTTTTATGTGACATGTTTTTGCCATGGCAACCACTTCCATATTTAATTGCCTATAATTCTCAGACTTATGTCAGCCAATGCTACTATTTTATTCGCCTTCTATCAAAATGCCTTATTTCCGCTGTCTCCTTTCGTGTTTTCCATGGCAAGTCTCTAGCTCCAACTATACCAGTAGCTAGGCCACTATAATAAGCTTTTGCAACATCGAGTATCATTTCGTTTAGTTGTTTCTAGTCTACGGTATAGAAAAAATTAGGCCACATGTACTATATAATCCGGTAAAAATACTAAGGACGACTTTGCCTACTAGCGACCAAACTACTCTTTGGCCCAGTATTTTTGGCGGTTACTGTTCTTTTATGGTTAAGCAATATTTATCGAAGAGTTTTTTTCTCTGCCCGATTTATTTTGTCAACACCCTTACATAAATCCTGTTTTTCAACTATCAGGTGACGACATAATTGAGAAAGATTGTAATTTTTTGCTCGTTAGTAAAGAGATCTTCTTATATGGCGTAATCGCTCTGATGGACGGTTATGAGCACCTTAAAATGTCCCTAAGTTTGCCCAATGGACATGTCGAATTGAACTATGATTCTGAAAATAAATTTTAACAATTTGCATACGGTGCTCTGGCGCAAGTCTATTCATAATATGTTCTATTCTATTCATAATATGTTGCCAAACCAAGCTAATCAAACAAACATGAAAACAATCGAGAGCTATCAAATCAACTGCATTTAAAGTACTTGTAGTCAAAATGACCAGATTTTCTAGCAGGATTTAAAACGGCAATTAATTGTCTCTTAGCTGGATTCACCCATTTTTTTCGTACATAAGTTTTTTGTATGTAGTTTGACATTTCTCTCAGAGAGTGAGAGAAGTGATTTTGTCCGGACAACTCTCAGCTTTAATTGGTTTAATTTTAATTTTTTTCAGGACAAAATGTCATTAAAAATAATTCTATAAAAAAGAAAAAGCTGAATTGAGTTGCCACATCATATAGTGTTTGCTCAGCATGCAATTGGACATTTGTTTTGTTTTTTTTTTGATTACCTGAAATTAAATAAAAATAATATGTTTTAACATGTTTTAATATACAAAATGTAAAATTAATAAAAAACGTAATTTTACACCAATTTATTTATAATCAGTTGTTGCTTTCTTTCCACATTGTAAAATTAATATGGCTTGTTTAGTCATGTATTTCATATGGCAGCTTTGTTTGTCCACACAGATTTTTTCCAGGTTGTCCTATAGCTAATCCAAAAGTTTTTAAAATAAAGTAATCAAAAATTATGTCATTATCTCTAGCTCACCCTGTGTAAAACAAGATGACTATAATAATTTCACGAGCATAGTTTCTCACATAAGTTACAGAAACGAGGCACTGAATTATTTTCTATAAAACTAAAATATCTCGGTTTTCAATCGGTCAACGCAAATAAAAGAGGTGTGTCTGCCTTACCATACGTATATTATGTACGTACTATAAGACATATATTTATTTAATAGGTTTATAAGTGCGGTTTATATATGTTTTGTCGTCATTTGTATAAAGAAATTTTTTTTAAATATATAAAGTCGTTTAGCTCATAAGAAACAAATTAATTTGTTTTCTATTTTCTTCGTTAGCAAATAATATTTTCTTTTCAATTTTATTTATTTATTTATTTTTAGTGTTCCATCCAAATTTTGTTTTTAATTTTTGTTCTCTGCATGTCTTATTAGAAAAATAAACGTATTAACGACAATTGCCTTACTAGTTCGTTTTAAAGAATTAAAATATTCCAAACCTTTGTCATAATTTGTTTACAATAGATTAAATTTAATTCTCTGTATATGATCAACAAAATATCCATAAATCTATACATTTGTATAGTATATAAGAAACTTTATATTATACGAAATAATTTACGTTAAAAATTCGTATTAAAAAATAAAAATAAATTGGTGTGAATCGAAATTACACACAAATTTTTAATTAAAGGTATAATAAATAAATATCATAAATAGTACTATTATTTTAAGGTACATAGTTAACAACACTTGTTTCATACAGACATCAGTTTAAAAAGCAAAAAAAAAAAAAAACGACATATAGAAAAAAACAATAATTTAAATTGCACTAACCACCATTTTTGTTCTCTTTTTTTATTCTAAAGATATGCAACTGATTTGTTTGCTTTGTAGGATTTTTACACAGATCAATATCTAACAGCTACCATCAATTTTTGAAGCTGACATATTTCCATAAGAATTATACAGGGTTAAAAATCAACATCTTCACAAGATGTTCCTGTCTCAGTTTGTTTCATTTTAGAATTTTTGATTATTTTAGGAAAGTCGATTATTTCAGTGTCGAAATAATACTGAAAAAAATACTGTCGAAAAAATATAAAAATACGTCTGCATTCAGTGATGGCAAAAAACCATCCAATTGTAGAAGGACAGTAAGGAACGTGGTTTGTTTGTTGGTGTTTTGTTGAAGCTTTAATATTCTGTAATATTATTCTATAACATGCATACTTCTCCTTGTGTATTGAAGAATTTTATTACTTATAGATTTTTGGCTTCTCTAAAATTACGAAAAAGGTTTCCTGATGATCTAGCCTGAGCAACCAGTGAAATACGTATAGGAACTAGCTCTTTTCCCCCAACAAATAAATTGCATTTTTATTAAAAAACGTTATGGGTAATTAGCATAATATTAAATAATTAATATTTAAATTCCCAAAAAATTTTATTAATAATAAAAAAAAAAAAATGTTTGAAAATGAGCGGCATATGTACGTAAAAATTATTTTATATATTATTTCTCCAGAATGCTTTCTATAACTTAAATATTCCACATTGAATCTTGGGTTTGTTCTAGTAAAGCAACAATTAATCCAAAATTATTTATTTTTTTTACAGTTGAGTTGATGGTAAATGTTAGATGTAAGATGTTCCAAATGTAAACTAATGTTTAATATTTTCAACTTCTTCCAAACGTTCCACTAAAATTTTGTGTTTTTAACTTTATTTTTTTGCAAATAAATTGTTGAAATCAGGATTATGTTCGTTTAATGCTTTCTAAGTAAAGAGAATATTGTTTACAAATTAGGTGATTAATTTTAAAGAAAAAATTTTAAAATTTTTATTTTAGACACTACCAGAATGTATTTAATTCTATCTACTTCTAGTGGTGTTTAGTTAGAGAAATAGGAGAAAAACTGTATTCAATTATCTATCGTCAGTTGGTGAGAATTAAGTCTACCACCACCTAAAGTATAGTCTTTCAACTTCGCGAGAATTAAACGAACTTAAGCCTGACTCTAAAAATGAATTTGCAGTTTAATAAATAGTTTGAAGAATAATTTAAATAGTTCATATTACTTTATTTTTTTAATCAAATACTTATGATTTTTCCTAAGAAAATTTTAGGTGTCTAACTATTACGATTCAAGAGATAACAATCTGTAAAAGACGGACATACGGATGAACAGACATCGGAGCAATATTGATAGAATAACGCTTTTAACCTTTAGTTACGGAACTGGAAAAATCAGTTTTAAAATGTGTGTTTTTTTTAAACCATGTGATATCGTACTATTTTGGTATATAGGGTATATCTAAAGGGCGTTTCACACTATAATACAAGTATTTATACTTTTGAAAAATCGCTATTTGAAATTAAAAAATAAAAAACAATAACAATCCAGCAAAAAAGAAGTACACTCCTTATCTGCCATACAAAAGCTTTTAATAGTAAGCACATGATTTTGGGACATACATATACACTGCAATGAATTATTCTCTTATAAGGAAATGCTACAGAGTGTGACATCACGAACATTTATCATGTAATCCATAAACAGGTTTATAAGAAATAGCAACTCGTAATTTCAAACCTGCATAAAGAGAAGCAGTATTTGTTGCTGCGAACTCATCATGTAAAGATTTAATTTTCTCAAGTATTAATAGTTGTATTATAGTGTGAAAATTAAAGTGAAGCTTTAGCTGCTCACTATGAAGGCAACCATTTCGAAAAGTCGTTCTATGCAAAGAAGCATATTTAATGCCTATATTTATCGTACAGATGGTATTTACACCCTAAGTGATAAACAGTTCCAGCCGTACAACTCATCAGATTTAACACAGCTGTTAAGAAGTATTAATTTTTGTGCGTTTGGTTATATGTATATTGTGGATTCCACGGGGTGTGACCCTGCCTATGCGATTTGCGACATCTTCTTTTAAGCCTCCAAAAGAAGATTTTTTTGCTGCTAGGGGATAAGCTGACGCGTGCAAGTTTCGTTTATTCTTATAGCTTTTTGTTTGGGGTGCATTTTTTTTTAAGAGCAGATGCTCCTCAATTGTGTTATAGAACGTACATACATACATATAGGGTAATTTTTTATAAATTGACTGGCAGTTTAATTTATTTATTTTTATATTAAATGAACAAAAAAAAGTTTATTGTAGTTTTCTGTATTACAAATTTTATAACAATGACAAATTAATATTTTATTTTTCAAATAAACAAAATACTACTCGATTGAAAAAACAAAGTATTCCAACACCCCCTCTCAATCGATTAGTCCTATATTATTCCGTAGTTTAACAAATCTGTTGACATCTAATGATTTTGTAAATAAATCTGCTAACTGGATCTCACTGCTAATATGTTCAAGAGCTATATTGCCATTTAATATGTTATCTCTTATAAAGTGGTGTTTTATGTCTATATGTTTTGCCCTTTTGCTTTCTAGATTATTCGCCATTCCAATGCAGCCTCTATTGTCTTCAAATAGTTTGACAGTATAGTCATCAATCTCTTTCAAATCTTTCATAACTCCAGATATCCATATCGCTTCAGTTGTTGCCAGACTCAAAGCTATATATTCAGCTTCTGATGAAGAAGTTGCAACAGTTTGTTGTTTCTTGCTACACCATGATACAGTGCAACCATACACCTGAAACAAATATCCGCTGTCTGATTTCCGGTCAAATTTATCTGATGCCCAATCTGCATCAGCATATCCCAAAATAGGTTCACTTGAAGATTGCATAAAATTTAATTTCGTTTCCAATGTTCCTTTAAGATATCTCACAACACGCTTGAGGTGTTGCCAGTGAGTGTCATCAGGATTTTGTTGATAACGGCCTAAATAACCGATTTGAAAACAAATATCAGGTCTAGAACATAGCATAATATACATTAAACTTCCTAGCAGTTCTCGATAAGGTTCCTTGGTGCCTGATTTTGATATACAGTTTTCTAACTGTAATCCTTTTTCCATCGGAGACTTCACTGCATTGCAATCTAGCATTCCAAATTTCTTTAATATTTTTCGGATGCTTGATTCTTGAGATATTTGCAATTTTCCGTTTATGAAGTTCATATTCATACCCAGAAAGAACTTCAGTGGACCGCAATCAGTCATTTCAAAATGTTTGGATAGTTGTTCTTTGAGAAAATTTATATCATCTATTTTGCTACCCGCTATTAGCAAATCGTCTACATATAGAACTAAAATCAGGATGTTATCTGACGTTTTATCAATTTTAACGTAAAGGCAGTAGTCATATTTTGACCTTACAAATCCTAGGGAAAGCAGAAAATTGTTAAACTTTTCGTTCCAGCATTTCGGTGCTTGTTTAAGCCCATACAGCGACTTTATTAATTTGCAAACTTTATTTCGACTAGCGTTAACACCTGCAGGAACTGCCATATATATATTTTCTTTCAAGTCACCATGCAAGAAAGCCGTCTTTACATCAAGATGATGGAAGTGGTATCCTCTAAAAACTCCAACAGCAAGAACAATTCTAATAGTCGTCAGCTTCGCTACTGGAGCATAGGTTTCCCAATAATCTATGCCATGTTTCTGTAGAAAACCTTTAACTACTATTTCGATGCGTTTCCATCGTTATCTTCCTTTAATCTAAAAACCCATTTAGATTTTAATAACTTGGTTTTTGGCGGAGGTTCAACAAGATCCCAGACATGATTTTTGGTCATAGCGTCCAATTCATCACTTACAGCTTTTTGCCACTTGTTGGTATCATCCCTATTGAATATGTCATTAAAAGTTTCCGGAATATTATTTTTCATTACTCTAGCTTCGTGACCTGTGATATAATCAAATAATTTACTTGGTAACCGACTTATTCTTTCACTTCTTCTTGGCTCAGTAGGTAAATCCTCGTGAATCACGTTTTGGTTAACGACTTCATCATCTTCATCGCTAGTGAGCAATTCACTTATAGACACTTGATTGTTATCATCTTGTATGATATTATTTGTGACACTTAAATTTTCTTTACCAATTGCAGCAGTCACAGCATTTTCCTCTTCCCCATCTGGCTCGTGGCTGCTTTGTATTATTGTAAAGTCATTTACTTGAACATTTTTCTCTGCATAGGGAAAACAGTTCTCATCGAATTTTACATCCCTTGCCATAATTACGTTACGTTTTTCCCCGTGCCATAATCGATATCCATTAGGACAATATCCAATCATCACAGTTTTCATACTCTTTGAATCGAACTTATTACGTTTTGAATTGGGAATCCAAGCAAACGCTTTACATCCAAAAACTCTCAATTTTTCTAGTTTTGGCCTTATCCTAAACCACATTACCGCTGGCGTTTTAAAATTTTTAAGAGCTTTTGTTGGAATTCTATTAATTATGTATACTGCTGTAAATGCAGCTTCATTCCATAAGTTTTTCGGTACTCCAGATTGCAATAACATTGCTCTTAATTTTTCAGTAACAGTTCTATTAAACCTTTCAGATACACCATTCTGTTGAGGTGTATGCGCAATAGTTGTATCTATTTGAATTCCCTTACTTTTGTACCAAATTTGTTGATCCTTAGATAAATATTCCGTACCTTGGTCTATGGTTAGAGTTGAAATCTTTTCATTTGGAAACATAGCAGAAACTAAAGCTTCATACTCTCTAAACTTTGAAAACACTTCTGACTTTTTCTTTATGCAGTAAATCATTGCAAAATGGCTATAATCATCTATAAATGAGACGAAATATTTTGACCCATCCCAAGCTATTGGAGATATTGGACCACAAACATCCGAATGGACACGTTGAAGCAGACGAGTTGCTCTAGTCCTGGTCCCGTTAAAAGGGTCTCGACATTGTTTGGCTTCAGTACAAATGTCACAAAAACCAATCTCTTTTGGATTCACATTATCTTGTATGAGATCTTGCTTTAATAAAATATCCATACCTGTTACACCAGCATGTCCAAGTCTTCTATGCCAAGTCACTGTTCTATTATCATTTCGACACGAAAGTGCATTTTGATTTGATAAACTTAAAATTATTTCATATAGGTTACCACAAAGTGTTGCTGATGCTATTATTTGCGTATTTTTTAAGATAATAGCTGAGTTGCCCATAAAATTGACTTTAAGGTCAGATTTGGTCAGTTTTCTTACTGACAATAAATTATCTCTCAAAGCAGGAGCATATAAAACATCCTTCATAATGATTTCAATACCTTTATTGCTAATACCTTTAATTTCTCCAACATGCTTTGCTATTATGGATTGACTGTCTTTTGCCACAAAGATTTCAACAGGAGTTTCCAACAACTCCAGTTTTGAAAAAATGGACTTGTCATTAGCTATATGGTCGCTGGCACCTGAGTCAAGCTTAAAAACAGTTTTATTATTTTTAGACTTAAATACATTGTTTTTATAAGCCATAAATGAAACTGTTTTTGTAATTTTCTTACTTGAATGTGCATCCTTCTGCCAACAGTCTTTGGATTTGTGTCCATACTTACTACACTTGTAACACTTCCCATTAAAATAAGTTTTCTTTTTAAATGATTTCTTGCTTGCGAAAGCTGACTTATCTTGAACATCTTCTTCAAATCGGTTTGAAAACTTAGCTTCTTCAGAAATTAATCTTTCCTTCGCTATATTGAAAGTTAATTTGTCTCCATCAAAGTTTTGTAAGGCAGTTACCAAGGGGTCAAACTTTTCTGGTAGCGTCAAAAATAGTTGTGCTAATATATCACTTTCTTCCATATTTGCACCCGACAATTTTAGTTGCCGAATCAAGTTTTCAAAACACATCACATGGCTTAAGATGGGGTCACCTTCATTCATTCACAGCTTTGCTAACTTCTTTCTGATAAGTAACTGATTTATTATTGATTTCTTTGCAAACATAGATTGCAGATTGTCCCACATTTCTTTACAGGTTTTCTTATCACGAACAAAACTAATACAATCAGCATGCAGAAAACTTACAATTCTGTCCATGGCCTTTTTATCTTTCTTTAGAAATTCACGTTTTAGAGCAACATCATCAGGAGGATAGTCGGTTAGAACTTCCAGAAGATCTAATGAGTTTAAGTGAATTTTCACTCTAAATTGCCAGTCGTCAAATCCCTGACCGCTAAACTGTGGGATTCCATGTATTTCTTTTGAATCGCCCATAACCTTTTATAAATTGACTGGCAGTTTAATTTATTTATTTTTATATTAAATGAACAAAAAAAAGTTTATTGTAGTTTTCTGTATTACAAATTTTATAACAATGACAAATTAATATTTTATTTTTCAAATAAACAAAATACTACTCGATTGAAAAAACAAAGTATTCCAACATAATTCCATGTCAAATCAACCAAAAAAAATTGTTTTCAAATTTACCAATACGATATTTTCCGACTTTTATAGCTGTATAGTTAAAAAACTATAAGAGATAAATTTTTTTAAAATTTTATTTGGGTTCAGAGAGTCAAGGAATATAAATAACAAAAGTTTCAATAAAATCTGAAGTAGTCATTTTGAGTGCCTTGTTGATTTGACGTGGAATTACCGTATACGAATGTCGTATACGAAGTTTTAGTGTTCAAGGCGGTCATTTCAACGCCAAGTGATTCCTCTAGTTTTCAATGTTACTTTTGTATTAATGCTGTCGATGACCACATTGCCCCTTTTTGACATTTATTGGGCAGCTGTCATGTAAATATTGTTGATAAAATATTGTTGATAAATTTAAAAAGCATTCTGAAAAAATATTTTATTTGGAATGACACACAAAAAATATCTGGGCTATGTTGCGAGCACCATGTGCAAAATTAAATATTCTTTGTGCAAATCCCACTCATACTAAATAAAATGCGTCAAAGTATTTTTTTTTCTTGTCAATTAAGTAGAGAAGAATAAGTAAAAAAACATTCAGTTACTTTCGACCATCATGTGATTTTAGCAGACACTCAAAATTAAGAATAATTTGGTATTAAGTTCTCCTTCAATTGATAAAATGTATTTTCATTTTATATGAAAAATTTTTATGATTTGCATTTCTGTACATAGCATATTTGCTGAAAATTTGTTTGCTTTTGTTGTAATCGTAATGGAATACAAAACAACAATTTTAGAATTTTTATCAGTCTGTATATCACGTAAAAACTACTGTGTGAATAAAATTTTGTGAGGAGGTACCATTGCGTCTTGGTTTAAATTTAGGATACTTTTTTTTCGCAAAAATATTTCATTTCCAAAAGAAAGAAAGAAATTTTACCGATTTAAAGGTACTGCAAAGTAGACAGATCCTTTTATTTTTTTCAACGGGATATTGTAAACACTATTTACAGAACTCTGCAATAATTTTAGAATTTTATATAAAGAAAATACATAAACCATAACTGAAGCACTATTTACTTTTATAGTCTTAAAATTAGTCTTAAAATTTGGTGTGGATTACTTTCAAAGCAAAATCGATCAAAATATTGTTAGGACCCCTAAGACGGAGCAGGTAATAAAACGCATGATTTAGGTGGTCAATTTATAGCAACAAAACTTAAAATCACACAGGGAAATGTACTCACGCAACACTTTAAAATGGGAAGTGTTTATCACACCGCATATTTTAAGATTCCATATCTTTAATTTCAGACTAAAATATTGTTGTATCACATGTTCATATTATACGGCTAGCCATGCAGAAACTTGTTGGGAATTACAATGGCTTATTGGGAGATACATGTGGATTTTTATTGGGCTTGATGCGACAATTCCACACAACGAAAAGCTTCCGAAGTGGTTTATTTATTGTCGGAAAAATGGGAAAAATCATAACCTTTTTAAATAAAATATATTGTACCTTTACTTTGAATAAACATTATGTTTAATACAAAACGATAAGAATTAAAGTATTCATAAAGATAAACATACCTTTTTTCAATGGCGTAGGTTAATAAAAAATTCACTTTAACCCTTCTTAGCCTCTCTTAGTACTGTGTATCATTTTAACAAAAATAAGTTTCAATCAGTTTAAAAATCTTATTACCATCCCTGGTGTTAGTAATAAAACTTTTATAAATATGTACCATGCAATACCTTTTCATAACGTTAACCCTCATTCTCACTTATGCCCCTCACCGAGGCTTCCTGCAATTGAGTACAGTGGCCGCTTACAAGGTCAATAAAATGGATGTATATTTTTAGTCATGCCGTATTTAGAACACGTATTGATTTTTTGTTGTTGTGATTTTAAATAAAAATACAAATACAAAGTTATCATCGTAGTATTATTAAAAATAACAAACTTACAAATAACATGTGAATATTGTTTTTCATTAACGTGTTATAAAAACTAAGTAAAAACAATATGAAATTTTAATCAACAACTTGATAATATTTATTAGCATTTACTTATATGTATTTGTAGGTCTGAAAATTTAGTTAGCAAAATACATAACATATGATGATGATATTTTTGTTTAATTTTTTATAATATAAGTCTAACGTGACTGCACTTAAAATTTAGAAAAATAATGTATATTAAAACATTTTCAAAATTATCGAAAATTGCATTAATTAATTAACTATAAAATAATTGAAAGTTATTAGAATTTATTATATAATAAAAGTCAATAAGTCTTTTCAGAAATGTAGAACTTGAGTTGATTATTTGTTACACATTACATTCTCTATAGTGATTTTTCAACATTTTTAAGCCCTTTACGAAGTCAGATTTCAAATGTATCTCAAAAGATGTTTATGATTCCCAGATCACCTCTTTTGTCGACTCGAATCTTTTTCCGTCGAAATATTTTTTTTAATTTAGAAACAGAAACAAAATCACTAAGAGCCGACACTTCGGAACAGTTTGGACGCGGAAATAATTCGAAACATAAATCGTGTATTTGTGCCATCGATACTTACCAAGTGTGAACGTGGCTAGGGCGGAGTGTGGTCGCATTTCCCCAATTCCTTCGCTTAATTGGCCCAAAAACAAAAATTATTAACTTATATTATGGGTATTAAAACTTTAATTAATTAAATTTTAATTTAATTAGTAAAATTAATAAATTGATTAGTATGGTATAAGCTAGTTTCTATGGCGATTTCGCTAAGTTCTTAATTTATCTCATCAGGTAACCTTTATCCAAATTTTAGATAAGCTAAAGATGACTTAAAGTTTGTATATTTTTATGGCTAAATAAGAATTATGTCAAAGTAATTTATAATAGTAACCAACAGTGAATTTTTATGTTTTTACTTATTTTAACAGTTATTCTTTTTATTTTTCAGTAGTTAATTTAGATAATTCCATGTATAATCTTGAATCAGTAAAATCATTATAGAAGAAATTTATCAGGCACTAATTGGGCACTATTGGCTTTTTCAGATCAGATGACAATAGCTTACTAATGCTAAACCTGAAATAGCGAACACTTTTCAAGAGCAGAATTTTAAATTTAAATTAATTGCTCGAGTAAGAAAAATTTCGATTCAAAAATAACTCGAATAAATTATATCGGTTAATCGACTAAAATTAATTTTTATTAAGATCTTTTTTTTTTTTCATTTTTTACTTCTTATTTATTCATATAGGAAATATTTTGAACTAGACCTGTTTATTAAATATACATGACTTTTTTGTCAAGCTTTTTTCATTCTGCTTATGAACATCAGGCCTGTTCTGAAAATCACTTTTTGTCAAAGTGATTTGAAATCACGTGAAAGGTGTTTTACACACAAACGGTTAGGAAAGTGTCCGTAATTTCAAATCACTTGCTTATTTTTGCGAGAAAAATATAAGAAAATTGCACATGTTTAAAAACTCCTTTTTTGCAGTAATATTTTATTTTAAAATTTTTTCACTTCTCTTGCCAACTATAAAAATTGCAATGGCTCCGTAAATAACGTCTTAAAACGCATATTACTTACACAGCTTTTATTTTAAACCTTCTCGATTCCACAATGTTTCCCTAGACCCTTCAGATTGCTTTTATTTTACGTATTATGTAAAATTTATTCAAAGAAAAAAAAAAAATAAAAATTAGCAAATTTCTTTTGGTTTTACAATTTAAAAATCACTTAAAACACGTGATTTTAAAATGGTTCGTAATTTAAAATCACGTGATTTTCAGAACAGGCCTGATAAACATACTTGAATTGTGTTTTTAAAATTTGTTAATATTTATGTGATACATAAATCATTTAAAGCATTTTGCAGAATTCTTCTTACTACGAGGATTCCTTAAGATCCATGTATAAGCATGTATCAAACATATGGTCAAAATCATATTATTTATCAAATAATTCATATTTTTGTTTAATGTCACAATATAATTATAGATAAAATTCTAACTTAATTATTAAGCAATCAAACGAAGACCCTCACTCGGTGTAGTTGAACACTTTTTGGGAATTGAACGCACGACCCCCAGAGTGATAGACTAGCATACTACCTATTAGCCTACTGGGGCATCCAAACCATATTTTATATTACGGAAAAGCTATGAAATCAATGAAAATATAAAATGAGAATAATTTTGTAAGTGAAATAAACAAATCAATAAAACATTTTCAAAAATTATCTAAAAGTTATCATTAATAATATATATTATTAATGACAATTTTGTCTTTATTCATTGGACAAGTATTTTTTAAATATACGCGATTAATGAGAGTTATTCGAGTAATTAAAAAACCTTTAATCGCACAATCGAGAAAAATTTAAATTGCAAAATCGATTATTTATTTGCCCGAATAAAATTAAAACCCGATTAAATAGAGTATCCATTACAGAGTACTAGCAGTTGAAAAAATTTTAATTTCAACAAAAGCATTTGTGAGGCTAGAACACAAGGGGTATAAGTGCAAATTGAGTTAAAATGTGAAATAAGACTAGATCTCAAGTGCTGAGATCTAGCGACTAACTCCAGCATTTCAAATTTATGTATTAAAACATATTTATCAAAGATTGGGACCACAAATTATATAAACAACATTTTGCATTTAACCACCATAATGATTTGTTAATTGTTATACTTTTTCATTTCTAACAACCAGAATATGTTTCAAGAACTACGTAACAAAAAATTACATTCTAAACATTTTTTTTATTTTTTTTTGTTTTAAAAGCAATTGTTCGAAAGAACGGATTCTTTCGACATTGTGAAACTGGCAGTAAAAATACATTTTAAAAGGTCCTAAAAGATGGTGTCATGAACTTCGTCTAACATAATTATCTTTTGTTTATTTTGGTTATTTCGGCTTTCAGCTAGACAGCGTGATAATAAATTTTTCCATTTTTCAAAATAAGAGTAACAACGACTATGTAGGTCGTAATCTAGTGATTGCTGAAAAACATAAGACGGGTGTTACTTGAAACTTAACATTTTTCACAAACCTTCCAGACAGAAATTACGACTCTTTTCAATAATAATGTACCACCACAACACTGTGAATACAAAATAACGACTCGTCTAAGAATACTGTACCACTACAACACTGTAGAAACAAAAATCAACCTTAGATTCGCAACAATGTGATACAAAAATCCTATACCTCTTGGTAAACAGTATGTTGTATTAATGTTAAAGAACCGCCATCATCCACAGCATCGTGTTAATTGTTTTTTTCTGCCGGGGCTACTTTGCTTAAACGTTTAGTGATCTTTTCATGATTTTGTTAAGACATATTGCTCTCGTATGTTTATTAATAAAAAAATTATATATCTTTTTTAGTATCATGGAAAAAGGCGACCCCGGTGATGTCTGTTGGTTGGTGGGTGTGTAATCAAAATTTTTGTGAAGGCTCTAGAGGTCATATCGTTTGACATATCAAAATTAAATTCAGTATGTGCCCTTGGCATAATCGGGAGGGGGCAAGAGGTTTACTTGCCACTCCAATTTTGTGAGAGCTCCAGAGGTCATACCGTTTGACACATCAAAATGAAATTCCTGTATGTGCTTTTGGTATATAAAGATGAAGAGCTGAATAGATTTGGGCATAATTGGGAGGAGGCAAAGAATATTTTACTTAATAATTCGATACGAATTACTTAGAACTTTTATTCTTTATTTAATATATTCATAAAAATATCTGTTTCCACGAGGTATGGTAAAGTTTAGTGTAGGCCACTCCAGATTTTTGATCAATATTATTACAATTGGAAGAGTGGTAATATTTTTTTATATTACTTATTATTCAATATTAAAAACGATATGGAAATTAAACTGAGGAAAAATCAGCCAGGTAAGTTCTTCAGAAATTAGTTATTACAAATTTAGACAATCTTATGCAGCAATATCTATTTTTAAATCCAAAGTCCTTTAAATAGCTATATGTCGCTTCATACTGTACGGTATATTTTTAAGGGTCTAACTTCCCACAGGGTTTAAACTGGTATACGGTTGTCAGATTTGGCAACTCGTGGCAACTCATCGGTACTCAATTTAGTTCCCATTTTAACTTGAATAGACGAACACCAAAGGTACGATTGCAAATTGTATAAATATATTTCAAAAATCACGGTTCTGTGAGGGATTTTTTTTTTGGACACCGCTACAAGATTTCAACACTCTATAGAGCGCACTCTCTATACAGCGCACCAAACAATCGATTTACCAAAAATAAAACGATAAATTCATTGAACGAAATTGATGATTGAATGAATTTATCATCAAAATCCTGCATTAAATATGCCTTTAGATTATTTCCAAACAAACAAATTGGAAGGCAACATTATGTGGTCGAAAATTGGACTCCCAGAATGCGTTACATTCGAACCAGCCAAGATGTCCTATCTACCATATGCCTGAAATCATATTCAAACACTAATGGGATATTTTTGTCCTTTTAATAAAGCAAATTTAATGATGAAATTATATAAACTTGACTAAAGTATTAATTTTTCAGTTCTCCATTCGTTATTATAAGGGGATAAAGAAAAAATAAAATACTAGCAGAACTGTATTACGCGTTTACTGGATCGTTTCGTCGATGTTAAGCATTTTTCAACTCCATCTACAAGGTGGATGCAATATAAGAAATTATTATTTATTAATTTTTGAGAAAGTATATCCGTTGTGGTAACAGTCTATTATAGTTCAAAAGATACAAACGTCTGACGGAAAGACATATTTTGGAGTGGTATTAATAGGGATTTTTTGCCTTTTGGGTATGAAACCCTAAAATGGTAATAAATGTGTAGTTTTTAAACGGAGAGAAAGAAAACATTTTAAAATCGCCTTTTGAGGTTATGGTTAAGGATGGGATGAAATGTATGTATATGGAATTATTTACATTGACCACTTGGAAAATGGAAAAACATTAAAGTGAAGAATATAATTCCAATTAGTATTTTCGAGGTTATTAAGCTAAGAAATCGAGAAAAAACTTTTCTATTTAGCTAAAAAAATGTGATTGTTTTAATAAAATAATTTTCTACTGCACAAGTAAAGAAGACGACAAAATCATTCGACTGGATTATTTCTGCATTCGCTTTATTCTATAGATGTATCTATTTGATAAAGAGAATTAAATCGAAAATATTCGAGGAGTATTGGCTATTAGGCAGTAAATAAATCATATTTTGTCTTTATTTTAATTCGCTTTCAATTCATATTGTGTCATTTTGAAACAGCACCATTTCTTGCGCATTGGTGTTTATAATATCTCGCTTTAAAGTATAAAGTATTTAAATCGGTAAAAGTACGTACTTTCACTGCTTTTTCTTCACTTTCTCTTGGAAATAAAATATTTTTGCGGAAAAAAGCAACCTATATTGGAATCATGATACTAAGGTACCTCTTCACAAATTTTTATTAAAATCCATATAGTAGTTTTTACCTGATGCAAACACAGAAAAACCACAGACAGGAAAAAAGTTACTATTTTATTATATGTATAGATAAATGTGATTTTTATACAGACTTATTTAGTTGTCCTTGTATTAAAACAAAAGCAATTGTTTTTTTTATTTAATACATACTAAAACGAACTGGAATTTTCTGCATTTTTTAATTATTTTAATCAGAAAAGAAATAAATTTTCTGCAAGCAGATGTGGAAGTCAATGTTCGAATTGTTTGTATATCAATTAAAAACAATAAGTTTAAATTTTGAAGTAATTATACTTGAACAAATTACAATTAATATTATTCATTTATTCTTTAATTAAGCCTTAAAATTGCAGACGGAATTAATTAATTATGAACTTAACGAATCAATGGCCTTAAAATAATAATGTAAAATGCTAAAATAGAAATTTCAGACTGGTAAGGTTCAACATTTTATATACAATCGGCAATGTAGTTCACTTTTTAAAATAATGATTAAGGTATAATGTTATGGATGAATTTCCATATGAAGTTATCATACCCGCAAATGCAGAGAACGACAAATATGATCGATTAACTTAATAATAATATTTAATTTAATTCAAACGAAATGAAATATTGTCATTTAGATTTATTATTTTTTATAGACAATTAGAATCGCGAAATTGTTTTAAAATTAACACTAACAAATAAATATAATGTGGAGTTAATCGAAAAATAAAAATAAATTATTAGATTCGAGAATCATAATTTTTCAAATTTAATACATGTTTATTTCGTCCACCTCAGGCATCTATAACTACTAGCTAACGTATGGTTATTCAAGTTGTAAGTTTTATTTATTTAGTTATTTGGGTTTGCAGCAACCAAGAATTAACTCCATTTTAGGCCAGAGAGAGGTTACAAAGGCGATTAAATATATTCTCCATTTTTTTTAACATTTTTTTCATTTTCTCAAAATTTATAAAAATTGTTGCTAAAAATCCTTAAATTTTCTTTCTTTGTGAAGCTTCTCTTTCAACATTAGAGCAGTTAGTATAGCAAATTTTATCTTTATACGGTAATGAAACGCCCACAACACAATCAGGTAGCACCACCTCTGCAACGGCGTGTAAATGATAACCCAATTATTCTTTGAAAACATAAGCTTTATTCTAAGATATTCATTTATTTATTTTTCCTTAATTTTATAACTTAGTGTAATGGTATTAGTGCTGGCAAATTATTAAGTAGTGGGTACCGAGTATTTAATACTTTTTTTGGGTACTCAATACACAAAAGTAGTTAATCAATCAGGGTAGTATTTTCTGAAGTAGATTGAATAGAATATTTCTGGCTCTAAATTTTTCTTGCTAATAAGTAAACGGAAGTATTGAGAACCCAATTGAAAAGTATTGAGTAATTGAAAGTAGTAGAAATTGGCAGCACAAAATGGTATTTATAACCAAAACATGGAGAAACACCAATACTTAATAAAACCAAGAAAACCTAGACGCTACTGATGGCAGTAGGTTTTAAAAGGCTGACGCTGCCTTAGGGGTGATATTGATGGTATATGGATCGTTATCATTATAAATTTTTTAAGAACAAACTTTGATAGCATGTTAAATTAGAAAATGAAATAAATTACCGCCATTTCAGTAGATGGGGCTGGGCAGTGACAGAGGTGGTGCTTCACCGTCTGTTCCTTCTCCTCGTCCTAACAACTTCTACAGAAGCCATTGTACGGAAGATTTAATCTCCTAGCGTGGACACGTATAACGCAATGCCCTGTCGGCACAGCCACAAGTGTGCCCATCTCTTCGCTTGTAATCATATTGAGGACACAGAAGCCTTAAGATCGTCCAGGTGGGTTCGATTGACCATCTGGTTTGCGCAGCCCCCAGTAGTTCCTGCTGAAAGTTATCTTTAACAAATTACTATCTGCACTTCATTTCTGCAAATTAAGCAAAAAGTGTCTCACATGATTAGAGCTAATCATGAGGAAATTTATGATTAACCTGGGTAAAACAAGATGACTAATAATTTCATGTCAGAAATTTTTCACCTATGTTACATAAGCGAGGCTCTGAATGCCCAGATGATTGCTCGCAGTTATCTTCCCTATCACGGTGGAATTAATTGTAAATTTTTAAGATTTACATGTAAATAATATTTAGAAATGAAGTTAGAGGACAATTTAATTACAGAATATAAATTTCCAAGCTTTTCTCCGATACCAATTTTGTTTATGAGAAGTTATTATTTAATCTCTATTGAATTCCTTTTTTAAGTTTATATGGAAAATGAGTTTGGTAGTTTTTCACAGCAACATCGACCGCCAAAAATATGGTACTAAAAATATAAATATATTGCAAATTTCATGTCGAATTAGCGTATTTTTCTTAATTTGGATTAGCATAACAAGCTTTAGCTTAGAGCGTATGAATTTTATATTTAAACCGGTTTTTATTTTGTCTGGGTGATATTTATATACGACACATCGAACATTAGCTTTTTTAGGCACGGTTAAAATCAGGATCTTGGTACATTTGTACTGAATTTTTTTTACTGGATAAAACTACACGTTTTCTGATGTTTTTAATACTAAAGGGTTTTTTTTTTGTAATTATAAAGTTTCCATAAACCTTTCTTTTGACCAATTTAAGAGATTTCGCTATACATAGTGGAATACCTATTCCTATTTGCAGTCAAGTTGTGGAAAAATTTTAATGAGCTTCTTTATCCAAACAATGTAAAACAATTTTAAACTAAAAACAAATATTCTCCCAATTTTAACCAGATTTTGGTAATTTTGTTGTTGTACACAGGTGGTGAGCAATACGACTCAAAATACACTTCTTTCCTAATAACAAAGATAAACTTTTACTGCAAACAAACATGTTTTTTAAATCTTGCTTAAATTTTTTCATTTATTTTATACATGCATACATATCATACTTGGGATTTTTTCATTACCATTGAATTTTCATTGGCATTATTTCAAATAGTTACAATGAAAAAAGTGTAACTACCATCTAATACTACTGTTTTATTTTTAATTACAATTGTTTTTACCAATGGTAATTGAAATGTAATGAAATTGTATAGTTACGAATTATAATTGATGAACAAATCATTGTTTTTATTAAATACAAATTTATGATTGTATTTGGTTTTAATAACTACGAATAAAGTACCAATTTCATTCCTGCAGCACTACTATTGCATTTACTCTAGTTTTGAAAATCTGTACTACACATTCTCCAACGGGTTAAAAATTTGTCATAAAAATGTAATTCTCAGAAATTTTATATATTTTTTTCTGATTTTTATTTGCTATTATCTGAAAAAATGCACATAATAGGAGAACAGAGAATGGAGGTAGGACTTCTTTAAAAACATCACCACAAAAAGGTTGATTGCAAATGTGGCCAATAATGATAATGCTTTTTTATAATTTAATCATTTATTAATGGTAATGATTTTGTTTTTTAAATAATTACTAATGAAACTTTTTCATTAAAAAACATTACCATTAATGAAAACAATGGTAATGAAAAAAAAAATATTAGCATTATTTAGAATTCAATGCTAATGAAATTGTCAATTAATTACTCAATATAATAAATTAGTCCCATGTATGATACATATGTAGGTAAACACTAAAAAGTATTAAAAAAGCAAACAATAGAAACCAAAAAAAGACCAAAGTCTCATTCCAAACGGTTTAAAGGTTTAAAAATCGTACCATAAAACAAAAACAAAACAAAACCGTCGGAATTAAAATTGTTAATTATATTCACTCGAAAGCAAACATTCCCAATTTTTATCACAATAACTAATTATTTGTTTATTTCTTGAAAAAATATTAAAATGAAATACTATATGTTTTAATCAAATAAGTATTCGTCTGCAATCAAAACATCAAAACGAATCAAAACAATAAAAAATAGAACACAAATTTGTTTGTGTGATAAAGTAGAGTGGTCGTATGTATTTATGTTTGTGGTTGTATATATTTATGTTTGTGGTTGTATATATTTATACAATGTCAAACAAAACTTAATATTATTTAATAAAAACAAAAATTAAAAAAAAACCTTTAAGGTTTATTTCTGAAACTTTAAAAGATAAATTTTGCTAAATAAAACAAACTTTGGCCGTCGCACATTGGGTTGAATTATGGCCAAAACAGGAATTAATTCATAGGAGCTTTATTCTTTTAAGAATATTTATTTTGAAGAGAAACTATAAGGAGATATAACTCCACCGCTTCATATGAAAAAATATACGATTTTTTCTTTTTTTTTCGTTATTGCCTTGGAACTAAGCACGATAAAGACATAAATCAAATTTTAGTTAAATTGTAGTTCGCAAATGAAATAAAACCAACAACATCGTTTTTTTTTGTTTGAAACCTAAAATTTGTTTCTATAAACAATAGAAAACGAGACAAAAGCAAATATATGAGCAAAATTAGTAACTATTTGCACAATAGTTTTTTAAGTAAAATTATAATGTATTTAAAGAGTACGTATTTTTGGGAACACTTAAAAAATTATAAATATTTCTACACTAGTTATCTACTTTAAATTGTCTAATACTTCAAACTTTCTAATAATTTAGTCAAATACCTAGAATTGCTTTATCAAAATTGCATTTAAAAAAATATAGTTTTAGAAAATCTTGGGATAAGTTTTAAACAATTTGGCACTACACTCGCTACAGCGAGTACTACACTCGCATGTAGCAAAAAAAAAAAAGAAAACAACATAGCGAAGCTTTGTTATCACACTAACTAACCATCTGTCTTATCTACTATTATCTCTTTCCAAATGAGGTAACACAGTTAAAACAGTCATTAGTTGCATGAGTTTGTCTTCTCTTAAAAAAAAATAAGTAGAGTAAAAAGTTTGGCTGATAAAGCTGAATAAAAATTTGCTTCAATATAGCAATTTGAAATGCAGCCCAATTATGAATATTCCTGGGGAAATTTTTCCCTTCCCAATGTTTTGTTCCCGGGAAAAATCTCTCTTATTCTAATCTCCCAGGGAGTAGCAAAAAAAGGGAGTGAGAAAATTGGAAACAGCTGTTTTGGTTTTGACATTTTAATTCAAGTTTAATAATAAAAAACAATTAAGAGTGCTATATTAGGCCATGCGGAATCTTAAATACCCTTCACCATACTAATGTTAAATATTCCTCTACTCTATGTTTGGTATGTTTGCTAATTTCACAATATTTATTTTTATGATTTCAACTTCATTATTACAAATTTTTATTTAATTTTATCGAAAATTTTACGAAAAGTTTATGTAAAGTTTTATCAAAAATTTTTTGTTAAAATTTTATCGAAAGTTCTTTTTAAAAAATTTACAGAAAATTTTTTGTAATAGTTAGGACTTCTCACCCTTGAAAAATCCACTAGCTATACCTTTATGCTTCTAATTTACGGTCAGCGAATTAAGCACCTGATGTCTTTTTGTATTTTTTGGCTTTAAAAACAAATTTTAAATCATTTTTCTATATTTCTAAATTTAATACTTATATTTCCGCGCTAACTCCCTTTCAAATATATGAGGAAAAAAACTCCCAGACATTTATTTCCCCCTTTTTAATATTTATAATACATACCTTTTCCCCCGGTAGAGAAAAGGGAAAAAATTCCCGGTAAATGGGAGAAGGGGAAATTTTCCCGGGGAATTGTTATTCATAATTGGGCTGATATTGAATTAATCCTCATTTTTGATATGGGCAAGGTTGCTGTAACTGAGTGTTCTGTCAGTTGTTCGACTTATACCTCCTTGAGGTAGCTTCGACTAAAGACTCAACGAAAGACAAAACGACTACCTTCGTAAATTACTAATCGGGTGTCTGAAATTAGTGAGTATCGAAGCGGTTTGAAAAGGGAGCCAAAAAAGCAGTGATTAGTGCTTCAATATCCCTCTGCATAAAAAACAAGTTAATTAATTTTATAATGTAAAGCGTTTTTCCTAATTTGGTTATGCTATTTGTTGATATCGTGCTTCTGTTCTGTCCGATACTGTACATATTTGTATGTATACATGTTCCAGTATTTGTTTTTTTCTTTTGTTTACTGGCCTTTATATTTTAAAGGCCTGTCCATGATATTTGTTAGTGTTTTTTATACTAACACGCCCCCTAATCGCGCCTATGGAATTGTGACACAGCAAGTCTATTAATATTTAAAACAAGTCTTTTAAAAAATGCTTATTATTGAGATATGTATGTACATACATATGTATATATATGTATATATATGTATATTTTTTGGATTATTTTATTTTTAATTGGTTTTGCCGAATCTATATATGAAAAATAAATATATTTTAAGAAGTGTATTTAAGGCGATTTAGAGATTATTCAAAGTTTTAATTTTTTTTTATAGTTTTAGTAATTTATATTATTAAAAACTAGAGTAGAAAAATAAGAGCTAGACGAAACCCCACCAGTGCAACTGGTTCGAATTCCAGTTAGTATTATTTCATATCGAATTATATCTGCAACAACAACAAAATATTTCAAGTACAGAAAAGGTTACATTTTTAGATAATTGTACAAACGAAGTTGAAAAACCGAAGATATAGTATTATGAAATTGAAAACAACAGTGTAAGCCAATATCTACCACCACTATGGTGAAGGTTATATAAGATACGCTACGTCTAAATATTAAAATTGTACAAATGCAATTGGGAAACATAAAAATAAAAGGTAATATTTTAAATGAGCATGATGGTGGAGCTGGTATTAAATATTCAACACGGCTGATTATAGCACTGTTTTTTTTACTAAAATTACATTTTCAAAGATAAAATATAACTTTTGGTGTACTTTTATGTATTACAATATGAAATAAAATTCTGTCATATTAGTGATAGAGAGAGCCTTAAAAATGTTGATTATTAAAAAAGGTGTTCAATATTATTATTAAAAAATATTAAATTTAATTAATTTTTTTTTCTATATTTAAAGGTCAAAATGCTTGCGAGAAAAAGTCATTCATATTCTTACGTAAAGAACTTCCGGTGCGTTTGGCAAATATAATGAAGGAGATTGCTTTACTGCCCGACAATCTGCTCAATACACGTTCCGTTAGTCAAGTGAGTTCTTGGTATGTTAAGAGTTTCGAAGATATGTTGGAATTCGAAAAGGCTGAACCTACACATGATAATCTACAGCAGTAAGTGCAACAATATTTTCAAGAAAAATCAACAAAATAATTGCCCCTATTGCCGTTCTCAACTCAACTAAGTTAGGTCGTCTGTCAGTCAACCCGACTTTGACTCAACCAAATTATTTTTTGGTATTGTGGAACACAACGATTTTTAGTTGTGTTTGACTCAACTGCCAATAAGCAGTTGTGTATATTTATTGTTTTTGTCAACTAAACTCATACAAAATGGTAAACCGCAATACCATTAAACACAACCAAAAAGTCAACCGCATTTAACTTGTGAATTGCAATACCGATTTATGAAAGACGACCAAATTATTAAAAAAGTTGTGAACCACAATAGGGGCAAATGTTTATTTTTTTTATTTTTTATAGATTCTGTCGCTCATTAGAACATATACGAAATCGTCACAATGATGTGGTACAAACAATGGCACAGGGCGTCATCGAAATGAAAGAAACTCAGTGCCACAATGTTGACTTATCGATGGAAACATCGATTCAGTACTTTCTTGATCGTCTCTATATGTCACGCATCAGCATACGCATGTTGATTAATCAGCATAGTTAGTGTTTTTTTTAAGTCAAATAATAAATATAAAATAAACTGATAAATCTTTTCTTTAAGCTTTGTTGTTTGGCCAGAGTACCGGTGATCAAGGACGTCATATAGGTTGTTTGGATCCTGCCTGCCAGATATCTGCTGTAGTCGCCGATGCTTATGAAAATGCTCGCTTTTTGTGTGATCAATATTATTTAACCAGTCCTGAGTTGGAAATTGTTGAACATGATCAAGTCTCTGGTGAACCGTTGCCCATACGTACGGTCTATGTACCATCGCATTTATATCACATGCTCTTTGAATTGTTTAAGAACTCAATGCGTGCTGTTGTTGAGACACATGATAATGACAATTGTGATAAATTACCACCAATTAAGTTATTGATTGTTCGTGGTAAAGAAGATATTTGCTTGAAGGTAATTGGCATTACATTATATTGATTTTAATTTTTTTGTTAAATTATTCAATTCAGATTATAAGCCCGCAGGACCTTATTGTACCTCTTTTCTATATGAAAAATATACAAAAATTATATTTTAAAAATAAAAAGTCTAGGTAAGGGACACAAATGAAAAAGCAATATAAAAGCAATTCAGGACCAGAATTTAATTTGAAAATCTGTTATTGATCCTTAGTTAACATTTTTTAATTCTCTCTATGAGTTATTATCTGTGTTAAAATGCAGCTTATGTTTAAAACGAGGAGATAATCTTGCTATCTGTAGTTCGTAGACCTATTGTAATGTCGGGCTTGTTTTGCGATCCTTAAGTATGAGTCCAACAATCTCGGAACTCGGTATAACGACCAAAGTCCGTCAACAGTTTCTAGTCAGTACCATTTTATCCGGTATTAGGGATTACTGCAAGGCTCCGTTCTTTCTTCTGCTCTGTTTCTTATTTTCCCAAATGAAGTCCTATGCCAAACTATTAACTTTTTCGCAGATGAAAGTAGCATTTACGATATGTATGCTCTTATTGAAAAATTGGGACGAAAATGTAAAACAATAATGAAAGGCTCCATTACGCTCTTCTTATATTCTGAAAATTATATTTTACCTGTAAAAATAAATAAATTATTTACATTAAAAAAATGCTATGTCCGAGGTACCCTTCTTTAGGGGCTTTTTCACAATAGTGTGGAACGAAAAATATTTTTTTTAATTTCAATATCTAATAGTGAGTGATAAAAAGTGCCTTTTGCTATTGTTAAATCAATTGTAAAGTTTGAACATGATTGAAGTAGGGTAAGAGGTGCCGCAAATCCAAATGTTGCAGATCCAAATGTATTGAAATTTACTCAAATCTGCAAAGACTATGTTATAGAAATAAATAAGTTTTTGTAAAAAAAATCATTACAATACCATATATACTACAACAACAAAAAAGTACAATTAAAAAAATATTTTTAATGTTTTAATACCCTACTTAGGTATTAAAACATGAACAAATAAAGGTTATATAATGACGATGGACAACAAATTTGTATGTTTTGCATTAGTTTGACAGTAGTTTTAATAAAACTGAAATAAGAAAAAAATAGACGAAAAACTATGCATGTTTAAGGCTTTTGCGGTACCTCAAAATATGGTTCTATCACAATAACTTCGCACATAAAAAGGCAAATTTTAATCACTATTAGAACGAGTAATACAAAAAACAATTTTTTGTCCTATACCAACTTTTCACACTAACCCACAACACTCTTCTAAATCTTCGCTTTGCCTCTGTAAAATTTCAATAGGTTATATTAGGAAATCTTAAGTGGTCACGATCTACCGAATTATATAAAGTGGTGTATGTGTGTCAGTAAATATTCGGGCTTCCCGTGTACGCACTGGGCAACTAAAATTATTGTGTATTCATAAATTAACAGAATATGAACGGCATTACAACGAATGCAGAGTATAGCTAGTTTTTAATAAATCATACCTCTTCCGGTATGATTTAGACCCTAGAATAATGCATGAAAGCACTATTTAATTATTATTTACAAAAACTTGTTTATCAAAATCTTTTATTCTGCATTCAAACCGTGTTTTCACGAAAAATTGCCTTGCTGTGTCCAATCGAAAGCTTCCATTTCGGATAATATCAGCACAAATATTGCTTAAAAATGTGCCTTATGGCACAAAACACCGATGACGAGCTATACTCGTCATTTTATCGGAAGCAGTTTTAGTTTATGTTGTTTTGTATTTCACTCGTATATCAAAAAGAGGCACAATAATGAAAATTCTGAAAATCTTTTAGAGGAAGTTGCGTTGGTTTTATTAAAATAAGTGGTATTTTTCGTTAAAAAAAAAACGAATATCCCACGAAAATTTCAATGAAAAAAGAAATAACTAAATTTTTTTTTACAGATTTCTGATCAAGGTGGTGGCATTCCTCGTTCGCAGTCCGATCAACTGTTTAAGTACATGTACAGTACGGCACCTCAGCCTTCCAAGTCTGACTTACATACAGTACCATTGGCTGGTTATGGCTATGGTTTGCCCATATCACGTTTATATGCTCGATATTTCCATGGTGATATTGTACTTTTGTCTTGTGAAGGTTACGGCACAGAAGCTATGATATATTTGAAGGTAAAATAACTTAAATTCTGATTTTTTGATAAAATTTTATTAATAAATCCTTTTTATAGGCTTTATCCGATGAAGCCAATGAATTGTTGCCCATCTTTAATAAGACCAGTTCGAAATTCTATCGTGCTACCGTGCCTACCGGTGATTGGTCAAATCAGGTAAAACACTCGAAAAAGAAGCGGGACTTAATACATGCCTCTGTTTGAAACAAGAAAATTGGAAAGACAAACTGATTTAAAAGAAACCCCTAGAAAACAGACAACTACAAAAAATCTATGTCGTTGTAGAAATATAAATTTTGTGTTTCATAATTCTCCTTTGTTTTAAGTTGTTGAAACGTATTTATTTTGGTTTTTAAACATTTTTTTTCTTTATCAGTGATGTTTTTCAATTAGTTTTACAAATTATGTACTGTTTATTAAGTTATATAGTTGCCTTGATTTGTAGATTTTTTCTCTATTTTTTAAAGCTTTTTATTTAGCTTTTAAAAATGTTAAATGCATGTTTCTTTTGTTTTGAATTAACCAAAAATTGTCTTAAAACTTTTTTTATAATTGTTATAAAACTTATTTTTATTATTTATTGCTTTAGGTTTACATTCCGAAATTAATCTAATATACATTTTTGGGTTTAATTAATTTAAAAAAATACACGAAACATTTTAATTTGTTAATTTGAAACCTAACTTAAACAAGTTTTATATTGCAATTAGCAATTTTGTGCAATTAAATAATAGTTTTTGAAACTAAGAAATATTTAAGTAAAAAAATCCTGGTTCATAAACAAGATATAAAGCGTCAGCTATAAAATTTGTTTTAAAATAGTTAAACAAATTTTCGAAACATTACCCCTTAATTGAAAACCTCCGGCAATCGTTCGGGCTCTGTATTCTGTGTGAAATGAAAACTTGTGGAATTGTACGAACACTCGAAATCAACAAGTTAGAAAAATATTGTTTTGATATTGACATAACTTTTTCGAAATTAAAATAATCGGAACATTTCACTTTCGAATACGATTAGGTTTACATAAAGGGACCATTAGGACCGAAGCGAGTCACTATTTAAACACATAACCGGCGACCTGTGCATGCTAGCGTTAAAAAAATTAAAGGCCGAATATTATCGTATAGTTTATAATCTCATTAAATATGCGAGTTTAAACCATAATGAACAAGATAAATGATACAGTTTAACTAGAAATTTTACTTGGATATTTGATACCATAAAATAACTTTGTTAAATAACACCATAAAATTAATTCACTAAAAATGAAAAAATTTTATTGACAAAAAAAGAATAAGTTAACAATCAAACATTTTTGGTTTAAATACTAGTCAGGTGGAGGTCGTATGTAGATTTCTGTCGGCAACTGTATAAATATATTTTTAAAAAATTACCTTTTAATTAGCTCTTCGTTTGCGTAAAGTCCTTCCGCTGCACTTTAAGCCACTTTCAAAGAACGTTTAGAGTAAAAACTTGTAAAATTGATAAATTAGTGCCTGGTTTTAGACAAAATTGTTTTTTTTTGGAAGGGAAGTTTTTTAAATAACTGAAGTTTCGATTTCGCCTAATATCGAATTCTGTCCGAAACTAGATTTTCAACCTAATCTGAAACCGAAAACGAATAACTAGCCGAACATTTAAAGTTGCTGTCTCTAGTTTAATTTAAATTCTAAATCTAGAAAGTCTAAAGATTTAACGTCTTAACCAACACAAAGCTAATTCACTGCCAATATAAATTATAATTCAGAAATTCTGTAAACTTAAACTTAATCCTTATTCAAGTGACACAAGAAAACATTTTTCAAATATAAAAGAGTTCAGCTTGTCCTCTAGTATACTTTATGCATTTAAAATATGGAAAATTTCATACATGGGATTTTTTTATGACCTTTGAATTTTCATATTCGATATTCGGAAATAAATACGATGAATGAAAAATTAACTACGATTTATTACTTCTGACTTGTTTTCAGTTATAATTGCTTTTACCAATAGTAATAAAATTGTAAAATTTTTAATAAAAAAAAAAAAAATTTTTTTCTACGGTAGTACAGATTTTGATAAAAAATTATTTCGTTGTTTTACCAATTTGCACATGGTTGTAACATATTTGTGGACCTTTATTCTTGTAGAGTAAGAGCGAGATACTTTTTTAATTTTATTTGTCACTTTTCACAAAAAAAAAAAACAATTTTCTGAAAGTCTCCTAAACTTTATTAGGCTTAAAGACAATATGAATGCAGGTTTTTGGATTTTTTCGATAAATAAAGCCAAGGACCTGTTTTTAAGTAACGATAAATAACAGGGTTGCGCAAATTTAATTATCGAATTTATAACTTGTTTCTTTATCATTATCGAAAATAATGAAATTCGTTTGCTCAATTAATTAGCCAATCTAATTAATTACTCCCATGTATGGAAAATTATCAATGAATAAATAAACAGATCCACACGGATTTGTTTAAAATGCATTTACGATCTTTTTATTTATTTCTAACACAAACATGCTTTTATTTATGTTTTCAGATACTAGTATATCTTCATTAAAATAATTTACATACATATACATAGATACATATATACATGCTTAGAAAAAATATATATACCAACATATTTAGACACAAAAAAAAAAACGATTGATTGCTTTAATATTTTATCGCTATTGAAAATACTGATAAAATAAGAAAAAAATCATTAAAAATATTGTTAAAATTTTGTTTAATTTTAAGTTTTATTATTCTCTATTTAATTCGCTAATTATTGGAAATTTGTTTAAGCACAAACAATTTGTCTTTATTATGGAATAAAATAATGTTTTGAAGCAAATATTTGTTTTCGTTATTTTTACACGTTTTTTTTTTTTTAAATATCACTTGTAAATTTACTCTTTTTGTGTGGAATTGACAAAAAATGTTTTTATTTCTTTACATCATCTATTGTGCTTTTGAAATGTGTGTATCATACATATCATATCTTCTGTTTGGATGTTTATTTTATACCACAAAAAAATTATTTAAACAAATTTGATTTCATTTACAGAATTTTATGAATCGTTGGCGTTATTTATACAGTCTTATCCGTTCTAAAGGAGATTAGTTTACAGTGTTTTAGTTAAGTTTGCGAAAAAATGGTTAAAATTTATTTTTATAATTTTTTAATAATATTTTTTGTTTAGCCTTATTTATACTTTCTTTTATCTAGGAAATATATCAAAAATATTAAATAATGATTCATCACAAATTTTAATTTGTATTAAAAAAAAGGAAATATTTCAAGTGCACAGTAAGGTTGAATAAATAAAAATAAATACATATGTATATACTTTTTGCGGTAATGAAAATTCGAGATATTCCCACCTTAGATGCAAGAAGTATTTGACTTATAAAACTTGTTTTGGTGCACAGTGGAAGCAAATCTGTAGTTCATACACAGGTAGTTGGTTTTTTTTTCAAACTTCAAACTGCAGTAGTAGTGCAAATAATGAAATTTGTCGTTATTTGTTTGGTATGGTATTAACAACCCGACGATCGATCTAATTTCTGATCACTCAATGCAATAATTTCGGCTTTATTTAACCAATAACTTGACAAATATTCTGTTTTAAGATCCAAAGGCTGTGGATTATATTCAAAGCCTTGAGCTTTCACACAGCCCCAAAGTAGATAATCCAGGCGACGAGTTAATAAATCTTCATTGTGAAATGATCCAATCTCCTGTATGACGTGTAGCGACATTTGTAGGAACCACATTTCTTCAATATTGAAGTTCTCAAGTTCCGGCCATAAAAATTCGAGTAACATGATCCTTAAGCGAACATCATTCACAGTTACGGCTATTCCATTCTCATTCTCACAGTAATTTGAGTCAATACGAATTTATAAGGATAATCCCAGATACCTGTTGCTGCGATCATCATGAAATCTATAAATTCAATACAAAATTTTCATTACTTTGCACGTTTTGTTGGCTTATCTTGTAACTCACGTTCAAACTATCCCACAGTGCTTCGTATAACCTGCGCAGAGTACCGAACCAAATTTTGAGTGAACTTTGGGTTCTCACAACTGGGGGCTTACTGCGTAATTCGATTCATAAACATTCGAATTATTTTGCTTTCGAATCGAATTACGCAGTCACCCACCTGAGCTACAACTTTTATAATTTTTTTATTACTTTCAACGTATCGAGATGTAGCAAACGGTGCATCGTGTATTATTGTTATTGTTAATATAAGGAGAGTATCAAAGCTTCCTTAATGGGTCCCTCTATTATAAGCAACCACATTTAATTATACCAACCTTATTTTTATTGAGTTAAGTGCTACCACCAGTCTTTATTCTTGACTTAAGTGATCTCAGATTGTCGACTGGTAAATATCTTTCTCATCACGCAGTCTGTAGTAATTGCTAGCATTTGTTCAAGGCTCAGGTTCCCCATGGCATTCACATTTAGCTACATTGTGTAACTGCACACTATACTAAATGTGGTAGAAAAATGTATTGGAATCCGAAAAATCTCTATTTAAAAAACTATCACTTTTCTCGTTCTTAATTGTGCATATTTATTCTAAACAAGTTTTTATAATAATGAGTCCATATTAATAATCTTAACCTGTTGCAATTTTTGAATTAACATCTTTTTATGAAGTAGTTTTTATAATTTAAATTACAAAGTAATTTTTATAATTTAAATTACGATATTTTTCCTTACTGTGCATTTTTTTTTTAAATTATTTCTACATTTAAATAAATATTAAAATAAATAAAATAAATATTTTGAAAGTCATTGAAACACAAGTAAAATATTTTAATAAGTCATACTTTTTAATTATACTTTTGTAAATTTATAAAATTCTAGAGTTCTGATATGAGTTCTCGTCAAATGAATGCTTCGGCGCCAAAACGGTTCAATGACTTCATATGAAAAATAATACCATCATCCCATAAAGATCGACCTATAAATTAAAAAAGAAAATATATCACGAAACCCGCAACAGCAACTTAGTATCCACAACAACAGCAACAAAAGTAACATCCAGCACAAAGATAACAACTTTGTGAAAAAAGTTAAAGTCAACCAAGAAACCATTCAACCTAAAAGCAACAGCAACTAATGAGCTCCTCCCATACTACGAGGAAAAACGGCACAAAAATTGTTTTTTTTTAAGAAATAGAAGTATCACAAAAAATATATTAAAATAAATAATAAATTTTTAAACGTAGTTTAATAAAAAAGTATTAACCTTATGGTTGGAAAATAAATTTTCATTTTACAACGACAATTTCTACCGAATGAATTTTGTTTTGGTAGCTGCGCAAAATTCATAGAAATAAGCGGCAGAAAATCAGTCGAATTTATATGGAAAAAGATTTTTCTTGAATCGAAATACGTAGCAGTCATCAACATTTTTTTGATCAGACGTATTCGTCATCACAGAAAGAGTGTTTAAGTATAAAATCATTTCATATCTTTTAAAATATTTGGAACCAATTTATTACACTTTTTGTAGAAAAAAATATGTCTGGTGCATTCCAGTCGCTGGATGTGCCCGAGGTATAAATATTCAAAGCAATTCAAACAACTGGATGTTTCAAAAACACTATGGCAAACCAACTAACTAGCTACCGCTCTGCTGACGAAGATTTTTATTAAAGATAAAAGTAAAAAAAACTTTACTAACTTACGACTTGGTAATAAATTTTATTTTTTCTTCTCTTAACAGTTTTAATTAAGGGGTGCACAAACCATAAATTTTTAAACAAATTTCAAAACTTTTATTTTTTGTTTTTAAATACTTTATTTAGTTGCTTGATTTAATTATAAAATTATGTATTATATTATACAAACCGTTACCTTATAATTTCTAATGTTCAAAACGTCAAAAATTTCACCTCGCAGGATAATGGTTAACCTTAGTTCATAACTATTTACATTAAAGGTAAATTTTAAGATTTTTTAAGAACTACCAAAACAAAATTCATTCAGTAGAAAATTATATTTTTAAATGCAACCCTACCTCCCGTAATATTATATTTGGTAAATTATATTTTATTTAAGTTAAGTACATATCGTCGCTGGGTCTGCAAAAAGGGTTTGTGTAATATTTTATTTTACCAGCGAAAAGTATATGACCGAATATTTACATTCTACACAAATAATTTAAGTAACGAAGTAACAACGGCGATATTAAATATTAACAGAAATTAACATTCCTTTAAGTGTTAAAATTATTTTTATCAATTATATTTGTTACAAGTAAAAATGCGCAAATTGCCGAACATTTTTGTATTTCGGGGAAAAAAGAAAATAAGCGACATTACAGAATTCTGGTGAAATCAGCTTAAAAAAGCAAAGAATTGTAATATCAATAATTATTAATACAAATAAAAAACAAAAGAATTAGTTTGTATTAAATAAAACGTCTTTTAATTAGATTTCTTAATAAAAGAAAATTTTGAGAAAAAAAAATTCAATTTGAGTTAACTCTGCAAAGCTTAAGCAATGGAATATTTATTTTTTGAAACTCTAGTTCAGTACTATCACTTTATTATAAATTTAATATTGTTACGACCTTACTACATACCGTCGTTCGCCACACAGTATACCATTTCACGAGAAGGCGATCAAAAATCCATTAACTTTTGATGGGACTAGAATTTTGATAGACGATTTTGTTTTGTTTGGCTGTGGTGGTCTAGTTTTTCCTATAAAGCCTAAAAATCATCCTATTAGAAGGAAATGTTATAGAGGGTTCAACATACATTTTTTGTTGATTTTATTATAAAACTAGCTATTCCCGGTGAGCTTCGCTACTCCATCCTAAAAAAATTAACTCTTTCAAGTAAGGACATGGCCAAACATAAACTTGAAAATGCACTTTTCTCAGAGAAGCAAATGACAAGTTTAGAGATTCAGTTATCTAAGTATAGGATAATTACTTTGTATGGAGGGTTTACGGCTCTCCCGTCCTAATCGCCAAACTTATACTTGAAAAAAAAGCCATTAATTTTAAAGTATAAAATTCCAACTCTATCTATTGTATTATTGTTCGATAGGTTTACGACAATAATTTTTGACTTTGTATGCTAGGTATGACGCACAGTGCTTTGTTCTCATATAACGATAGGGCAAAAATAGAAGGAGCTGACACAGTCTTTTGAAACTTTGCAGGGCAGGTATATATAGCCTAATTAAGAAAAAAACAGAATACCATATTTTTCTTTTTTGTTTAATATTCCATCGAACTTAAAAGTTATTTAAATTTTATTTTGAATAATATGACTTCTTACGTGCAATAACAAAATATTTTCAAAAACCTCTAATAACTTATTGCTAATAATTTTAGCTACCAGAAAATCCAAATTTCGATCTTCTGCTTCTGCAGCTGTTTTTAAGAAAGAGTCAAAACTAAGTTTTTTTTAATCACCCTTATTCCGCGTTTCGATTCGAGTCGAAATTTTCTCCGTTTGGCAACTTTGGTGTTTTGTGTTCCGTTTGACTGCTTTTACAATAGACAGAAACAGGGCAGACATTTTTTGAATTATCTTTTGCTCTGTCTTAAACCTTTCACAATTGGACATAAATAAGACAGACAGATTTTTGCACATTCTACTTTCGGATTTATTTACTTTACACATGTGTGTGTTTGAAAATCTGTGATAATTGTACTTTGTTGACAAATAATGTGAAGCAAAACAGAAAAAAGTGAAAAGCAGAAAATAGAAACGAAAAAATGTCCAGTACGATAGTCATGAAATACACACTCTACCTCTTCAACCTCTTGCCAAATCTCGTCTGTCAGCCTTGTTTCTGTCTATTGTGAAAGAGGACTTTCGTTTAAATTTTTACGATTGTATGTATGTATTCTGAATTACGATCGTAGCTACGTTTTTTCAAGTTGATAATTTGTTAGCGGAATGTTTTTCGATTTGTGTTTGTTCAGTTTAAAATAAAAAGAAAAACATATAGTGGTGTTCCATCAAATAGAGCCACCTTTTACTACATATTTAGAAAAAGAAAAAAGTATACTAAATCTTCATAAAAAATTTTAAGGTTTTTATTTTTGTGTGACCGAACAACTGACCTATTAAAATGCTATAGACCTGTTTTGATAAAAAAACTTAAAATGAAATATATACGTAAAAACTTTCGAAATTCAAAATTTTAGGTGTGAAAAAAATAGAGCCATCCACTTCAATTATCTAAAAAACACAAAATTCCAAGAGATGAATAAAATAATATACTTTAATTATCTTTATTACCTTAGTATATAATTGGAATATAATTTATTTTGGATAACGGCTAAGCACCGATTTCACATAGGTTCAACAAGTTTTCGGCATGTCTCAATCGGAATATTACTCAATGCTCCTTTTACTAATGCTCACAAGTGATCTTTATTAGTTGCATGTTTTCCCTTAAGAGCTAATTTAACTATTCGCCACAAGTTATCAAAGGGTTTAAGAATGGCAACTGAGCAGGGCAACGTAAAACATCAACCCCATTTTTTTGCAAACCAATATTTTTCCCACTTCAATGTGTGTTTCGGGTCATTCTCTTGCTGAAACACAAATTGAAGAGGTATTTTCCATTCTGCGTAAGGCATCACATATCTGTTAAGCAGATTTGTGTAAAAAATAGCATCCATTCTTTCTTCGACCCGTACGATAGGCCCTGCTCCATAATATGAGAAACATCCCCACACCATAATATTTCCGCCACCGCATTTAATGATCTTTATGGTGTATTGAGGAAGAGATTTTGGTGGTTGGTGGTCTTCGTACACAGTGACTGCTTCTGTCAGAGTTAAATAAATTTATTTTTGATTCGTCAGACCACAAAGTTTCTTCAAGCGAATTAAGGACAGTAAAATGTAGAAAGTGAGACTGGCTCTATTAAATGAAAGAGGGCCTATCGTACGGGTCGAAGAAAGAATGAATGCTATTTTTACACAAATCTGCTTAACAGTTATGTGATGCCCTACGCAAAATGGCAAATGCCGCTTTAATTTGTTTTTAGACCAGAAACACACAGTAGGCAAAAGATTGGGTTGAAAAACAAAAGGGGGTTGATGTTTTAAGTTGTACCGCTCAGTTGCCAGTCTTAAATTATGGGCGTTAGTAAAAGGGGCATGGAGTAATATTCCGATTGAGCCACGACAAAAACTTGTTGACCCTACGCCAAAGCGGTGCTTAGCCGTTATCAAAAAAAAAAAATTATATTCCACTTAGTACTAAGGTAATAAAGATAATTAAAGTATATTATTTTATTCATCTCTTGGAATTTTGTGCTTTTTAGATAATTGAAGTGGATGGCTCTATTATTTTTCACACCTAAAATCGTGAATTTCGAATGTTTTTACGTATATAGATTTTATTTTAAGTTATTTTTTTATCAAAACAGGTCTATAGCAGTAGGTAGGTAGGTAGTAGGTCAGTTGTTCGGTCACACAAAAATAAAAACCTTCAAATTTTTTATGAAGATTTAGTATACTATTTTCCTTTTCGAAATATGTATGTAGTAAAAGGTGGCTCTATTTTATGGAACAACACTGTATACATAAACATGAATTATAATAAAACCTTTTTAATTATTAGTTGCATTTGTACAAAGATTTGAAAGTTTCATGAATGCAATTTATTGGTAAAGAACAGCATCTGAGCATTATGAAGACCTGGCGAATTGAATGGCAATAAAGGATAATATTGTGTGTGGATCTAAAAAACAAAGAAACTTTATTTTTGTATTACAAAGATGTATAAATATTACCCCCGGTGCTGCAGGATTCTTTACACTGGAATGCTTCGAGCACAAATACCTCTTAATTATGTTGTGGCTTTTTTGTCTTTCCCTTAGTTTTATTATTTTTTTACTTAATAATTAATGTTTCACAATATTTAATTTTTATTACATACATATGTATGTACTTACATATATGTCACAGATTTTTTGCAATAGATTTAAATATTGTTTATTTTTTGTGTTCTAATTTCATACGTTTCATAGAAAACAGTTGGTTTAAACATACTCTTCTCTACTTCTTTATCTTTCGATTCAGTTTTTTGTTGGAATACCTTTTTTCGATTTTTGCGTAACTCAATGCGTGAACGTTATCGAAGTGGGGTGAATAAATTAAGTACAAAATTATCTGACTTCTGCGCCCTCTGGTGCCGTCAGTAGGAGCTAAAGATTAAAAAATTCTTATACGTGGGTTCGAATTATGGTGTTAGCTGTCGAACAGTATAACTTTTGTTGCAATACAAGATATATGTAGGTATTTTTTTCTGGAACAAAGCACTGAAACAATAAGACGTAAAAATGTTTTATATATTTATATACATATATATGTATGTGTACATATGTATATATAAAAGATTTTTACGTGTTATCGTTTCAGTTACTTTTACAACTACATAATACTTAATTTGTCAAAAAATGCCAATCTTTACTCCCACATATTTTTTATGGTTATCGAAATTAAAGTAAATACCACTGAACCTCGGGATCGTTGTCGTGATTCAAAATGGAATTTTTCAGTATTTTGCTAAAATTAAAAAAAAAAAAAAAATATACATAAATATGTATGTACATACTAAGAAATAAAAGATTGGCATTTTGGCTGTCTTATTTTCTATTCATCCTAAAAATATGCAAGTAAATTTACATCTACTTTGGCTAGTGTTTAGTTGTGAGCATCATTTATTTAACCAACCAAACTCGGATAAAGAAATACGAGAAAAACTGTCTTCAATCAGTTGGTGAGAACGAAGTCTATAGAACGAAGTAGATAAATACGATGAGTGCTGATGACGGACGTATCTCCTAGAAAATGTATTCCATTCTGCTGGTGTCTAATATTAAATTTTTCCAATTTTTATTTAATATTTATCACCTAATTTGTAATTTAAATTATTCTTTCTTAGAGAGAATAAAACGAACTTAAGCTTAAATAGTTAAATAGTTCGACGAATAAAATTTCAAATATTCAATAATAAAAAAAAAATGTTAAGGTATATATTTCTACGTGCTATTATGTCGTACAATATGTTATTAAAATGTGCTCTCCTCTACAATTTGGATAAGTCATTCATAGAGATATAGATAAAGACTAACTGTGACCGCCACTTCGTCAGCGACCTTCAATATTTTGTTCGATTTTGCTTTGAAAGCAATCCACACCAAAGACCCTTGCGATTTTAGTTTTTTTGTTAAGAGAAGTAACACTCGGGCAATTAATGCCTACATTAACTGTGTCACTTCTTTTAGAAAGGGATAATAGTAGATAAGAGAGATGGTTAGTGCGATAGTAAAGCTTCGTAAGCGCTTCTGGTGTTCTTTAGGCGAATTAGTTTGAAGCTAGCATAGCCAATTTCTAATTATTTTACTTTGGCGGCGATTTAGTGCTATGTGGCAATACCGGCATTTTTGTTCCGCCTTAAGATATGCTACGTATCAGTTTATGTATTTTTTACTTTATAAAAAGTATTCATATCCGGTTAGTTCATCTGCGTACTTACACTGCTTTTTCTCCACTTTCGAAGATATTTTTGCGAAAAAAAGTATCCTATATTGGGACCAGGATACTTAGGTACCTCCTCACAAAATTTTGTTAAAATCCGTCTAGTAGTTTTTACGTGATGAGAACGTCAATGAAAATCAGACAGACGGAAGTGAGTTACTATTTTACAATATGTTAGATGTACTATTTGGTGGTCATTAGAAAAATGTTTAAACCTCAACATAGTCCCTGGTTTTGACAAACTAAGTAACAAGATGCTAATAGAACTACTTTGTGTAGTTGTAAAAATAATTATTTTTAACGCCCTTTTACACTTCGAGTTTTTTCCCCCACAGTGCAAAGTTACTTTGATAACCATGATTCCTTATGCTTATATGTTCCCAATCATCAATTCACTGTCACACAACAGTGAGAGTAACCATACTATTATTTTGTGAGATGACACCTTTATAACACATACCAGTCGTCAGAATTATGAGATTGACACCGAGAGCTGGACGATTGAGAGAGGTCGCGCAAGAGACAAAGGTAAGGATCTGTAGATCTATATTGTATAGAATACCTCCGTCTCTCGAAAGGGATTAAAAAAATATGGGCTAAATCAACTTCTATTTATTCTGCTCTCAGAGAAGCGTGGTAAGAAGTCCGAGCAGCCTGAAAGTGGTATAGATTATTCTGCAACACTCCGAAGTAGCATCGTAGGACCTACTGCATTTCGTAGAGACGAAAGTTGGCCAATAACCCTGGCGTGTAGCTTACAAGTTCCTCTGTGTCCGGTCACGAAAATACCCGCTCCTTTCTCCAACCCAGGAAGATAAGATAAGAAACTAGGATGGATAATAATATCTTTTATCTAATTTCAGTTTGTGCGATTTGTCGGTAGTAGTGCTAGAGCGCAAGGTTCTCCTAACGGTAATCCTGCCCATCAAGGGGAGCACTCGGAGTGAGAATCTATTACACTATCTCTTACTTACTAATCTTAGATTTTCCAATAGGATCAGGGAACAGGTTATTGATATAACTTTGGTAAACGTGCTTTGTTGGGGTACTTCGACTTGCATGCTCATTCTATCATCATAATAGGATTGTATTTACGGCACAACTCACACGTGATATACATAAGTAAACTCTTTAGGAATCCTATAAATACGGAATGAGATAAATTCGAAAGTCTCGGTGAGCTCATGCCACCTTTCTCTACTGAAAGGCTGGCCAGCACACGGAAGCTGGAGGACTCCACATCTTTGCTATCTGGGGCCCTATGGATATACTTATTATGCATCATGTAGGCAACGGTAGCCGTTTAAGAAACTTCACCAACCGTGGCAGTATCCCAGATTTAAGCTGTTACGTACAGAATGCAGTATGCTGCCAACCCGGAACCCGGTAAATAACACTTATTTAAGTCATTCACTAAATAACACTTATTTAAGTAATATACATATGTAGAAACACTGGAGCAATTGATGGTAATTCACTTCCCGGATTACTAGAATAAAAAAGGTTACCCGCAGCTGCGCAATATGTCGTTATCAGCGAGCCATAGATTTGACGTGGTGGGTTTCATTGTGAACGAATCCAAAGTAAAGTGGGCTTTGTCCCCGTTATTTTTAAGCTCATTCCCAAGGAATCCATGGAAGTGACCGTGGTTTTCATTCCTAAGGCCAGAAGAATAAACCATGGAACAAGGGATTATAGACCAATTAGTCTGTAATAGTTTTTATTCAAAATACTTGAGAGACTAGTAGACTACAGAGAAATAAAGGGAATTTCACAGCACTGCACGACGTAGTAGAGAACACACTTAACAGGAAGTAATATGTACTAATCTCTTTGAATATAGAGAATGCTTTTAACAACTTGAGGATATCTTCATACTGGAAAACCTTCAGAATAAGGTAGCATACCACATACTTCCACAAAAGTGGTGCAAAAGTGAAACTCGCTCGCTATCACTGGCGCATTGAGGACAACTCCTCAGGGCAGTTCGATCCACCTCCAATACTTATCTGCCAGGTTGGCCCTAGGAATTTGGGTATTTCTAACGAAGACGACGCATATTGAGCTGAACGATAGAATTTGACGGGATTTATCCGATAATTTAAAAACATATCTCTTTTGTTCAGGGTAAATAAAAAAGTACGGTGAAAAAATTATACAAAGCAGAAATCGTTTCTATTTCTCTACCCTGAACGAAAAAGACATGTTTTTAAATCATCGTATAATTCCCGTCCTTATTTCCATAAAACTAATCAAAAATTTTTGTTAATAAAACAATAGAAAAACAGACAAAATAAATTAGTCAAGTGCGAGTTAGACTCACACACGTAGGGTTCCATACTATGTTCAGTATAATTTAAAAATTCCAGTTGTTTATTTCTTTATGTCTTATGGGACACCCTTAAATATTAAAATTAAAGTAATATTCGCGAAAATTGCATCATAATTGGAACACCCTTTAAATTTTAGTATGTAATTGATTTTATAGCGGACATGGTAATACAATTTCTATTAAAATATCAGGAGCCCACCTATTGCGGTTAAAAAAATAAGGTAATATTCGTGAAAAACACGTCACTAATGGACACACTTCAATTTTAAGTATTTGTTATAGCGGCCGAAGTAACACATCTACTGTAAATATTTCAAGAGGGTATCTATTATGGTTTAAAAAATCATGTCACTGTCGGAACACCCTTTAATTTTATTATTCATTATAGTGGCCATGGCAACTTCCTTTCTATAAATATATTAAGAGTCTACTTGTTACGATTAAAAAATAAGTCACTATAAGTGAAAAACATGTCACTGTCGGAACACCTTTTAATTTTTAGTAATTGTCATATCTGTACAAAACTTCAAGAGTCTACCTGTTACGGTTCAAGAAATAAGGCTTTATACATGCAAATCTCGTCACTGGCGGAAAACCCTTTAATTTTTACTATTTGTTATAGTGGCCATAGTTATACACCTCCTATAAAAATTTCAAGACTCCACCTATTCAAAACTTAGGCTATATACGTGCAAATCATGTCACTATTGGAACACTCTTTAATATATAAGTTCAATTTCGTATACTTGTTTATAAAACAAACATAGTTTTAATTACTGTCTGCAAATTGTAAGTGGTTGCCTCTTACAGCTCAAAAAAAGACATAAACGTAAATAACACGTCACTATTGGAACACCCTACGTTTTAGTATTTTTTGCTATAGTGGCCGCAGTTATACACTTTTGGTAAAATTTGCAAAAGTCTACCTATTATGATTCAAAACTTAGGCCTTACACATACAAAGCACACCACTATCGGAACACCCTTTAATTTTTTGGTTTATTTTTTTAGACTTGTTTATAAAGCGAACTAAGTTTTAATTACTGTTTGTAAATTTTTAGTGTATGCCTCCTACAGTTCAAGAAAAAAACACATATTCGTAAACAACACCTCTCTATCGGAACACCCTATAAATTTTAATATTTGTTGCTATAGCGGCAATAGTTATACACCTTTGGTAAAATTTTCAAGCGCCTACCTTTTACGGTTCAAAACTAAGTTCTTATACATGCAAATCACACTACTATCGGAACACCCTTTAATTTTTAGGTTTATTTTGTCATACTTATTTATATAGCGAACTAAGTTTTAATTACTGCTTACATATTTTTAGCGTATGCCTCCTGCAGCTCAAGAAATAAACACATATTTGTGAATAACACCTCTCTGTCGGAGAGAGCCACAGATATACACCACAGATATACACCTTCTGTGAAAATTTCAAGATTCTTCCTATTATGGTTTAAAACTTAGGCTTTATAAATGCAAATAACACCACTATCGGAACACCCTTTAATTTTTTGGTTTATTTTTTAGACTTGTTTATAAAGCGAACTACGTTTTTATTACAGTTTGTAAATTTTTAGTGTATGCCTCCTACTGCTCAAGAAATAAACATATATTCTTGAATAACACCTCTCTAGCGGAACTCCCTATAAGTTTTAATCTTTGTTGTTATAGCGGCTGCTGCTGTACACGTTTTGTGAAAATTTCAAGAGTCTACCTATTATGGTTCAAAACTTATACCTTATACATGCAAATCACACCACTATCGGAACACCCTTTAATTTTTATTTTTATTTTTTTATACTTATTTATATAGTAAACTAAGTTTTAATTACTGCTTGCATATTTTTAGTGTATTCCTCCTACAGTTCAAGAAATAAACACATTTTCGTGAATAATACCTCTCTATTGGAACACCCTATAAGTTTTAGTATTTGTTGCTATAGCGGCAACAACTATACATCATCTGTGAAAGTTTCAAGAGTCTAGCTATTACGGTTCCAGAGATAAAAGGCGCTGACAGACGGACAGACATTGTAGCGAAAACAATAGGGTAACGTTTGTACACTTTGTGTACGGAACCCTTAAAACTACAACGTAAAGTCCCATTTGTTTAGAAAACAAAATTAAAATTTTAAATCGCCTTCGAAATGGTGAAGGCTCAACATTTCTTGGCAAAATGTTCGGTTTAAACGAAGTCACAGTAAGAACTATAAAATAAATCAGTCAAGTGCGAGTTAGTCTCACACACGTAGGGTTCCGTACTATGTTTAGTACGCCTTTAAAAACTCAAGTTGTTAATTTTTTCATGTCTTATGAGGCACCCTTTTCTTTTTAAAATCAAAGACATATTCGGAAAAATTTCATCGCATTGGAACACCCTTTAAATTTTAGGAATTGTTGTTATAACGGCTATGGTAATACACTTTCTATAAAAAAATATCAGGCCTACCTATTGTGGTTCAAGAAATAAGGTAATATACGTAAAAAACATGTCACTGATGGATCACCCTTTAGTAATTAGTAATTGTTACAGCGGCCGAAATACATCATCTACTGTAAAAAATTCAAGAGTCTACCTATTACGGTTCAAAAATAAGGCTATTTAAGTAAAAATCATGTCTCTGTCGGAACACCCTCTAATTTTTATTATTTGTTATAGTTTCCATAGTAATAAACCTCTTGTAAAAACTTCAAAAGTCTACTTATTATCATTCAAAACTTAGGCTATATACACGCAAAGAACGTCACTCTCGCAACACTCTTTAATTTTAAGGTTTAATTTAATAGAAAGCGAACATAGAGTTAATTACTGTCTGCAAATTTTAAGTGGTTGCCTCCTATGGCTCAAGAAATAAAGACATAACGGCAAATAACACCTCACTTTTGGAACACCCAATAAGTTTTAGTATTTATTGCTATAGTGGACACAGTTATACACCTTCTGTGAAAATTTCAAGAGTATACCTATGGTTCAAAACTTAGGCCTTATACATGCAAATCATGCCACAATCGGAACACCCTTTAATTTTTAAGTTTATTTTTTTAGACTTATTTATAAAGCGAACTAAGTGTTAATAACTGTTTGTAAATTTTTAGTGTATGCCTCCTACAGTTCAAGAAATAAGCACATATTCGTGAATAACACCTCTCTATCGGGATACCCTATAAGTTTTAGAATTTGCTACTATAGCGGCCACAATTATACACCTTCTGTAAAACTTTCAAGCGTCTACCTATTATGGATCAATACTTAGGCCTTATACATGCAAATCACACCACTATCGGAACACCCTTTAATTTTTAGGTTTATGTTTTTATACTTGTTTATATAGCGAACTAAGTTTTAATTAATGTTTTTAAATCTTGAGTCCATGCCTCCTACAGTTCAAGAAATAAACACATATTCTCTATCGGAACACCCTATAAGTTTTAGTATTTATTACTATAGCGGCCACTGCTATACACCTTCTGTGAAAATTTCAAGCGTCTACCTATTATGGATCAATACTTAGGCCTTATACATGCAAATCACACCACTATCGGAACACCCTTTAGTTTTTAGGTTTATGTTTTTATACTTGTTTATATAGCGAACTAAGTTTTAATTACTGTTTATAAATCTTGAGTCTATTGCTCCTACAGTTCACGAAATAGGCACATATTCGTGAATTACACCTCTCTATCGGAACACCCTATAAGTTTTAGTATTTGTTGCTATAGCGGCAACAGCTATACATCATCTGTGAAAATTTCAAGAGTCTACCTATTACGGTTACAGAGATAAAAGGCGCTGACAGATGGACAGACATTGTAGCGAAAACAATAGGGTAACGTTTTTACACTTTGTGTAGGGAACCCTAAAAAATGAATTTTTTATATTAAGGGTATTAGTAAAATTTTGAAATATAGATATTTGAAATATAGATATAAAGAAGTTAGAGGGCTATATATATATATACGAAGTTTCAAGAAAACAATTCTAAAAAGCATTGAACATGAGGGTTGAACGAAAAAATATTTTTTTCAATTTCAATATGTAGCTAATAGTGATAAAAAGTGGCCATTTTCTATTGTAAAGTCAATTGTAAAGTTTAAAACTGTAAAAACTGTATTATATAAATGAAGGGACCATGCTAAGTACATTTAATAAGTTTTAGTCAAAGACAAATCATTAAAATATCATATCTATATATCATTTTTCATGTTTTTATACATCATTTAGGTATTAAAACGTGAAAAAAGGTTATAAAATGACGATGGATAGCAAATTTTGATGTTTTGAATTATTTTAGGATTAGTTTTAATGAAATTAAAATATGTAATAATAAATAAAAAAACCCACCAATAAAATAAAAAATATAACTATACAAGATTTAACGACAAAAATATGTTCAAGGCTTCTGCGGCACCTCAAGATGTGGTTCAATCACAACAAAACTTTATAGAATAACTTCTCACATAAAAAGACAAATTTTTATTACTATTTGAACGGGTAATACAAAGATTTATTTTCTGTCATATACCTACGTTCCAGCCTATTGTACATACTCCCAAATTAAAAGTGAAGCTGACACCAACACCTCGGAACCAATTTTTGTCAGTACAAATTTTTCTGTACAAATATTTTTTTAAACATGGTTTTAAATTTTTTTTTAAATATTTTTGATTTTTTTTTAATTTAGGACCTTCCTGCAATCTATATTGAGTTAGAATGGTCAGACCAAAACAAAAAAAAATATCCTTAAACAAATTCCTCATATAGACCCCCACATGTGCCTGCTCCTGGTTACCAGTGGGCACCCTGTAGGTCCATTGACTACCTCTATGAGTATTGCTTTCTATAAAGGCAAAGCAGAAAAACCCTACCAAGCTAAAAACAAACAAAAATCGCCCCTCGCAGGGGGTTATTGATCCCTCGAGATCTGTATGCGATCCATGCGATCTACTGGTCGCGGTCTAATATTTTTTAAACAAAAAAAGCAAAATAGAATCATTACAACTGAAAAAAATAAAAACAATCTTAAAAAATGCTAAAACAATATGGATAGAAAAAAGTGGCTCATTGCCTGCTGCTTGAGTGGTCTGATGTTGCTGAATTTCATTGGCGAAATTTTCAAAACTATGCCTGGCAGATTAGTGTGTTTAAATTTTCTGTACCTCTTCGGGTGCCTTGGCAAAGTTGATTTCAACCCGAACACAGACGGAAAAATGGACATCGCTAAATCAACTTCTCTATTTATCAGGATCCAGAATATATATACTTTATGGGGTCAGAAATTAATATTGTAGAAATTACACAAGAAATGACAATCTTATATATACCCTTTCTATCTTTATGCTGGTGGTCAATTTAGCCTGCCATTGAGGCCCTTGATTCAAAAGTGATGAAGTTGAACTGTGTACTGCACTGCAGATTTGGGTATATATTTACTTTGTGTAGAAGTAACCGTATGTGGTTAATAACTCAGGATGTTAAACAAACGATTTATATAAACTTCTGTATTATTATTTTGTAGGGGAAATATTGAAGCAGACCACTAACTTTATGGTCCCTTTCCGATCCACCTCATTCCTCAATGATTTCTGGTATCACAGAGTCTATGATAATTGCTTACATTTACTTAACGCTATACAACATCTCCATTTAATATGTGCCTGCCCGTGGTCCAAAGACTTTTTATTTTAGCCTTTTTCCAGGGTCAGTCTGCCAGTATCGCCTTACCTCGATTTTTAACTTGGCCAGATAATAATTGAGAGTCCGTGGCCTGTCACGCAGTTAAACATGGCTGACTTCCAAAACGGCTATTGCTTTGTCTTCGATCAAAGTGTAGTGTTTCATAACACCGCTGTACAAAACATGTATACTCTTTCAAAACGCCGTCGACAAGTAAAAATAACGGAGTAAACAGGCAAATAAGGCATATGTATACAGACTTTGTATTGATACATTTTGAAAGACGGCCCATTTGTAGGCACCCAGATTATATCCAAGCTCCTTCGTGGTCTTCCTGCCAATTTGTAGTGTAAAATTCCAGTGTTTTTGGCGGGAATCCAACCCACAACCCTAGACTGATAGCACACTAACTACTAACACACCGAGGCACCCTTCTGTAAATAGTGCCTAAAATTTTCCGTTTACAAAATAAAAGATGCCTCCAAGTTTTCAGTTTTATTAAGCGAGTAAAATTGTGTTCTTTCACTATTTTATCTCTATTTTCTCTTGGAAATGAGATATTTTTAAGGGAAAAAAGTTTGCTACGGATACCTTCTCACAAAATTTTATTAATATTAATTCATGATGCAAACTCAGACAGAGAGACAAAAATTTTTTAAAAAATATATATCATTTACCGAAAAAGGTAATATATTTGTTAGTCATTTAAAAAATGTTTTTACTCCAAATGTCTCTACTGATATAGCTGAGCTGCCACCTGTCGATGTTAGTCCTGCAGTTACCCTAAGATAAGCTGGAGATATTGAAAGGGCAAGGGCTGATTTAAAAACCAAGAAAGCACCTGGCACTAAAAACTACTAACAAGATGATATTCGAATTGCCTCGTTTAACCAAAAAAAAAATATTCTTTATGTTTTTAATGCCATTTTAAATTTGTCTACAGAGTCGAGCATTTCTTTGATAACTATGATACCTAATCCAGGAAAAGACCATACAAAGGTAGAATCATACAGGCATATAAGCCTTTTACCAAACATATCAAAGCTGTTTGCGAAAATATTAATAACTAAGCTGAACCCAATTCTGAGCGCGAAAGGATGTATTCCGAATCATCAATTCGGCTTCAAAAAACAACATAGTACGATCCAACAAACACACAGATTAGTAAATGTAGTTAAAAAGACCTTTAAAGGAAGAAAATACTGTTCTGCGCGATTTATTGACGTTTCTCAAGCAGTCGATAAGGTTTGGCATGAAGGCCTAATATATAAGTTAAAGCTGAACTTGCCTGAAAACATATAAAAGCTGTTAGAAAACTATTTAGCTGATCGAAAATGCATTGTGAAAGAAGGAGATTCTTTAAGCTCGCCTCAGCTCATTGAAGTCGGAGTTCCCTAAGTTAGTATTTTGGGACCCATTTTATACTTGATGTACACATCCGATATGCCAAATAGCAATCTATTCATAGATGCGCCCAAGTAGCATCACAACATTTATAAGACCCGACATAAGCAATTTGGAAAAAAGGTTGAAGAAATTGAGAATAAAGGTGAATGAACAAAAATGTAGTCACATAACTTTCACACTGCGTAGGGACTCATGCCCTCCTATTTTCATAAATACCTCAGCTTTCAGACTTCAACTACCTCGGTATACATCTTGATCGTTACTTTACTTGGAAAAGCCACATTGAATCCAAATTAACACAAATGACGTTAAAAGCAGTGCAAGTAAACTGACTTATTGGCAGAATTTCTACTCTCGCCTTAGATTGCAAACTTTTTTTGTACAAGTCTAAAACCAATTTGGTGTTATGGCATACAATTATGCGGAACTGTCTCAGCTAGCAATGTAGAAATAATTCAAAGGCGCTAAAGTTAGATTCTACGGATGATCACAGTTGCTCCCTGGTATATCAAAAACTCGAACATCCACAAAGATCTAAACATGCCATCAATTAAAGCAGAAATAGTGACATAAATTAGAAATCATATATCATGAAATAAGTATGGGTGTACTCATGGCATAATCAATTCGCCTTGGGTGTACTCAATACTTATAACCAAGGTTCAGAAAGAACACACATCGTACACAACATGTACTGTTCTTGTTATTTACACAACATTTATGTGTGTTTCTAAATTTTGTACGGAGTCTAACACAATCATGAATGTGTTTTATTTTAATATTTGGTTGCGTACACGTACAGTTCCCGAATTTTTCGATCAGAACACACATAAGCGAAACATGTTCGTGTGTAGCTATATATTACGTACGCGTACGGCAAAAAGTACATGTACGAAAGTTTAAAAACGTGTGCGGAAAAAAATGTTCGTGTACGAAGTTGTACACGAACATGTGTGTTTCAGGTGTGTTCCGATTGAACTACACGTGTTCGTGTACGCAACCAAATATTAAAATAAAACACATTTATGATTGTGTTAGACTCCGTACAAAATTTAGAAACACACATACATAAATGTTATGTAAATAAATATTTGTTTTCGTTGCTTCGTGTTTTTTTACATTTATGTACGAGATTTTTGAACATTTATACATGTTTGGCCTCAAATACTTAATAAGTACTAAAAATGATACTTTTGTCATTCTCTGATACAGACACGAACCTGCTACAGTTTTTTTATACATATGTATGTATAGTTAAATGCACAGTTTGTACAGTTTTATCACAATTTTATTTCGGGGAATGTTTGCAATTAATTTTAATTGCTAAAAATTGTGTTATAACTGTATATTTTGTGTAATTTATGTTTAAAAAATCAATATATATGTATGTATGAATGTTCTTGTTCAGTGCAGCACCAAAATCGATCTTAATGAGGTCAAGATTATACCCGAACCTGGAACCCTTTTGCTAAGTGTTTAAATCTAAAACACGCCAGTTTAAACACACATCAATGTATATCTCCAAACAAAAAAAAAAAAAAAAAAACAATGATTTAGTCCTTAAACACTTGAATTTTGCTTAAATGCCGTATAAAATGTATTAATAAGTTGTTTATATGTACATATATTTTCAAGATATGTATGTATTTCATATTAAATTTGTAGTAATTGAATATTTGAAATTAATTTTTAAGTTCGTCACTTCTATGGTTTGCTAAATGTTGGGAGAAAACAAATAAACAAAAAGTAGCTTTCATTGCTAACCGAAGGTTGGCTGAAGCAACAATAAATATAAGGTAGTAAATATTAAAACAAGAGTGAAGCCAAGGCGAATTGAATACTAGGTAAAACTGATAGCCCAGTTGAGCATCTTCTTCTATACTTTTTTTATACCCTCTTATGTTTTAATTGGTTTACATGTTCTTTGCGACAAATATTGAAAATAAAAATTGATTGCACTCTAAGACTATGTTCTTTTATTATTATTTTTCACTTTTTTCCACTTTTTACTTTAAATATTATATTATATTTTGCAAAAACTAACAAAACTTTTCTGTTTTGTCTAACAAATTTTCTTCTTTTTTTATTTTCTTTTGCATTTTTCTTTGGGTTTTTGACAACTGTGGGGGTTTTTACACAAACAAAATTGCATGTGGTTGTTATTGTTGCCATATTGCGATTATCCAGTATTCAATTTGCCTTGAGTGAATCTTTAGTTAGTGGTAGACTTCGTTCTCACCAACTGACAATTGATGATTGAATACAGTTTATCTAATATTCCTTTATCTGAGTTTGGTTGGTTAAATAGATGATGCTTACAAATAAACACTAAGTAGATAGATGCGAAGAGTGCGAATGACGGACTCTGCTGCTGTCTAAAATTAAATTTTCACAACTTTTCTTTAATACTAATCACCTAATTTGTAATATAAATTATTCTTCTTTCTTAGAGAGAATAAAACGAACTTAAGTTTGACTTCAAATTTCATCTTTATTTGTAGTAATTTATAAAAAACAAAAAAAAAAAAGAATAAAAATATTTATGACTTAAAAGTGAAAATGAAAAACATAATAATTGATTTATTTATTAAGATGATTTTTTATTTATTTGTTTATCAATAAAAATATAGAAACAAGCAAAAATAATAATATAATATATAATAATAAAGACATACAATTATAATAATAATAATAAATCACTAAACTAAATAACATTTATACAGTTAAACAAATTAATAATAATATTAGCTTTTAGTTTTAAAAATAATATTGATCAATCATGTATTAAATTTTAAATTTTTTGTTTCTTACTTATTTATACATATACATACATACTACATGTATATATTTGTATGTACGTTATATATTTTATTGTTTATTTAAACTCAATTATAATTTTAAAAATAATTATAATAAAAAACTTTTAGTTTAATTATATTTCGATAGAAATTCTTTTTTTAGCTTTTAATATAATAACTATTTCTTTATTGTATTTAGATAAATAATAATTCAACTACTGCAGCTTTTTTATTTTGATTTCTTGGAAAAATTTACCTGTTTTATATAAAAAAAATATATAAACACAAATTAAATAAAGAATGTATAGGTTTTGAAAGTTATTGTTTTTTATTTACAAATTGGTTTATAAAATATACATATACATACTTTTTTAATTTATAACGAATAATGCACATTTTGCCAAATTATTTATTTCAAAATTAATAATAAAGTAGTAAGTTTTGAATACATACTCGTATTGAACTTATAACGGTGAATGTTAATAAATAATAATTTTTCCCCATGTATAAAGAAAAAATGACAGTCAGTTATCATAATTCTTTAAGCGAATTTATTTTACGAGGCACAAAGCGAATCCTTTTATCGGGTACAAAACGAATCCAGTTACCAGGTGAAGGCAATACGAATTTATTGAATTGCTGTGTTGGTTGAAAAAAATTAAAATTTTGTATACATAGATGGAGTTTGACAATTTGAGCAACAGAGCAAGCTGACAACATTCGTCAATGCCACTAGGTAACTAGGCAACAAATACTATGGGGGCACTTAAAGCAACAACACGAAACGGTTTTTTAATAAAGTATGGATGAAAATTCATTATTTAAAATAAGTTTATTTATTTTGAAAACAGGACAGTCTCAAAATACCTCAGAGCTTCGTTGCCACTAATTCAAAAATTATAACAATAATAAAACGGAAAATATTGCCCACTGTTGCATCGCATACCTGATCTATAAAAAAATATTTGTTCTTAACACTCACTTTCCATTTCAATAGCAAATAAATTTTCATTATTCATTTCTAAAAAGCATTGGCTTTGTAATAGTTAAAGGTAATTATAACATAATTAAAATATATAATTTCGTTTTATCCAAGACACATCTAACAAGGTAATCGCGAGATACCAGCTCAATATCATCTGAATGAATTACTAATTGTCAAACTCTCTATTTTTGTGCTGTGAAGTTTGATAGTTAGAATAGAACTGCTTCGAAATTATTGTTGCGAGTACTTTGTTAAATGTGCTTTGTGTTTTATAGAAGATAGAGGATAGATAGTTGGCAATTATTTATTGTTTTTTGCACATCTTTAAACTCTTACTTTCTTAAGGGATCCAAGCTTTCCAAAGTGAAATCATCTACGGAAATTTTACTAACATTTTTTTGAAAAATACTGGTACCGTTTGTTGTAGCAGTCGTATCAAACGGATCGGAACCGAACAGATCGGCCATATTGCCATTTTTAACGATGCTGTTATTATTGATGGCGGCTGTAGGCAAAGTTGTCGGGGTGCTGCGACGGGAAGCTGACAGTTTTGGTGGTGGAGCCACTAAAATTAGAAAGAAATACAATATATTTTTAAAAGTCTTTTTTGTTTGAATAAAAATACTCACATAAAGGTGGCGTTATGGTCAATTCAGTAAAACTATTATTTGAATTATTGCTAATGACGCTGCTGCTAGAATTATTATTATTTACATTAAGACATTTATTATCATTATTATTGTAGAATAACTGTTGACCAAAAGATTTCGAGGGCTCAAAACCAAACAAATCATTGGTCATATTTTTACCACCACTACTAGTGCTATTGCCATCTGTATTGGACTCTTCTGCTCGTGGATCAAAATCACTATCTGAATCTGAATTCAATAACAACTCTTCCATTTTTTGATTATTATTATTATTGTTCATTGTTTTTGAAAGTAGTTGCGTTGGCATTGAATTTCGTGGTGGCACAGCAGGCAAAAATGCGGACGCTGATGCGGACATTTTCGAAGATGTATTACAGGAATTGGTATCGATTAAAAGAGCTCTGTCGTTATTGTCACTGAGACCGTTGGTACCATTAGTAAGAGAAGATGAATTTATCGGCTCTCCCGTTGTTGCTATATTTTGTGTTGTAGCCACATGCACCTCTGCAATATCCTTAATGCCCTCCCGGAATAAATATGTATCCATATCATTTTTGGGTATTTTTAAAGCCAACTCACGCAGACGATTCTTATAAATAGTTATAATTTTTTCCAAGTCTGTTATTTGTTGTTGAGCTTTGCCCAGTTCTGATTTTTCTGTGGTATTGATGTATTTTCTAGAAAAATCAAAAATACATTTTTAAAACAATTATTTCATTTCAATATTTACATATAACGAAATTATTACCTAAACGCCAATTCAAAGGCTTGACCTATGGTAAGTGTAATATCGGATGCCAGTTTATTGGAAATAAAAAGAAAACATTCATGCGTTTCTTCCGTCGAAGACTGAGTAGAACCATCTGGGCTGCTGCCTCTGCCATTGGACATATTGTCATTATTCGTCTTTACCGTTTTGGCAATAAAACTGAAAAACTTTTTCACTCCCTTCTCATCGGCACAATAAGAAATGTTATGCAAAGGAAATTGATGCAAAATTTTTTGCGTTCTTGGCTCCTGCACAGCCACTCCATCTACGCTGATAGTTATTTCCACTTTTTTACATTTCTCTTGAGTTCCCGTTTCGGCTTTTTTCATTTGCTGGGCAAACTGTATTTTACGTATGGTATCCTTAACAACTTCAATACCCTTTGGCTGATCTACGGGTAGACTACCAAAGAACTAAAAAAACAAATCAGAATTTAAATAATTTTTTACAAGCTTTCTAGCACCTACATACCTTGACTAGATAAACTACATGACCATTAATTAGGGCTTCTGGTGTATGCAACCAATTGCGTTTACCGCCCTTAGTTTCTTCCTTGGTGGCGTTGCCATTCTTATTTTCTGTATTCTCGCTGTTATCGGTTTTACTGCTGTTGTTCTGCTTGTTCCAAAACTTTAGTTGAGACATGATGTCTGTTTTTATTGATACAATCTGTAAAGGAAATAGTTTTAATTTTTAACAAATAAAAACCAATTTAATATTTTATGTTAATTTTGCACTTAAAAATAAATAAGGTTTTATTTAAATAAAATTTTAATTGTTTGTTTTTTGGTAAAGTGTTGAAATCAAATTTGTCTGCTTATAATTGCAAAAAAAAAGAAACAAGTAGGAATGTACAGTCGGTCAAGCTTGACAAATGTTACCTCTCGTAAAATAAAATAATTATTGAAAAAAAATTTGACTTCAATTTAACTTAAAAATGCAAAAGGCATTAAGTAATTCGGAAGTAATAAGTTTTAGAAAAATAAAAGGTAAACCATATACGCCAAAACTACAAATTATGGGACACCCTTGAACTTTGAATTTTATTTTTTATACTTGCCGCAATAGCGTGAAAAATAATACAAACTACATACTTATGTATGTGAAAAGTTGAAGAGTCTGTCTGTTGGGGTGCAAAAGATAGACCCAAATATATGTTAAAATACACTCTTGATAGATTTGAAGCGTCTGCATAGCACCCCTATATAGTGGTCCAAACACAAGTATCTTTTTACAACATATCTTTTTTAGTACTGATAGATTTAAACAACGTTCGTTGAAATGGCCTTTCTGAGAAAAACTATGTAAACTTCAAGTGCCTGTATATAAACGTTTAAAAGATAAGACGGTATTCTAAAAAAGATCAGGCTATAGCCAAATTACATCAGCTATGGGAGTATTCTTAATTTGTTTAATTTTATTTATGTAATGGGTGATTTTTTTGAGGTTAGGATTTTCATGCATTAGTATTTGACAGATCACGTGAGATTTCAGACATGGTGCCAAAGAGAAAGATGCTCAGTATGCTTTGACATTTCATCATGAATAGACTTACTAACGAGCAACGCTTGCAAATCATTGAATTTTATTACCAAAATCAGTGTTCGGTTCGAAATCTTCAAATGTGACAAATTTTGTTCAGCGATGAGGCTCATTTCTGGTTGAATGGCTACGTAAATAAGCAAAATTGCCGCATTTGGAGTGAAGAGCAACCAGAAGCCGTTCAAGAACTGCCCATGCATCCCGAAAAATGCACTGTTTGGTGTGGTTTGTACGCTGGTGGAATCATTGGACCGTATTTTTTCAAAGATGCTGTTGGACGCAACGTTACGGTGAATGGCGATCGCTATCGTTCGATGCTAACAAACTTTTTGTTGCCAAAAATGGAACAACTGAACTTGGTTGACATGTGGTTTCAACAAGATGGCGCTACATGCCACACAGCTCGCGATTCTATGGCCATTTTGAGGGAAAACTTCGGAGAACAATTCATTTCAAGAAATGGACCGGTAAGTTGGCCACCAAGATCATGCGATTTGACGCCTTTAGACTATTTTTTGTGGGGCTACGTCAAGTCTAAAGTCTACAGAAATAAGCCAGCAACTATTCCAGCTTTGGAAGACAACATTTCCGAAGAAATTCGGGCTATTCCGGCCGAAATGCTCGAAAAAGTTGCCCAAAATTGGACTTTCCGAATGGACCACCTAAGACGCAGCCGCGGTCAACATATAAATGAAATTATCTTCAAAAAGTAAATGTCATGGACCAATCTAACGTTTCAAATAAAGAACCGATGAGATTTTGCAAATTTTATGCGTTTTTAAAAAAAAAAAAGTTCTCAAGCTCTTAAAAAATCACTCGTTATATACTGGTTGTTATACCGAACATATTCTCTATTTAAATTTTAACTGTCATTTTATAAAGGTCCAAAAGAGAGCTATAAATTTCAAAAATGGGTGTTCCTGAATCCGGGGTAGGTTAATTAGGGGTTGCCCCCAGGGAGGAGTTTTGTCACCTCTTTTGTGGAACATTATCGTTGATGGCCTTCTCTGTAAACTGGACTCAATAAGCATCCATACGGTTGCGTATGCCAACGATCAGGCACTTATGGTTGGTGGAAAGTTCATCGATACCTTGCAAGGATGTAAGAGACAGGCTCTCATAACAACTGAGACATGGTGCGATGAACAAGGGCTGACCATAAATGCTAGTAAATCAGACGCTATGCACTTCACTTGAAGAAGGAAGTGTATAGAGGTTGGATCCTTAATGCTTTTCGGTTCGAAAATCAGTTTGTCAAGGAAGGTGAATTATCTGGGAGTTACACTGGCTAAGGAACTTACCTGAGACGAACATATTGAAATGAAGATACGGAAAGCAAAAAGGATCTTGCATCAGTGTAAACGTGTTTGTGGCCGTAGGTGGGGTTAGTAAGGAGGTTAGGAAAGCTCAAATGCCGATGGAACGCATGAGTAGAAGAAAGATAGTCGAAAGACTGCATCGGACACTCATTGCGGAAGGCGTTATACACAATGAGTGTATGGAGAACGACATCAACATTTTTACTGATGGATCTCTTATGAACCGTACAACAGGAGCAGGCGTATACTCAGCTGAGCTGAACTTGTCCTGTAGTCTCCGGTTGGGGGAGTACGTCTCCGTCTACTAGGCAGAATTGCTTGGGTTGCTGCATGCTTTGGATCACCTGCTGGATTCTTGGGTGCAGGGAAGAAAGGTTCTCATTGCACTCGACAACAAGTCGGTTATAAAACATATGAGGCAGGTGATCGTGCACTCCAAACTATTGCTGGAATGTGTTTTAAAACTTAACAGATGTGCCTCGGTCAATGAGGTAACATTAACCCAGAGTAGCGCTGGGTGATGGCATAATGCGAGCTAAAGTTCTACATTGGGGGAACTCAGTAAACCTGAAAAGGTGGACGGAGGCCACTACTTATAGGCAGGCTCGAATGGTGCTCAAAGAGCCCATGGGCAGGAAGGCCAGTAAGGTGCTCAGGTATAACAGAAGTACCGTAAGCTGGATAACTGCGGTGGTGACAGGACATGGACACTTCAAGTATCAAGTATCTAGCCAAGATGAAAATCGAAGATGATACTTGCCGACTGTAGAGATTGAGACGGCAGCGTACATTGTGTGAATGTCCAGCACTGGCTAGCATAAGACTCAGGTCCACTGGTAGAAGCTTGATAAATGTGGATTGCTAACCTTGAACAAATGCTAGCAATCACTAGAGACTGCGTGACAATTACCAGTCGATAGTCTTAAATCACTAAAGCCAAGATTAAAGACTGGTTGAAGAACGTGACTCAATGAAAGTAGGTTGCTGTAAATTATATTTCGGTTGCCTGTAATCAGAGAGGACGGAAGAGGGTCGAAAAGGGACCCATTATAGAAGTGGGTTATTCCCCCTACATTAATAATGAAGATATCCTTAGCTTATCTTAAATTTGGGTAAAGGTTTCCTAATGAGTTAATTTAAGAACTTAGCGAATCAGCCATAGAGACTGAAGCACTGCATGAACACAAAAACGAAGCTCATAAGATGCTAATTATAATATTTTATTGAACTCATGTCTATTCATTACACACGAGTAACGATGAGTTGACAATAATAAATAGCGAAAACGAACGTGTTGTTTGCAGCGTTTCCATAAGCAAGCTGGAATAAGTACGAGTAAATGTTGAACATAATAACAATAGACTTGGGCAAGTTCATTTAAAACATTACTTTCGTTAATTTTAAGGTTTTTATTTCTTAGGAAATACAAAAATCTACTAGTGGAATCATAACGCACTAAGCCTTATCTAAAAGTTCTACACAACTACTAAACAATACGCAATGAGTGTTTCAAACATAAGAGGAGTAAGCAGTGTGCTTACTAGTATAGAAAGTTCGTTTTAAGTTTATGATACAACAGAGGTTTGCTCACTATTAGTTTGGTTTGCCAAATGTGTTCAGTAAGCTAGTTTTTGTTTGAGTATGACTACTTCTTCACGAGCTTATGATCACACCCATTGGATGAGCTTGCTCATGCAACTGTTTAATAGAGACTAGCTTGCCCCATAACAATCAATTTATAGGTTTATAATAATTTGGGTTTAATAACACGCTATTAAATTAAATTGAAACATATTCAATTGAATTGGATTTTATTCGGTTTTAGACTTATTTAGGAATTTTGCGGGCTAACATAGCAATTTGTTTCAAAATGCTTGAGAGATGATTTTTCATACGAACACTTATTTAAAACTGTTAACGGTTACTGCATGGAAAAAACACCATCGAATCAAAACTTTTTGGTATCGAGGTCAGTAGATGGCTCACAACAGTTCATATACCTATAAATATATGGTTTGGTGGTGTTAGCCCAAGCAGACCTTTATTGTTGACCCCTTAAAAACGTCTTTAACAGAAGGCTGTTGACTTGTAATTGTTAGCCGGGTGATCCAAGTTATTCTTATTTTCATTTAATTATATATATATATATATATATATATATATATATATATATATATATATATATATATATAATTAATATAATTATAATTAATATTATATATATATATATATATATATATATATATATATATATATATATATATATATATATATATATATATATATATATATATGGGAAAACTATATATTGTTCGAACTATAATAATAATAACTTGAATATAATTTAAAAAACTTAAACAAATAGCTAAATACAATATTTAAAAACTGGATTATAAGAAAGACGATGAATGCAAAATGCTAAAATTTGCAAAAACCAAAAATTTATGAATTATTTATTTAAAATGTTGTTTGATTGCCGGTAATTTGAAAAATAACAATACAAGTTGTGCGCAATAACGTGATACTTCCAACACTATTGCGCAAAACCTGTTGTCAACGAAATTGTCAACAGATGACGTTGACATCGCTGTTTTGTTCATGATGATGATGATGACCCTGTTTTATCAATTCAACTTGTAAAAGAAAGAAAAATACTAAATAAAAATTAAACAACTAATCAACAAGATCATCGTCTTTTCAATTAATTTTATTTTACACATTTTTATAATTTTTTTTTTATATTAAAAGAGTTTTAATAAATTATAAGGAAGCGTGATTATTCAAATTTATATTTCTATTTCTTCTTGTATGTAAAATAATGAATATAAAACAGACACGACCGACCGACTGACTGACTGACTGGTTGGTTGATAGACTGACTGACTGGCTTATTTACTTATTAGTTTTTTTTAAATTTTTTTCGTTGTTATTTTTATTGTTTAGTGTATGCACAATTATTTTGTTTTGTTAATTATGGTAGTTGTTAAATACGTGCATAAATTTAATTATAAAATTAATTAAACAAAACAAATCTATTCCCAGTCTACAATTTAATGAAACTTTCCCATCAACTTATGTAACTACAAGTAGAAAAACTACAAAACAGCTGCCGCAAGCAAAAAAACAAAAACGACAACATTGAATTGTCGTCATTTTTAATATATTAAATTTCCTTTTTACGATCTTTAATTTTCAAAAAAAAAAAAAAAAAAATAAGACGTAATTACAAATAATAAAAAAAAACTTATTTTAAAAAGCACTGAATACAAGGCAGGACCAAAATTGTGGAGTGGAAGATTTGAAGAAAATGGAATAATCTGTAGTTTCCGAAAGGTTAATTTCAATGTAGCACAAAAAAGCAACTTCGCACAGTGGGGGAAATGGGGTAACAATAAAATAAATCTGTAATGCCTAAACGGGAAAGCTGTATTAGAGCTTAAATTTTTGCATTATTGCTCGTCCACAGGGGATAGGTGTGTAGGGAATTTCGAGATCTATATTAATTAAGGAGATTTATTGTTATTAGTTATCCCATTTATTGTTTAGAAGCTGCAGATTTATTTGTATTATTTTTCGCGAAGTCCCCAACTATATGCCGGGTTATATGTATATTACTTAGGCCAAGTATTTTAACTTGCCTTTAGCTAAAGTTAGGATTTTGTTGGAGCGATAAGTAGTGTTTCGTTATAATAATGAGGATAATGCTCATTCCTATAACTTGTCCTTATAGTACATGATAGTTAAAAGTGGTTTTTAGGTTACTTTTAATAACGAAAAACTATTTATCGCTCTAACAAAATCCTAAGTTATAATAATGGGGCTTAAACTTTTGTTATCTCTTTTTTTGGCTGTTTATTCTTTTAAGTTAGAGTACAGAAATTAACAACAAACATTCTGTTTAAAGTGAATGAATATTTTATAATTATTTAAAAAAATTTAATTTAAAGCGAATAAAAATATGCAACGTGATAAACAAACAATATAAGCAAGACGGTTATTGCTTTTCTAAAAATTCTTTTTTGCTTATTTATTTTATATAGAATCATAACTATCAGGTATGTGATAGAACACGTTCGGTTTGAAATTATCGTTTTGGAATGGTGTGGTGATTTTCGATAGATTTTGTGAAATAATTTTGAACAACTGTCAAAGTTTTGAAAGAGAAATTTTCCATAATAATTTTTGTAATAATAAGAAGTGGCAACATCATATGTGCTATTTGCAAATAGAGCCGTTAAAGGCTATGATTCGCAATAATACTTAGTCGTACGAACTGTCAAAAACAGCATGTGTGCTAAAAAAGTATGATAGTGTGGGTTCGAAATGTATGTGTGTGACAGACTTTTTGACAGTCTGTACGATTTGATAATCTTTTGAAAAAATCATAAAATAGTATTTTTCCATGCGAAAGGCCAGAATTCACTATCGTACAGACTATCAAAAAGTCTGTCTGTCACACACATACACTTTTAATCCACACTATCTAACTTTTTGAGCACACATGCAATTTTTGACAAATCCTACGACTGAGATAGTGAATCCTGGCCTTAATCAGGAATTGTTTTTGTGAGTTAGTAAATCACAATAAAAAGATTATACGGCAACACTATTATTTGCAAATAAGACGTACATAAGTACGTATAAACGTAGTATGTATTAAACCTTTGTACTATTACGGGGTTTCAGAAGGAGTGTAAAAGGTAGTGGACATTAACCCCCGTCTCTATTAGACATTAACATGTCTTAACAAACTTCATATTAAAAAAAACATAATTTTTAATACTGTTTTTTTATATGAAGTTTGACTTTTGTTACGACATGTTGATAGCAAATGAAGACGGGGGTTTAACGTTACTAACTAAACCGTTCGTAACTAAAATTAAGTACATTTTCCTATATTTTTTAACCAAGCAAACAATTTTATTTTTACACACTTGGAGCAAAGTTAAAAAAAACTGAAATACTCCCTGAGAAAAATTAGATCCTCCATCCATAATTTTACTGTTTCTTCAGAATTATTTTATAGGCACCAATCCAAAGAAATTGTTTTGGTGACCTACGCTAATAATATCCTGGAACTTTATTTTAGGTTTATGAAAATTTCTTAATATCTATACATATCGGACTCTAAATACAAAAGGGTCACAGCTTAAAATTTTCCAAAACTGTTTATTTCCATAAATTAATTCAAAGTACATATCTCTAACTACTGCAATAATTTCTTTTACATCACTATCTTCTTTAACTGGAAAAACACAGTTATGTCTATTTTTATGTTAAGTGTGTTGCTCCTGCACATAAACAGTTTTTTGTCTCTCCTGAAATTGAATTTCAATGAAATTTTTTTGAGGGTACCTTAGTATCTCAGTTCAAATATAGGAAAATTTTTTCGTAAAAATATCTAATTTCCTAGAGAAATTAGAGATAAAATAGAGAAAGTACGCCATTTTAACGATTTAATTGTACTAAAAACTTGGTATCACCTTTTATTTTAGTAAGCGGGACATTTTAGACACCATTTACAGAAGAACTCTACAATAATAGAATTTAATATCAAACCTATGTTGCAGCGTCCTAAGTAATTACACAGGGATAGGTACCTCTATAGAAAATAAATATATAAATTATATCTGCAGCACTATAAAAAGAAGAGTCTTAAAATTGGTGTGGATTACTTTCAAAGCAAAAATATTATAAGAAAACAAGTTTAACGGGTAAAAATTTCTTTCTCGCAATCGAAAATCGCGAAGGGTAGCAGTTCTTGTGACAGGAATTCACAAATTTTACAGCCGACAAGAAAAATTACAGCGCTAACGACTACTACAGAAATAGTTTTGTCGGTAATACAAAATATACTACAGAATGTTCTGCTTTACAAAAAAAATTAATTCAGTTTCAAACCATTCGTAATTTTTATTTACATAAATTATTCACTTCAAGCTGTCAAGCAATCAACTCTTAAATTATATTCTCAGGGTCGCGTAAACTTTACTTCACAAACTTTGGCAAATTTTTAATTTTGCGTAAATTTCGGGACGGCTTTCAGAACCAGTTCTTGTATTAATGTATTTTATTTGTTTATTTGAAACCAGCACCCTCATGATTACTTCCTCGGAAGCATTACGAAGCAATCACTGTTTTTAAATTTATTTTGACTTTAAAAAGCAGCAGCAGTAACGTTCGCTGTATTGTTGTTGTTTCAAATTGTTGAAATTAAAATAAAAGTGACTTATTTTGTTTGTAATCATTGGCCAGATTAGAGTTTAGTTGTTGATTGGATAATTTAAACTAGTCAGGCCTAACATAGTTAATGTCAATAAAAAACTAATTTATTGCATTTTTACCCAACGTTTCGTCAATATTTGTTGACTTTTTCAAGAGTTCGTCTATTAAAAATTAAAATCTTTTTTATTAAAAAAATTAAACACCAAAATAATTTACTTACAATATAACATAGATCACATTACCAATAAATGTTTTTAACAATTACAAAACAAATAAACATAAAAATCAAACACAACTTAAATTTAATATCACAGTTTTAAATTTTCCGTATTGCAACACTGTAGTTTGCGTTTATGTTATCTGTGTCTTCTTTTAAGTTCATGGTTTGGTTGCTGTTTTGCTGAATGCGTAGGCTTTCTATTGTGTATCTTTTCTTTTCCTTTCTTTATATATTTAAAATCTTGACTTTTTGAAAATCCGTTTCATGTCCAGTCTTAAGTATGTGTTGTGATAATGCTGTTGTTTCTTTCTGTTTCGTAATATCGTTTTAATGTTCACTCATCCTTGTTTCCAATGTTCGTTTTGTTGTTCCAATATTTATTAAATCACAGCTTTAGTGTAGTGTATGAAATTAAGTGCAAAGGCAGTGATAAAGACTTACACTTAATTTCATACACTACACTACATTGCATTGTTTTTCTACTTTGTCTTTCATGTTAGTGAATATTTTGTTTAATGTGCTGTTTGGCTTATATGCAAATTGTATTTTGTCTGATTTTATTATTGATTTTAAATGCTTGTTTTCAGTTAAACCTGGTATATATGTTACACCGTGAAAAATTTTTTGTTGATTGTTGTTATCATTAGTGTTGCTATTTTGAGGATGGTTGGTTTTTAGTTTAACTTCTGCTTCTTTTATCAAATTATTAATAAGTTTTACTGGAAAGCTGTTACGTTTAAGTATTGTTGAAATTTTTTATTTTATGTTTTTGGTGTAAAATTGTTCGTCAGTAATATTTAAAACTCTATAGATGAAACTTTTGGCGGTATTAATTATTTGAGCCATAGGTTGTGTGGCATTAAAATTCATAAGTCTACCAGATTCTATATCTTTTGCATGCCAATCGAAAATAATTTTGTCATCTTTCCGTTGTAGTGTTGTATCTAAATATGATAGCTTTGCATTTTCCTCCAACTCAACAGTAAATTGTATTTTTGGGTGGTAACTGTTGAGGGATTTTAGAACTTCATCTTTGTCGTCAAGTTTAATTATAGCTAAAACGTCGTCTACATACTTTACTATGTACTTTAAATTGATGTTTTTGTTTTCCAGTTCAGCTAATGCTTCGTCTAAAAGGTTATCTAGCATTATGTCAGCTATGGTGGGCGAGAGTGGGTTTTCCATTGGCATTCCAAATGTTTGATTATAAACTTTTCCATCATATGAAAAATAATTATTATCAGTAAGACAAAATTTAAGTATTTGAAGAAACTTCGATTTTGGTATTTTCGTAAAAGATGTTCCATTTTTAACCGACTTCAAAAAAAGAAGGAGGTTATCAATTCGTCTGAATGTTGTTTTTTTATGTTTGTGCCCGCAGAACTCAGTCATTTCTGAACCGATTTTAAAAATTTTTTCTTTATTAGAAAGGAAATGCTTACAGATTGGTCAAATTTAAAAAGAAGTTCAGAATTTTGAAAATTAAAGGGTGTCCCCATACAACATACGTGTTTTTTACGTGTATTATCAACCGTAAACGGCACCCTTTTAAAATCTTAAAAAACTGCTTATTACTATAGCTGATAATAACAGAAATTAATCAAAAAATAAACTTAAAAATTAAAGGGTGTCCCCATATGTGACGTCAATTTTAATATATGAACCATTGTAGACAATCACTTAAAAATAAGACAGAATGTCCAATATTTATAATCAGAAATTAAATATTTATGATTAGAAGTTAAAGGGTGTCCCACTAGTTGATGTAATTTGATGTATATTGCAAAACTTTTGAACAGTAACAGAGAGACGGTTGAAATTTACAAAGAACCTGTATATCTAATTCCTTTATAACATAAAGTATATAATTTAATTTTGGAAACTAAAGGGTGTCCCCATAATTGATATAATTGTACCTATCTAGCCCTATCTTTTGAACCGTTATAGACAAACACTTGAAAATTAGACAGAATCTCCACTACTATGTCCCGTATAATAACATTTATAAATATTTAAAATTATAAAGGGTGTCTCAATAGTTGATGTAAATTGATGCATATGGCTAAACTTTTCAACCGTTTTAAACAGACATTTGAAATTTACAAAGAATCTGTCCTTTAAAATAAGTGTTTAATTTAAAATTGTACATTAAAGGGTGTCCCCTAGGTGATATTGATTAACCTATATTGCCATATATTTGGAACCGTTACTTTTTATTGCTGTGTCAGAAATAATAAGTGTAAAAAAATAAAGGGTGTCCTCATATCTGACGTATTTTGTCGTATATGGCTTTATCTGCTAAACCGTTATGGATAGACATTTGAATGTACAGAACGTACATATATTACTATGTCCATTAGACCAACAAGTATTAAATTATTTGATTTGAGTACTATTTCTTACAGATTACCTCCCTTTAAATTTTTAGTTTAGAATTGATGCAAATATATTTGTTTTGTAGTCGGTTTTTTTTGCAAGAATTATTTCATTATATTTTTAATGGCAATATGCACTGGAATGTTAGTAAAAAGTGAAACAGCATCAAATGATATTAGAACCTCATTGCTCTGAAGTTTTACCGATTTTAGTTGGTCTTTCAATTGTTTCGAGTTTTTAATATTATATTTTAAAGGTATTATTTTACCAAAGGTCCTATTCTCAAAACAGTATTATTTGATGCGTCGAAGTTATATAGTAGTAATATAAAACTCATTTTAAACAATAGTTCTCAAACACCATTATGATAGAATCACAATAAAAAATTGTGGGCGACAGTTGGCTCCAACTGGAACCTGAGCTGATCTAAGCGTACGGTATCGCGCCAGGTAAAGTTCCGGACCATGTACAGTGTGTATATATACCACGAACTCATTCGCCATATTTTTCATTCCTTTATTTGTTTATTTATTTATTTATTTATTTATTTATTTATTTATTTGTCGAACTATTTATTAATATTCAAATGAATTTTAAAATAATACTTAAATTTATTTTTAATTAATTAAAAAATATTCTAAACATTTTCTAGATCTCTACATCTTTCTTCAGCATTCTTCGAATTAATCTACTTTGGGTGGTGTTTAACTATAAACATTGTATGAGCTGTTTTTTTGAAAGTGGTATAAGTCTACTTTAAAAAAAAACTGAGTTAACGGTAATTTTAATGAGCTATAGACTCCTTCTTTCCATTGTTATAAAAACAATTTCAATAGAGTTCTATTTTGACATAAAATAAACAAACACAGTTTTGCTGTACAATGCTATCGCACAAATATTTCTTTTGAAACTTGAATAAGTCCATTCCTAATAATTATATTTAAAACAATTTTCTTATTGCAATTATTATTTTTTATTGCTACTTTAATGTACGCTGCTGCATATATTACTAACGCCCGTTTCACACTATAATACTGAGTAATAAGATTTGCATTGGATTTTTTAATAAATAAATCAAATAAGAATTGTTGTGATTGTTAAAAAACCTACCATAACATAACATTTTGTTTTCCCATTATCACACTTCAAATAAAATTTAAAATCAAGCAAAGGAACAAGCCGGGTCGAAACATTGAACAGCGGCGGTTAAGATTTTTTTTATTTATTTATTATTTTATTTGGAAAAAAAGGGAAGACCAAAAAACCTCAGCAAAATTAATATGTTGTTACTTTATAAAACTTCAAGAAGCATAACAAGAGAGAAATATAACGATATGATAAGTGTATTGCTTTATATACCACATATTCACCATAAATACTTCAATATGTTAACTATAAAAGAAAATTAACGAAGTAATTTTCATTTTTACATTTTAATTTGCTCCTGTTCTTATTTCTTGTAATATTTTATTTTTTAAAGGTGTATAGTGTAAAAAACATCACTCGAATTGACTAAAGTTGACCAATATTTTTAAATTGATTGAAACGCAAACCCTTAAATATCTCAATATATGAAAAAATGGACTTATACCTCTTTCAAAAAAAAAAAAAAACAGTTCATATATTTATCTAATACGAGAAAATTTATGCTACCGAGTATTTCAGACTATTCCCGATAGTCTAGTATGTTCCAAATTATTCTAAATTGGTCTCGTACCCTTACGAATATTGTGGACTTTCGTAGCTCTCACATTATCAAAAGCAAGCCCTTGAGGTAAAAACAGCAACCTTCTTCATAGATGAGGGACAGACTTTCTAAATCGTATTGGAACTCGTTTCTAAGTTTTAGCGAAACTCGCATTGTACACTTCGTTTTCCGAGTTGTCGTCAGTGTCCGGACAATATTCTGGTCGAATTTTCCTTCCGTTTTAGAACTCTTACTTTTGTAGTGCTGCAGATCTGGTTTACTATATACACAGGTATCCGTCTCAAGGTGTTGCAACATAGGTTTTATATTGACTTCTAATATTGCAGGGTTTATAAATAGTGTCTCAATTAATTCCCGTTTACCAAAGTGCTGCCAAGTTTTACGTACTATTAAATCGGTAAAATTGCTTACTTTCACTATTTATTCTCTCGAACCAGGGCAGTAAGGTCCATCCCTCAAATAAAAAAAAAAAAAAAACGACACGGACCTGTTACAGTTTTATTTTATGTATAAGTATACAAATGTATATTATTTATTTTATATTCAACTGGCAGGGTTGTTACCAAACTAATGTTGAACCTCATTTATGGCAACAGTTTAAATCCCTTGATAACCGGTTTTAAAGATATCTTTGTTCGAAATTAGAAATAATCATTTTCTTATTTAAATGATTCGCTATTAAAGATTACTCGAATATTCACAATTTTATAAATATTAAATTAAAATATTTAAAACAAATACATATAAAAAGTAAACAACTTCAAATGGCACACCCGATTCAGACATTAATAATCCCTTCAAAAAATAATAGCAATAGTGACAAAGCTTAAACAATTTTTAAAGCTTAACATTTAAGTTTGGTTTTTCGAATTACATTTAACACGCTAGAGTTCTATCAAGATTTTTAGCAATAATTTTTAAGGTATTTATTATTTATTGTTTTTTTTCGACACATAGAAATACCAATTAAAAAAATATGAAAAAAAAAATTGCAAAATAATTTCAACATCAAGATAAAAACGAATCGAATAAAATTCAACCACCAAGGCAAAACCACCGCAGGCAACACTAAATAACAATAAATTAGAAATATTAAATGTTATTGCAATATGTACATATGTATGTACATATGTACGTACTTCAAGCGAAAGTAAAATCAAGTTAAATTTATTAACAAAAGAAAACAATTTCATAACTCAAAAAAATAATTTACTTTTTTAAATTTACTTTTAACGAACGCTCACGTTACAATGTACTTTGAAATGGGGTGCACGCATCTCTACAAACATACATATTTTCTAGCATATTTGTATGTACTTAAGTCATGTTTTAAGGCAAATTTTAAACATAATTATTTTAATGGATTTCTACCTTATTATGAAACACCCTGTATATGGGAATCTGTATATATTAGTCTCTGCTTGTGTGTGATTATGTTTGTAATGGCGTTCCATTGTAGTCCAACCACAACCAATAACAAAAAAACAGCACTGTGCGCAGCAAACTCGTAAGTGTGATACTAAATTGAGAATTATTTGAAAACACACTCTTTCTCAAATGGCAAGTGTCTATAAATGACTAGCTGTGCCCGCCATGTCGCACAGTGTCGTGACTTCATATAACGAGTGGCCATAAATAGAAAAAGTTATTGTAAAGCGCTGAAATTTGGCACATATATTTACGATGGCAAAACGTAACAAAATTTAAAATTTTAAAAAATTCGAAACAAGGATTCGTGTCCTTCCCATATATCCTGAAACTTATAAGTGTCGTAAAAGTTAGAAAATTTGCTAACTGTATGAAATTTTTTTTATAGTAATTGGATGTGATATTTTTAATGATTTGACCAAATTTGATTAAATTCAGGTAAGGCCCACGTTAGGCTAAAAAATATATTTTTACAAAAAATTAAAAAAAAAATTAAAAAAAAATTTAAAGTTAAATAAAATTTTTTTAATTAATTTCAAATACAAGACACTTATATTTTTTCAATCAGATGAATGGACCCTCACCTTCAATATATTCTTAAACTTAAGTATATACATATTTTTTGCCTATTTTTCGGGTCCATCGAAGCTATTTTTTTTTAAAGTACATATTTTGGCGAAAAACTTCACAATTTTTTTTACAGTGTTGTTATAAATATTTGAATTTTAGAATTTTTACATTGTTTCTGCTACATTTCTGAATAAAACAAATATAATTGCATGCATTTTTATTGCAAAATTAATTCTTGTTATTTATTTTTCCGAACTCATTTTTTGTTACTTAAAAATTGTGAAAAAATTATCAAAATCATTCGACTTTAAAGCCGTGTAACTTTTTATAGGTATAACGCACATGAAAAACCTAACCACCTCTGGAATCGTGGGAATCACAGCTTTCCCATCCCATATATATTTTATTGATAAATTCGAAAGTTTTCCACAATTTTTTTCCACTCAACAGTTTACTTTGATACACTAAAAAAAAAATAACAATAATTTAAATTGGCGCACTTAAGCGCAGCAAAATTTTTATTTTTATAAATTAACATACTTTTTGTTATAAAATGCAAGAAAAAATATCCCGGAAATACTTGAAATTTTTTTTCTACTCTATTGTTTTTGTTTTATTAATATTATTCTTATAATGATGCATACACTGTTATCGACATATGTAATTAATAATACCGTTTATATACTTAAAACATAACACAGTGCAACACGGAAAAAAATAACCATATACGGACACCACTACGTGATAAAAGACCAAAAAAAAAGACCCCTGTCTCCCAGTTTTGCCCAAAGTCCTCCAGGTTTTTTTTTATGGGCCCTCAAAGATGTGGGGCCTCGATGTCATTTTTGCCAAAAAAATGATCATTTCCTCAAGCTCATATTTTGCAAACCGTTTGAAATTTTGATATACTCTCTGAGGCAAAGTTGTAGTTCTTGTCATAAGAAACAAAAATTGTGAACATATAAAATCAAAACCACTTCATCTTCAAGGTCAAAATCGCAAAAAACTTTAAAACATTCAATTTTTTTTTACCTTTTCTCCCCTGTTCAGGTCCATAGGTAGCAAACCGTTCAAAATTCAAGGAAACAATCAACTACAAAAATGAACCTAAGATCTCAATAAACAACTTTCTAGAACATATGAACTTCCTAGGAATGATTCTTAACACCGTTTAGGTAGCGCTTAGGTAATATTTATTTTTATTTATGTTTATATATATCATTCCTAGGAAGTTCATATGTTCTAGAAAGTTTTTTATTGAGATCGAAAGTTATACTGTTTGACAGCTATCACCACAATTCGGACCAATGTGAAAAAATTATTAAGTTTTAGCTATATTTAAGACGACAGCTACATACATCAACTATGCAAATGTTGTAGAAAGACACATTTTTTATTACTTTTTCAGAAAATACTTTTATCATATCAAAATAAATATATTTGCAGCAATCAAAACCTTTTGATTGTAAATGAATTTATATTTTTGATTTTGTGACATTTTATTTTGTTGAATAAAATGAAATTGTCTCATACAAAAATAGAAATTAGGCTAAGTTGACTACAGCCACAACGGTGGATGTAGCTTTGATGTCGTCAAAATAATTGTCTTCAAATAAAAGCGTGTATTTTAATTTTGACAGGTTGTAGTCGGTATCCTGCTGTCTTCTAAGTGTTTAATGCTTTAGTTTTGACTCTTTCTTAAAAGAAGCTGCACACATTTAAATTTTGGAAGCAGAAGATCGAAGTTTGATTTTTCTAGTAGCCAACATTATTAGCAATAACAAGTTATTAGAAGGTTTTGCAAATATTTTGTTAAAGTGAATTCTTATTGCACGTAAAAAGTCATATTATTGAAATTAAAATTGAAATTATTTCTTTTAAGTTCGATGGAATTGTACAAAAAAGAAAAATATGGTCTTCTGGTAATTAATGCCTATATTAACTGTGTTACTTCCTTTGGAGAGGGATAGTAGTAGATAAGACAGATGGTTAGTGGGATAGTAATGCTTCTCTTATGGTAAGACTGCAACTGCACGTTGTGAATATTTTTAGAACAGCGTTGCAACCGACTCTGGTGTTATTTAGACGAAATAGTTTTGAAGCTAGCATCGCCAATTTATAATTATTTTACTTCGCCGGCGATTTAGTGCTATGTGGTAATACCGGCGAAGGAGGACGCTGTGATATGAATTATTATAAAGAGAAATTAATACACATCAGAAAAATTGATGTTGCCACCGCTGAGTAGAGAACTTGTGACCATTGCTCCACTTTCTCTACTTTTTAAAGATTTCTAATGAAAAAACTACAAACTTCGCCAAATATAAGTTTAATTTTACTGTTTTCCATAAAATTCATAATCGGGAAAATACTGAAGAAAAAGAATACTGAAATTGTCTCGTTTTTTGCTGCAAGGGGGCGCCGAAGTCACAAATTAAGTGGTTTTTTCTTGTTTTACAAAAGTAACCGCTAAAAATCTATTTTTTGCAACAAGAACTAAAAATTGAGTTTGTATAATAGCTTAGAATATTTCCTATAAAATATACATACATATATACATTTTAATATATAAAGTTTGTTTATAATATTTTTTTAATTGTTATAAAGATCGCATTTAATTTAATTGAAGCTTAAAAGTTCTTAAACTTTTATTGAACATTACAACAAAAGGAACAATATGGTCTTCTGGATTCATCCGGTTTTTTGTACTTTTATAATGTCTTCTATTGAGCGAAAAAAATCATAAAATTCGAACCTGAACTTAGAAAAAAATCAAATAAAAAAAAACATATTTTTCCTTTTTTGTGATTATATTTAATACTATTTTTAGTTAATTATAAAAATTATTTTCGATATATAAATGCTTAAATAAAACAGAATGATGAAGATACGTTTCAAGTAGTGGCGATGAGCTTTGCATTTTTTCTTCAAAGGACATTTGTTAGGATCGAGAGTCCCTTTTTCAAGACTATGATGGATTTAACAAACCTATGTTTTCAAATTTTTTTCTTAAATAACATAACAAATATATAGGCGGTGAGCGTGTCCTACCGCCCATTATTTGGCTAAATTTATATTTATATGGCAGTTATTTAATTAGGCTACATATAACTGCTCTGCAAAGTTTCAAAAGTCTGTGTCAACTCCTTTTATTTTTGTCCCATCGTTATATGGGAACAAAGCACTTTGCGTCGTCACCACCCTGTCAATATTTTGTTTAATTTTGATTTGAAAGTAGTGATCTACACCAAATTTAAATGCACTTACTTTTATATTGCTGCAGATATGGTTAATGAATTTTTTTTTATATAGAGATACCCATCCCTGCATAATTACTCAGGATATCGAAACATAGGCTTTATATAAATTTCTCAAATTTATATAATAATCTAAAAGTATTGTAGAGTTTTGTAAATAGTGTCTAAATCTTCCCGCTTACGAAAAATAAAAGGTGCTGCCAAGTTTTCAGTACCATTCTATCGATAAAATCACGTATATTTCACTATTTGATGAGTATTAACGCCGGGCATCATTCAGGGGCGCTGTAACCTTAAAGTTGGGAACCTCGACCTTTTTATAGATCGGCATTTCTTAATTTTTGTTCCATTTTAAAAAAATATGTCTTAAAGCTTTCGTTAAGACCTACAAAATAATTATTTTATCTACAATATTAGTTATGTCTTAAAATGAAAAAGTTGTACCCATTTAAAAGTTTTTATTTTAAATATTGAACAATTTTTAAAAATTTTTTCTCGTAGGTCGCAAAATTCCAAATATTTTTGACAAATTTCAAGGTGATTCTAGATGATTTTCATTTTAAAAATCATTGTAATTTTGTTTTAGCCGAAAAAGTCCTCATTAGTCTTACTTAATATAAGCAATTTTCGCAAGGAATATATAAAAATATTAAATTGTTATGTAAGTAAGTCCATTTTATGTATGTATGTAAGTTTTCGCCATAATTCGTGTAAAAAAATGTTTATGTGCGCCAAAACTTAACTAAAATTTATTTTCAAACAAGTTAAAATCGTTTAGGGTTTTTTGTCTGTCACAATTTTATAGATTTAATTGAATAATCTGTTGAACAGTTGTGCTGCAAAAAGTTTTATCACGGGAAAATTTCGGATTTCCTAGGAAACGGGAAATTATCCGATAACACTGTTTTCTTGGGAATCCCCGTTTTCCAAACCCTAGTCAGAACTCTAAAACGAAGAAAAATTGACAAGAGGTTAAAAATGTAAACGTCATTAAGTAAATTTTCTCGCACAGTAACTACCAAACCTTTAATAACTACTATTAATAAATTAATCAATTTCATGTACTGCATTATATCTTAACTCACACGTACACAATTATAAAAAACATATTGAAACAGTGCGTGTTGACTTTAATGTAAGTGGTTTGTACGGAAGTTATTGTCGGTCTTTCGTCCAAACTTGTCCCTCTGTTTATCTGTCCCTCTTACCAACACTTGGCGTTTGATAAAAACCACATGTTAAAAAAGTAAATTATATTTTTTTAACTCTTTTTTAATTTTGTTATAATAGAAACCATTTCACTTAATATTCAAAAATTTTCTTGATTGTTAAATGATAGTGTTTTTTTGTTTTTAATTTATCAACACTGTTTTCAGTGTCTGTAATTTTGATAAATGTCACGAGATTTATGTTTAGTTTATCGGAAAGCTATAGCTGCTTACACCAGTGAACTGATCTACAGTTTGTTACTTTGTAGCAAACTGTAGATCAGTTTGTTACTTTGTAGCAAACTGTAGATCAGTTTGTTACTTTGTAGCAAACTGTAGATCAGTTTGTTACTTTGTAGCAAACTGTAGATCAGTTTGCTACAAAAATAGTGCATATATTTTTTTGGACATTTAAAGTGGGCGGAGCCAAATAAATACGATTTATTTATCATAGTAATACTTAAGAACTATAATGCATAATGTAGTAAAAAACAGATTGGATTGGAACAATGGTTCCTCCCACACATTGCGTAAAATCATTATCGAGGACCTAAGAAACTATATTAAGTAGAGCCTTAAAATTTTATACATAAAACCAATACGCAAAGCTGAACAAACAATTTATTGGTAGGTCAAAAGTAGGTCTGATACCTCCAATTAAAAAGGAAATATTTATCATTATGTAACATGGAAACTATGACAGGTAATATTTTCAAATTATACACGTGTAATCCTCGTATTATTATGCATAGTTGAGCAAAAAACTGGCTTGGTTAGAACAGTGTGCCTCGTAGAGTCCCTTTTATAGGCAACACTAACTGCGAACTTTTTGCTTGTCTGCAGAAGCGCCTAGCGTACTATAGTAGGAGCTCTTAGAACAACGTGTGTTTTTTGAACTCGCCATACATTTATTTACAAATGTTTATTTTACTTTTGACAATGGGGTTGCGAAGTACCCCGGGGATCGGTAGTTATCTTATGTTATGTAATTATTGTTACTACTACATACCCTGTGGAAATTTCAAGTATTTGCCTGTTGTGGTTACAAAAATAACGCCATATACGTGAAAACCATGTAACTATTGGGACACCCTTTAATTTTTTTATACTCGTTTTTTCGCGAACATATTTGTACACGCTCTGTGTATATTTTGAGTGTCTGCCGGTAAAGGTCCTCAAAATCACTTCATTGGGACACCCTTTAATTGTTCATTTCATTATTTATACTTGTTCTTATAACGAACATAGTAATATGGCTCACAAAATAGTCATATAAGTAATGTCACAATCAGGGCACACTTTAATTTCTTCTTTACTTTGGCCCCTATTACGGTTTACAACTCAACTCTACTTCAGTTGAAATTTTACAATTTGGTATTATCAATTAAACTCAACTTGTCAAAACTTTTTAAGTTGAATTTAAATTGTGTTACAACTCTGTTGTAGTTTCACCGTTTATAACCCTGTGTTAGTTCGGTTAACAAAAGTTTAAAAAAAATTACAACTCATCAGTAGCAGTTGTTTCAAATTACAACTCATCAGTAGCAGTTGTTTTGCGAGTTGTCTTTTAGACAGAGTTGAGTTGTAAACCGTAATAGGGGCATTTATTATTTGTTGTTATAGCAGCCTTGGAAGCACATATTTTGTGAAAACCTCAATAGTATGGTGCTAGAGGTACAGGACTGTGTCAGACAGGCAGACATTACAACTAGTGCTGGCAAAGTATTGAGTAGTGGTTACCGAGTACTCGATCATTTTTCTGGGTACTCAATACAAAAAAAGTAGTTAATCGATACTTTTACGGTAGTATTTTTAGAAATAAATTTATAAAAATATTTGACAATTACAACGATAAATTTTCTCTGCTAGTATGTAAACGGAAGTATTGAGTACTCAATTGAAAAGTGTTGAGTTGTATCGAGTAATTGAAAGTAGTAGATATTGCCAGCACTTATTACAACGGAAACATTTAGATATGGAACTCTTAAAATATTTGTTAAGAATAAAACAAAAAATTTATATTATTTAGAGGTTACTTTTGTTTCGTCAAATATTTGCATAGTCTAAATTAAGCTTAACGAAGCTTAAGCCAAACTACATGTTAAAGATTCACAGTGTTGTAATGAAAAAGAAATCAACTGTTTCAAAACAAAAGAATAGAAAAAAAAGATTAAGGAAAATTTATTTTATTTAAATTAAAAAATATCTACTTATCTAACTACGATAAGAAACAAAAAGATAAAAAAACAAGCTATACTAATTGTAAATAAAAAATCTCTCTTTTAAACAAAAAAAAAAAAAAATAATAATATTAATAACTCATGAATAATTTTAAAATCAACATTCAACAAAGATTTTTTATTTTTATCTTATATTTGTTTAAGCAGAACTCAGGCGTTATTTATTCTTTTTTTTTACGAAATTTCTAGAAATGGTTTTTTTATTAAATTTTTTAAGTTTTTTATCAAAACTTTTTAAGTTTTTTATCAAAACTTAAAAAATATAAATTTTATATATTAACTTAATAATAAAAGTTAAACTGAAAAATGACAAGAAGTTGATGTCATTTCGCGTTAAACTACGACTTCAATCAATTAAATATTTTTTGTGATTCTTAATCCTCTCAACAGAAAAAAAATAAACAAATCAATTAATTTCATTCCAGTAGTTTTAAGTAATTTTTTATATGGATGAATAAATTTTGACAATTCATGATGATGGTGTTATTTTGTATTTTGTTAATTTCCTCTATTTTTTACTCTCTAGAAAAATATCTTATGTTAAACACATATTTACATCCCGCATTATTCTAAACATAAGACTATAACTTATTTTTGATAGATCTATAATAATGTTATAAAGTGGTAAAAAATATAAGGGCTAATCTCTGAAGCGCCATTTCCGATTAAAATTTTTTCACCATTATCTAGGGTGGATCTTTCAGAAGAGCATAATCATAGTTAATATATTTATTAGAAGTCTGTGATTCTGACATATGTAATATATTTTTAACAGTAATAGAAAGATACTTGAGCTTTACACTGCGTGTGAATTAATAAGTCGGGTAAAGCGAAAAAAATAAAATTATAATTTTTTTTGTTAAATTGTGCTTGCAGTTAGTTATTCGTATTTAAATATTTATTTAACGTTCTATGTTCGTCTGCCACTATGAACTCTCCGCCAACCGCAAGTGCAAGATTGTCATCATACGCAATCTTATTGGATCCAATTACCAAAGAAGTCCGCTCGAAGTCAAAAAAGATGTGATAAATCTTACGGGAGCATCCTAACTAAACTGGCCTTTATTTTAGCATTTTAGCAAAGCTATTTCTAAAATTAATAGCTCTAGACCGTAGCACAGCGATGATAAATTTTATATTAATGTAATTGAACCTACCCACAGTAAGAGAATTTCTCACCTTTACGAACATATCTTTCACAAAATTATCCTCAATTTCCATCAAGGTCAAAATACCTCCACCATTGAGAATTTCTTTTTCCGCACTTATCTAATTTTTCCAACTGCAGCAACAGAGCTACATATGTATGTAAGCATTCAATTTAATTTCTAACTTTATTTTTGGGGTTCCGTACCCAAAGGGTAAAAACGTAATCCAATTTTTTACGCGACAATGTTTGTCTATCTGTCACCGCCTTCGATTTCTGGAACCGTATAGGTAGACTCTTGGAATTTTCACAAATAGTAAAAATTAAAATAGTAGACTATTTTTACAGAAGGTGTATTGCTATGGCCTCTATACCAAATAATACAAATTAAAGGGTAATCCGACAGTGTTGTGATTTACACGTATATTATTATTTTTTGAACGTCATAGGTAGATTTTTTAAATCTTTACAGAAGGTGTGTTGCAACGGCGGCTATACAAATTACTAAAAATTAAAGGGTAGACCGACAGTGCCTCCGTTGTGGGCTGTTCTTAATGCCTCGTTTCATGAAAACCCTGCAGTAGTCAGCTGACGGTTGCGATGTGCCAAGTTGTTTTTGAACGTCCACGACGCCGGGAACATTGGGGGTTGTACTGCATCGCTGCCTTGGTTACCTCGTTAGCGGATCTCAGTGTATGACCAATCCATCCAAATTTCCTTTTCATGATGTTGTTTTGGATTGGCTGTTGGTTTGTGCTTCGAAGCACCTCAGCGTTAGTTATTGTGTTGGGCCAAAAACATCGCACAATCCTCCGTTAGCAACGGCTAACGAAACTTGGGACAAATCCCAAGTTTCACATCCGTATAGGAGTATGGGTTTCACACATCTATTAAATACTTTGGTCTTCAGTCGTGTTAATATCTCGGATGGTACCCAGACTTTTTTTTAAACAATAGATAGCATGACGGGCCTTGTTGATTCGCGCAGAAAAGTCTTAATTTGCACCACTGTTAGTTGTGATTGTGTAGCCTAGGTAACAGAAAGATTTTACATCTTCTAAGGTGTTATTATAGAGAGTCAGACAGATGTGTTCAAGATTAACGTGGGCTCCTGCCACGGTGGCTTTATCCCACGGTGCTCTTAACACCGAGTGAAATAAAGACGTAGACTAGCGCCCCCATTGTGTAGTATAACAACACTTTACGATTGCCACCATTCTCAATCCATAACTCATTGTGTTAGAAAATCTCTGTTCGCATCATAAACACAATGAGCTGACCGAATAAAAGGAACTTGCTATGATAGTGAGCGCCCTGTTTACTCGTCTTCTGTTTACTGTGTTTTGTTTAGTAGTTGTGTAGAACTTTCGGATATGGCTTAGTACATTTTGCTTGCTTAGTAGATTTTATTTTATTTTTTTTTTTTTGTATTTCTTAAGAAATAAAGGCCTTTAAATGAACGTAAGTAATGTTGCAAAAACAAATTCTATGTTTCTTTTGTTTATATTTATTTTTTGTTTCTACAATTGAACTGCATTCGTGTTTCACCCAAAGCATAAAACTTCATTCTGTTCATTATTTATACTTATATACTCATACATGGCACAATAAGTGTTGTCAGATTTGGAGATTTATCCCCAAATCGGGGATTTTTATTTACTTATGGGGATACAAAATTCTGTTTGGGGATTATGGATTTCTTTCAGGATAGTGTTAATGTTTAGGGAATTTTGTTTTGATATCGTTTACTTTTTGGATTATTCTAATTGTATTATTATTTCAATAATTCCATTTCTAAGTTTCCTAATGTGGTAATGAAGACCTTATTTAAAATTTAAGTATGACCCTTCAACGTAGCGAAAATAATTCCCTAAATGTTACGGTTTTAAGAAAGAACTGCAGGCTTAAATCTCGTTTAGCGAAGCTTTTCGAATTATAGATAATTGAAAAATAAGAAATAAATAAGTAAAGAAATGGCGGTCGCCCAAAATTTTTCGAGTTATCGGCCTCTGAACTTTAAAACAGCATTAAATAACAATGTTTTAAGATACATTTATAAATCACAAAATAAAGAAAAATGCAAATAAAAACGTGAAGATGACGATAAAACGACCTTGTATTTAGACCTGGCAAAGTTGATAAACATACCAACTTGCAATGCTTTTATAAACAGTTTTTTCGGCAAAGGAACCAACAAAATCTTAAATAAGAAATATACACTGGCTGGATTATTCCAACTCTAGTTGTAGTTGTAAGAAGTAAAAATTTATTTAAACAAAAAACAGCAACAACAATCAACTAAGTTTGTTAAATTATACACAAAAAAGTTTACACTTAAGTTTTTAAATAATTTCAATGAAAACCGTATACTTTTTATTGGGGAATTTTGGGGGTATTTAAAATATTTTTTTGGGATTTTTGAGGATAAAAACTTTCAAATTGGGGATGGGACTTGAAAAACATCTGGGAACTCTTGGCACAATAAACAAGCTAGACTCAAGGCGAAAAAAAAGTAGAACTCTGTAATAAAAATATGTACATTTTGTTTTTGTATAAAACATTTTTAGTCGTAAAGTAGCTCTGGGTCGGGGATAATGCGCGTGCGTCATTGTCATTATAGCTTAAAGTCAATCAGGCCGACCTTATTGTTCGGCCTTCGAGTGGTTTGCGTATCGTTCTCACACTGGCTGATTGGCGTGCTCGAATAGCTGTACTATGGTAATGTTATTGGTGGTTGCTTAATCAGTCGCGTGCAATCGTTTGTTTATCGTATATAACCTAGAAATTTTAATTTCAATAAGTCGGACATTGGTGGAGCGCCATTTTAAAAACTTAACTGTTAACTGAAGGAGCACCATTAAACTCAATTTTTATCTGGAGGAGAACCAATAAACTCATGATTTTCACTGGAGGAGCACCATTAGACTCTTATTAATTTTACCTAGCTGAATCTCACTTCCTATACGAAGGTATAGGTCGCTCTGCAGATTTTGGAGGAAGCTAAGGAAATCACACCCTGTCGCTTTGCTTTAGTACCTTTGCCATTTACCAATTTGTTTTTTGCAGAAACCAAAAAAAAAAATATATATATATAAATCATTTTAGGCTGTTAAAACAAAAAATGTTAGTACATTTTGACACTTTAACATAAAGACAAAAAATAGTCACCTGAGCTCTCGAGTTTACCTGTTATGCATTCGCTTTGTACTCATACTTATTCAAATTTGCTTATGGAAACTCTGCAAGCTAAATGAGACTCAATCGCATCCACAAAAATTTACTCTTTGGTGTAGATTAGACATCATCGGAGCATAATTCTTTCAAAATGAGGTAGGTAGGAACTGTCAGTAAATGATGTAAACATCGACAATTTGTTGTTTTAACAGGATATTGTACTGGCAGAGTATTGAGTAGTGGGTACAGAGTGAATAGAACATTTGACGACTACGACGATAAAATTCCTTTGCTATTATTTAAATGGAGTACTATTGAGTATCCAATTGAAAAGTATGTATTGAGTAGTATCGAGTAACTGAAAATAGTGGAAATTACACCTCAAGAAACCATCGAATTTTGGAAACGTCATTTTGGTGATAATAGTATTATTAAATTGAGTTTTTCTTTGATGGTACGTTAAGTCAATGTGTCGTACTGAAAAATCAACAACTCTCAAGCAATTGGAAGTCATCAGAATTTATTTCATTAATGAACTACCATCAGAAGTTTTTGAAAAAGTGGTAAAATGCTGGACTGACAAGATGCACTATGTATGTAATAGGTATCATATATTATTTTTAAAACATAAATGCCATGGAATTTCCTTTAAAAGATAATACAAATTCCATGTAATTTATTAATTTTTTGTGTTAAAAATTGTTTTCGAAGTTTTCAGAATTTATATAGATTTTTTGCCATTACATTAACATTTATGTATGTATTTAAAATGACACTCGATTAAACATAAATTAAGTACCTCATCTTAAAAAGTATAAAAGATGTTAGGATGGTTGGATTTTACAAAAACAGGTATTGCATGGAAAAACATAAAATTTTATAAAAATCCATGTCATTTAAAAATTCTTCTTATTAGAATGTAGTTCATTTTTTAGGACATTTCACCACTGTTGTAGCCATATAAATCAAGTAACCACCACCACTTGTTACTGTTTTGTAAATAAATTCAATACGAACAATTTAAAGTGTGTGTGTGTGTGTGTGTATGTGTGTGCACCATTTTCCAAGCCGATCACAATAAATTTTGAAATATTTCTATTTTTAAATCCAAACATTTTCACACGAAATACAAAAATAGCAAGTTGATGGATACATGGACAGACGAACAGACGGACGGACGAACGAATGGAAAACAAGTACGAGTATTTATTTCACTTACGTTTTTCCGATGTGTTGTATAATGAAGTTTTTTTGTTGTTATTTTTATTTTTTTTTTGATTCTGTTTTTTGTTCAACACACGCTGTAAGCCAAAATTAAAAATGTTATTTAAGCCAATTTATTATAAATATGTAAGTATGAATGTGTGTGTATAACAATTTGTTTTTGTGTCTATTGTTTTTAATTTATTTTATTTAGCAAATCTACTGATATTTTTAGTACAATTAATTATGCACTGAAACACTTTTAACATTTTCTCCTCTCTTTGTATTTTTGCTCGACAAATTTAATGATTTACTTTTCAAACGAAAAATATGTATTTTTCTTTTTTAATTGCTTAAACAGTTGCTTTGTTTGATAAGTTTTTTAAACACTTCGAAAAGAAGAATAAGAAAAAACAGCTTAAAACGTTCAAACGGCGGCTTACATATAAAATCAAAAACAATCAACAATCGTTGTGCTCGCGGCCCCAAGGTACTAAACCGCTGGCTGACTAACATACGGACTGACTGACTGGTTGGATGGGTTGCCTCGTTGAATTGTTCGTTCGTGGTGGAGTCTACTTTAAACATCAGATTGTCTTTTTTTGTTCTCCAATACTCGTTTTTTAAACAGCAACAACAACGTACTTTGATGACGAACAGCTGCTCACTAGTAAAGACCAAACAAAAGCACAGCTTTGATACTTAAAAAACAAACACACACACACACGTGCAATGAATAAAATAGCAACAACACCAGATACAAAAATAATAATAAAGAAAAACTTGATTAGCCAGCCAGAGCTGGGGTGGCAGACTGGCAAAACTGGCACCGATCGACACTGTCATTACAACAGCAACAATGTAATGGAGAAAATTAAATGCAATGCAGAAAACAGAATAAAAAAATTAAGAGAATTTTTGATAAGGAAATTTGGTCTTTTTCTTACAAAAAAAAAAACAGCATGGAAATTTTGAACAATAATTATACAAACAATAATTGATATCTTACAAAAAAAAATATTCAAATGATTTTAAAAAGGCTAAATGATAAATAATTTAAGAAAGAGGAAACCATTAAAACTATGAAAGCAGACAAGCGGAAATACACTGGTAACCACAACAAATTTAACCAAAGTCACAATGTAACTACACTTGCGGTCACACAATTAAGTTTATCGAAAATTTACTTGATATTTTTTTTGTTGCAAAAAACAACAAATATTTAATAATTAATCTTAAAAAACACATTTGAATGTATAATTAAATTGCTACTAACCTAAACAATAATTAAAGAAAGGTATCTTAAAAACATAAATACATTTGAATGAGTGATTGGTAAAACGAAACTAGTGTTAACAAAAAATCGATATACCGAAACTATAATTTTTACCATTAACAACGAGGTGAACTTGAGAACTGGTATTAAGTTGATTGGATTTGTTCTTGACAACTCCTAGACTTTTTAAACTGTCTTGGTAGTTCATGAAACATAAACATTGGTTCTTTCAACTATCATTTATTGGCAGTCGCGACTGCTGGTAGGCAGAGGGGTATGAATCGCCCTTATGGAGATCAGTGTGGGTCATCTTTTGTCCATTACTGGAAGTTTTATGAATTCTAATTTTGATAAAATCAAACTATAGCGTCACGATCTGACAGCGATGAAGTCCAGACAGTTGCTTGGTTATAATCAAAATAGTAGTGACAGGTCATGTAAACTTTAGGTATCATCTGGCCAAGATGAAATCGAAAAAGGTGATACTTGAAGGCAATAACATAAGGCTAAGGTTTACGGGATACACCGGACACACCCCGAATGTGGATGCCTTAGGCCCTAATGTGGATGCCTAAGCCCTAAACAAATGCTTACAATTACAAGATACTGTGATGAAAAATGAGTTCGGCAGTTACCAGTTGAAAGTCTAGAGATACCACAGTCTAGAGTAAAGCCTAGTATTATCACGAGACTCGACGAAAGTAAGGTAGTCGTAAATTACCAATCGGGTGCATGGAATCATTGAGGACCGAAGGGGCTCCAAAGGACCCTTAAAGTTAGGGGTTTGCTTTGATATCCATCCTATATTAAAATAATATGTAACTATGATTTGGTAATAGCCACTGGTCGCAGACAACCTCGTTAATTACAACCCTGAAAGACGAATGTTATTGGTATTAATATTACCATTGATATTCACGAAGATTAGTTAAAGTGCAAATATTATTGACAGTTGTTAGACATATTCATTGTTGATTTGAAACAAAAAAAATAAAAAATAAGCTTTTTCATTTCCGCAGAGTTCCTCATGAGAGCCTGTTCGTCTCGGAAACCACTATATCTTTAAAATTAATGCTCTCGTAAGGGGCCTTTGTAGGCACCAATCATCGGGTCTTTTGAGGCCTGAAACTAAAAGATAAGAACTCTCGGTGTCTGACTAGTTATGGCGGAACCTGTAACTGCAAGGATCCTAGGGTAATGTTTCGGTTATTCTTTAATCTTTTTGTATTTTGTATTGTGGAACCTACGCCATTTGAAACAATTTTTTGAATAGGACAGAATTCTGTCAGATTTTTTTGTGATTAAATCGTAGGATAGTGAATCCTGGTCTTTAGTGAGGCCTATTGGTTACTGAGTCCTGTTTTATAGCAACAAAAGCCGCCAAAGACGTGGACAATTTTAGTTAGTTTCCAACACCCTTACAAGGCGTATGTTTCTGATCCTGCCTGCCTCGATATGCGCAATAATGTTGTTGAGGGTCGCATTGTTTTCACCCAGTTATAATCCCAGCTCTAGATTAGAGCTGACAAGGCTAGCTACTAACATATAAATTAGGCTATAAACTGCGGAGACATCTATCATATGCCAGACCAAACACCTTCGGTCAACTATAGTCGTCTGGAAGGAACCATTCAGACATTTGTACAGTCGCTAAACACTTTTATGAGCACTATGGGTAATATGATGCAAGAAATGTTAAAAATGCAATTTATGATACTGCAGGCAGTACTTAGCAAACCATGAACTATTTAAAAATATGTTTCTGGAACGCAAACTGCTTCCGCCAACATAAAAATAAACTCGAATACTTCCTCAAGAATCAACAAATTGATGTCAAGCTGGTTTCTAAGACACACTTAACAACAAATAGCTTTTTTAAAATCAATTTATATGATACTAAGGACCCCCGCGGAAGAACATGTGGAAGCTCGGCAATACTTATAAAGGCCCGAATCAAACATTATTTACGCGTGATTTTTGTGAGGATTGCCTTCAAGCAACAAATATCTGTCTTGAATAATTTTATCAAAGCTTAGTTATTTCTTCCATTTATTGACCTCTTAGATTTAAAATATCGGAAATATTGGCCTACTGATCGACAAAAAATACCTGATGTTATTGATTTTGGCGTGATTAAGGGTATTCCAAGAGAAACGTCACTTGAATCATCCTCAGATCATTCACCCACTATCGTCTATATATGGGACAAACAAAACATTATATCACCAACGACTAGCACAAGCATTAATTGGTTGAAATATAGAAAGTATCTCAGTACTCATTGTTTGGAAAATATCGCGCTAAGAACACGTAGAGCGGAGTCTTATTTATTTTGGCCAAAACCTCAAATCAGCTGCCCAACATTCAATAATATTCCGACAATTAGCTAGATACAATCAAATTTATTCTGTAGATGTCGAACGGCTCTTGGCTGAAAAAAGGAAAATCCGTAGAGAATGCCAATCACAGATATTTCCTCAACTCAAAAGCAGACTTAAATAATGCACGAACCGGCTAAGAAAGATACTGGCATCTCGAAGAGTAGCATCCCTAAAAAACATGTTGAGAGACCTAGACGCATCTCTTCAATCAGATTATTCATAATGGCGTGCTTGTAGAAACCTTAAAAGGCCAGTCTTACGTAAGCCTACCTTGCGAACTTCATCTGGAGGCTGGGCAAGGAGTGAGACCGAAAAAGGCAATTTATTTGCTTGACATTTGAAAAGGCTTTTTACCCCAATTATATCGACTGATATACATAGTTGAGTTGCCAATTGTCGAGGCTAGTGCTGTATTACCGCTAAGAATTGAATTCGGTGACATTTAAAAGGCAATAACGGATTTAAACACTAAGAAAGCCCCTGGCGTTGATAAAACCAGTAACAAGATGTTGAGTTGCTCACAAAATCATTCTTTTTATTTTTAATACATCAGCAGAAATTGTTAATGTACAGTGCTGAATACTGATTTCAAAAAAGAAAGCTTTACAAACTTTTTGTATGTTTTGTAACATATGTATGTTGCTTTCCTGATAATTTTATACATTAAATTTATTTGTATGTGGTGCTACTTTCTTAATTTTTAACATAATAGATCAAAGATATATTTTCAAATTAAATTAGATCAAAATATCTTCTAAATTTTATGCTGGCCTTGGGCACCAGGTTTACCGATATCATGCCTTCTCGATAAAATATAATCCTAAGGCCCATTATTATAACTTGCCAATAGCTAAAGTTAGGATTTTGTTGGAGCGATAAGTAGTTTTCACTATAATAACGAGGATAATGCTCATTACTATAACTTGTCCTTAAAGTACGTGATAGTCAAAAGTTGATTTTAGCTTAACGAAATAATAACGAAAAACTATTTATCGCCCCTACAAAATCCTAACTTTAGTTATTGGCAAGTTATAGTAATGGGCCTAAGTTTATTATACTTAAGGCATATATGTATGTAAAGGTTGTTTTTTATAGAGGTATAGAACTTTAAGTTGCAATAAAACAACGATGGATTATTCGATTGAAATGAATTTTATTTATCCGAAAGATAATCTTGTGGCATTAAATTTTAAATGTTATTTCTGGCATATGACCGCCACGGCTGGCGCGGATGTAGTCCAATCTGGACGTCTTATTTTCGATGACTTTTTCCAACATTTGTGGCCGTATATCGGCAATAACACGGCGAATATTGTCTTAAAAATGGTCAAGCGTTTGTGGCTTATCCGCATAGACCAATGACTTTACATAGCCCCACAGAAAGTAGTCTAGCGGTGTTAAATCACAAGATCTTGAAGGCCAATTCACAAGTCCAAAACGTGAAATTAGGCGGTCACCAAACGTGTCTTTCAATAAATCTATTGTGGCACGAGCTGTGTGACATGTTGCGCCGTCTTGTTGAAACCACATCTCCTGGACATCATGGTTATTCAATTCAGGAATGAAAAAGTTAGTAATCATGGCTCTATACCGATCACCATTGTCTGTAACGTTCTGTCCACCATCGTTTTTGAAAAAGTACGGACCAATGATTCCACCAGCCCATAAAGCGCACCAAACAGTCAGTTTTTCTGGATGTTACGGTGTTTCGACATACACTTGAGGATTACCTTCACTCCAAATGCGGCAGTTTTGTTTGTTGACGTAGCCATTCAACCAGAAGTGCGCTTCATCGCTAAACTAAATTCGCTTATGAAAATCGGGAACAACGGTAATCTCGTTTTGGGCCCATTCGACGAATCTACGCCTTACTGTTCAGGCGTAAGTCTATTCATGAAGAATTACCAAACCAAACTGAGAATAAATCACTTGACATCTGTTAAATCGGTCGCCATCTTGAAAAGTAATGCCAACTTAAAGTTCTATACCTCTATAAAAAACACCCTTTACATATAGCACTCTATACTTTATTATAAATGAAAGCTACACTTGTAAATTAAAGGATAATTCCTTCCTATATGATAAGGTAGAGAAAAAATAATACTGATATGAAGAGATATTTCTGAAATACTATCATTAGTAGAATTGAATAATTAATACACCTAATGCAGTGAAAGGTATAAAACTACTAAAAACTCAAAAATTTAAAAAAAAATTATATTTTTTATTTCCAAGGAAAACAAACTTTCAACGTCGTTTATACATACAAAACCGTATGTATATACACATGTACGAGTACATAGGTACATACATATATACATATTTATAATCAAGCTTTTAGGTACTTCAAGAGATAACAATCCTTATCTTAATCCTAATTATGTTTTTCAACCTTGACTTGTAGCCTAAAACAATTATGTGAAAAAATCAAAGTTGTATTTGAATTCAACAAGAACTTTTATAATTATAGCTAATTTACACAATAAGATTTTTCATGAAATTAGATGCTTGATTTTTTTTCGATGACAAGAAGTGTAGAGAATTGAAAAAATTGCATGATTTTAGCTATTAGTCATTCAAATTTCGAATTGATTTTAAAGAATATGTTATGTGGGTGGATATACATAATCGATTAAAATTTAAATAATCTATTGTCCATTAGTTAACGAGTTATGTTTTGAATTCTCTTAGCAACTTTTACTTACACTCTTTTCTTTGGTTCACGCACACACATTCACACAAATAGTAACGTAATTGGCTCTCTTTCTCTGTCAGTTTAATTTGTATGTAATTATTAAATTTTTTCGGTTCAAGTTAGCTGATCGTAATAATGACGTAGTTGTTGGTTTTCATTAATTTAAAAATTTAGAAAATATTTTTCCTTAAAAAAGAAGGCCTGAGCTGCATTAAATACTTTTTCAACACAATCAAATTTTGATTTCGACTCTTCTTTTTTATTTTATTTTCCTTTTGTAGGTATAAGTGATTTTATTTCTTTCTTTATAAACTTTTAACACACTTTTTCTTTTTGTTGTTGTTGTATGAAGTAAGTAGCTCTTTTGCACTTATTTTTGTTTTTTTTTCAAATCTTCAAAACCTGTTATTTTTTAAGTTAAATTTTTTTTTTTTTTTTAATTTTATGGTCTTTGCACTTTTTAACTACACAAAGTGGTTAATGATTCACAGAGTTTTTGTAATACAAAACAAAACAAAAAAAAAAATAATGGAACAAAATGGAAATAATAAAGAAAAATAACAAAAAATAATATTTAAAACTAAAACCAAGTCTTAGCAGTTGCGTTGTACGTTTTGAAAACTAAACCAGAACTATGAATGATCACCACCGTATACCGTCCAAACGAGACTGAATGAAGTCTTGAAATTTTCGTTTATGTTGTATACTGGCTGACGGCTGGCTGCTATTATTTTATTTTATTTATTTTTTGTTAAAGATGCTGGTATTTGTGTTTAGTAATTGTGCTTTTTATTTCTTTTCCTCATCAGATGAGAGTAAAACGTTTTTATAAAAATGTCTATGTAAGTACATATGTGCGTTCATAGATAGGACAAAGTTGCGAATATTATTTGAACTTCAAATTGAATATTCATTCATTTTCCATCGATATGTATTCCAGTTTCCAGTTTTTTTTTTAATTTTTCTATCCTTGTCCAGGACTTGTTTTAGATATATTTTCTACAAAGTTATTTGTATGTACATATGTATGTATATAAACCAGCGTTGCCAAATGTCAAAATGTATCTTTTTTGAAGTTTTTAGAAGCATTGAAAAGTTTTTCAGTTTTTCAGTTTTTTGTTCAAAAAATAAGATTTTCCGTAAATCGGTTTCTTATAGTTTTTTTATACTTTAATATTTTTTAATTTTAAAGCTGTTTTTCAATATCAATATTCTTAACCACCAGAATATATGTATATATTGCCCCGTTAATTATAACAGTAACCAAGTACAACACTGATTTTTGTGGAGTTGAAAAAAAAACAGTAAAATTAGTCTTTCACAACTTGACCTGTATGAATTTGGTATACTCCTATTAATTTTTTTCCTTTATGTGATCAAATAAAAAATAAAATTCATGAACCTAAAAACTAATGACAAATTCTTCACCTCGATTTTTTAAGCATATCGTCGCATTTCTTGTTAAACCTCGTAAGCAGCATTTTTGCGAAATTGATTTTTTTGTTTTTATACAGAAAACATTTTTTGCTCCAATGAAAGGTTTTAATTAGCTTAAGACACAAATTTAATTCAATGTTTTATTGATTCAATCATTTATTTAATTAGAAATTTATTTTGTTCTTTCTTAATTAAGAATATAATTGAATCAATTAAAAAAATAATTAAAACTGTTTCTGAAAATAATTAAAACCTTTAATTGGATTTAATTTTTTCTGTGTATGGTCGAAAGTAACATTTGCCGCCAGACTATATTCTCATCTTAACAACTTTGTATAAAAAAAGCTATATTCAAAACCTCGTAGCGCCATGCAAATGCACTGGTTTTCGTACTTCAAGTTGGACATTTTTAAGTCTCAACCACTTAAATTTCCGATTTGACAAAAACCAACAATAGCTACAACATTTGCAATTTGCTGTTGGTTCCAAAAGCACGTAAGTGACAGATTTGGCTACATGTTTGCAAAAAAAAAATGTTTTAAAACCCATGTTAAAAAAATTATTAAGTTTTTTTCGTTTTCTGAAAAATGATTACTTGGCGCTTACGTGGTTTAAGAAGAAATGCGACGATATGACAAATCTAATCTAAGCTAGTGTGAGCTTTATGACAGATATATTTACTATATCATCCCTGGATATAGTTATAAAATTTATAACATTCGGGCTTAAAATATCCCGCTGACTAAAATAAAAGGCGCTGCCAATTTGTCAGTACCTTCGGC